>VZSC01001149.1:356337-417512 GCA_013398225.1 Steatornis caripensis | reverse complement strand
CCCTCCGCGCCTGCCCCCGGGGAGCTGGCGCGGCGTCCCCGGCCCCTCGGGCTCCGGGTCAGGCCCAAGATAGGGTGCAAGGTCCTGGGCCGGGCCCCTGGCGCCGGGCTGCGGCCGGCCCTGCCTCCTGGCGGAAGGGGCGACGGGGCGGGGGGTGCGCGGGGTGGCCCGGCCCGGCCGCCCGGAGCGAGCTGCTGCCCGCCGACCGAGTTCCGTAAACCCTCGTTTTGATACCGTAGTTTTTAAAATGACCTCGCATATACCTTGTGGGTTTGTGTAATCTGTAGTTCAGCAGCGTTTGCGCGGGCAGTGTAGATTTATTTTTCTATATGTATTAGAAACGTTATGGAAACATCTGGAAGTTGAATAAGTTCAGTACGAGGAGTGTGTGGTCTAAGTAGCCCTAGCCTAAGATTAATCTTCGTACATAGCTTGGGTCTCAAAGTTACAGTGTCCAGCCTAACACAAGGATCCGACGTTATAGTTGCTTCAAAAATATTTATTTCAGTGATGCCATAGGAGAGGGAGACCCAGATGATCGATGTGAAACAGGAAAATGCGCCACGTTTCGTTGTAGAGTTCTCGGGCTTCGTAGTGGGGAAGAATACAAGGGGTGCTCCTATGAGTCTTGCTGGATGAGAAACATTTGCGTTAAAATTTCAGAGTTGGTGTGTCTGTCAGTGAGGGATCAAAGTACAACTGCGAATATTAATTTAAAAGTAGAAAGATGTATCTAGTAAAGTAAAGGCTGAAAATCTCCTTACAAGTCTGATGTTTATACTACTTCAAGGTCTATTTAGCTTAACAATAAAGTATTTTTTTCTATGTTGCTTATTTTAGGAGATAAGCTTTAAACAAGAAGCAACTTTTGTAATTTTTTTCTTAAAATTTTCTTTTAATTAGGCAAGTAGAGTAATACTGTGCGTCATTGTTGCCTTTTCAACAGTGTGCTTTCGCATTTTCTAGATTTTTTTTCTTCTGAGGAAAAAATAATTTCTTCTGATTAGGGATGTAGTATACTAAATCTATGGACTAGTAAGAGTTCTAGAGGATATTTGTCTCTACATAAATAGGTACTTAAAATGGAAATTTTTGTAATTTTTTAGAAGCTTAACAGTTTTATAGGAGCTAATGTATGCAATATGTAATCTAAATGCTGTAAGAGGTAATGTCTTTAAAACTTCTAGTAAGAACTTTATACTATATAAATTGCACAGCAACGTTGTGATTTTTTTGCCTTGTACAAATTTCTTTCTGATTTTAGTATCTTTTTTTTAGGAAGAAAATGAAAATCTTTTCTGAGTCTCATAAAACTGTTTTCGTTGTGGATCACTGCCCATATATGGCAGAATCCTGCAGACAACATGTTGAATTCGATATGTTAGTAAAGAATCGGACCCAAGGAATTATACCGCTAGCACCCATATCAAAATCACTATGGACCTGTTCAGTGGAATCATCCATGGAGTACTGTAGAATAATGTATGATATTTTCCCTTTCAAGAAACTGGTAAGTTCTTCTAGTCATACTCTATACTATATGTGGTAGCATAAGGTATATTTTCCCATTGTAATGAAGTCTTTTAATATTATTAGCTGTTGGTTAGATGAAAAGATCAAATAGAATTTATTATATAAACATTTGTTTGTGCTGTTGATAGATTTTATAGCCTTTTGAATTGGTTCGAGTGGTATATGAATCTCGTTGCATATTTATTTTTGGGACCTTTCATTGTCCTAATGTCACTTTGTAACTCAGAGGTGCTTTAAGGGAATGTACGGATTTATTGCTGTGTTCTCCTGAGCTCTAAGTTTACAAAAGCTTGAGTTTGAGGTATTGCTTCAAATTCAATTTGTTTCTAAATGCACTTGGTAGCACTCGTTAAGGTTTTTGGTGCCACCTTTGAAGGAATGCTGGGCTTCAGGAAGTGGTAGGATTTCCCTGAAGCTAACAGTTTGAAAAAGTGGGAGAAGCTACCTGGCAGACAGCTCTTTGTTTAGAAAAATAAATACCTAGTGGGTTCTGTAACATTGTATCATAAATTAAGGTAACTAATGCCTGTTTTTTGGGGTATTTTCTCATTATTCTGTAAACCATTGTGCAATGTCCTAAAGTTTAGTTACACTTAAAAAAGCACGGAAGTTGAATAAGCTTGTGACAGTGATACTGGTACAAAGTAGTGATGATGGAATGCTGGCTGTGTCAGGGAGCAGCTGAGGCAGAGGCCAGGCACTAGCAAATACCACTGGTCATTCAGGGATTAATGCATGTCACCTGCACTGCCTTGATGGATTGCACGTCCTGGTTCTGAGACTACAACTGTTTAATTTAAACTCTAGCTCAGAGCACTGAATATACAGTCAAGTTCCGTTATGGGGTTATATGAAGATTATATCTATATGCTTAATAGATTTGAATCACTTGGCTGAACTGGAGCTTGAGTATGAGAAATGAAATTCGAGATGGAAAGTGTGCTTCCTTTTGACTTTTTTGTCACCTTCAGAACATAATTTGCTATGTGATATTTATTAAATCTTGCTAGATATTTACCCCTGTGATCTTCTGTGACAGTCTTTGGAGAATTATTTGCAATATTGCAGTATTAGACTTTATTTTGTAGCTGTTCTACTGAAAATATTACCTAATTATGAAAATACTTCATAATATCTTGCAATGCTAATCTGATGTAGAGATTGATTTAGTGGCTTAAAAACAGAAATGGAGTAAGTTCTTAATGGTAATGTTACTAAAGAGGTAACTGAATATAGCAGGAGTGGATGCTTTTTGGTTTTGTTGTCTTTTAGTTTGACTTGTCATCGCATGTATCTCCAGAGTATCAGAAGAAAGATGTAATTTGTGTTTGGTTGGATTTGGGGAAGTAGCAATAATGGCTGTTACCTTTATGATTGACTGTTGTCTTACATGTGCTTTTTTTATCCTTTTAGGTGAATTTCATTGTGAGTGATTCTGGGGCTCATGTCTTGAATTCTTGGACTCAAGAAGATCAGAACTTGCAGGAGGTATGCTTTGTAACGGTTCTTTCTTAAGTCTAGTTTAATTGCGGAATAAATAGCAGCTGCTTATTATGTTCAATATGAAATAACTTTGATTAATTAAAACGTTGCTGAATCTAGTCTGAAACTATTCAGTAACAGAATTGTAATTAGCAGCCTGTGAGGCCAGACTGTTGTATAGACAGCTGTACGTAATTTAGAAAGAATCAAGTGGCTTTCAGTATAGAGTAATATATTAAAATAAATATTGTTAAGAAATTACCTATGTATTTCTTCTGTAATTTGGTGATACTTCTTTAGTTTTAAATTTAGTTTTGATTTTTTTTTACACTTGCATGACACACAAATAAACTGGTAGGGGGGAAGTTTTTTAAATATTCTCTTTGGTCTCGTTTTGTTTCATACTGTGAGTGAACTCATCTTCTGAAAAATTTATTTTGGGGAGGAACTGAATTTCCAAATTCTCAGAAAATAAAAGTAGGTGGCAACTGATAATGTTAGAATTTTTCAAGTATTGGATATAACTTGCTATTATAGCCAAGTATTTTTCTGTAGTAAATGAGAATATTATATTCTCGAGGCTTAGTAACAATTAATAAATGAATTGCAAAGGATAATTTTGGGCCAAATGTTTTCCAGAAGCCTGGGAACATATAATGGTTATTAATTACTCTGTTTGGTTTTCTCCCAATGATGTTGTTATGCACGTAAAATCAGTTACAATGATGATGTTTCTCTCAACTGATCATTTTAACAAATGGCTGGAAAATAACTTTTAGTAATAATTTCTTTCTTTTTAACTAGTTGATGGCAGCATTAGCAGCTGTTGGGCCACCTAATCCTAGAGCAGATCCAGAGTGCTGCAGCATACTTCACGGTTTGGTTGCAGCAGTTGAAGCACTCTGCAAAATAACAGAATACCAGCATGAGGCTCGAACCATGCTCATGGAGAATGCAGAACGTGTGGGAAACAGAGGAAGAATAATCTGTATTACTAACGCGAAAAGGTATCTATGATAGTGTGCTTCTGCCATTTAAAAAAAAGTACTTCATACATTGTTGTGTTTCATTGATTGTCATGAATTAGTGCCGTAAGTAGCAACCTTTTTACGTTCTTTGTTAGATCATTTCTTGCCTTATTAAAAGCTTCATTTATGGAGATCTGTTACAGTAACAAACCAAAAGTTTCCCTCTTGAAATAGGAGAGCGTTTAGTGGCATGTTGCTTCGAACGGGAGGATTGATTATCTTGCATTAAAAAAAAAAATTTCTTTCTAGTGACAGTCATGTTCGGATGCTTGAGGATTGTGTTCAAGAAACAATTCATGAGCATAACAAGCTTGCAGCTAATTCAGATCAGTGAGTATACTTTTTACAAATGTAGTTTCTCTTATTCTGTGTGTGCCTCTATGAAATGTGAATGTGTTTTGTCACATACAACTTACTCTAAACTGTTTGAATGAATGCCTGTGTGAAATAGAAGGTGCTAAATCATGATATTGCTGACTTGGAGCTGGTGTTTGATCATTAGCTTTTTGGTATTATCCTTTATCCTCATGGGATAATATTACTATTTCTTGCTTCTATGTCTTGCTCCAAAATGAGACATGTAACTGTGCCTTGTTTATATATTGTCAATTTGTAGTCAGTAAAGCATTGGATGCATTTTTTTCTTGATAACACTGCATTAATTTTACATTCATCTTTCTTTGGCTAAAATAGCTAACTTCCTTGAAACTAGTTTTTAATTCCTAAATTATTGTGCTGCATGATACTTCCCTTGAGATAAAGGAATCTCTTGAAATACAGGTTGCATCTCCTCTGAGAAGTAATTTTTCTACTATACGTTTTGTCTAATTAAAGAGTGAACTGTTTGGCCCAGGGACTGTGTTTTGCATTTTAAAGTGTATAGTAGGTTGAGATCCTATTCTTGGTTGTTCCTTGGGCGCTTAAATAGCAGAAGCCAGGAGTCTTCTATATTTGCCTGCTGCAACTGCAGTTGCATGTATGTATAAAGGATGCTGCCCCAGGGTTCTGAGTCCACTGTAAAGACGGAAAAGTGGACTCACACATTCCTCTTTGTAGAGATGTGGAAGAGTGTCTTGATCTCTGCAGATTTCCAGCTGCGTTATAGATCAGTGTGTTATTTGGGTGGTTGTTTTCATGCTCACTGTAATCCTCCTATTAATACCTGCACATGCACTTGGAGACACAAGTCCTCTATAGTGTCAGTTTTCAGTTGAATAAAGCTGAACAGACCTCACCAGTTAAGGATCAATTCCATTGATAACGTCCAAAAAGAAACACGGTGCTATCGCATCTGAAGAGCTAGAAATGTTACATGTTTTTTTATTATGATAAAAATTTATTTTGAAGTATGTGTTTTTGAAAGTCGTTAATGTAACCTAGTTTCTACAGCATGCTTTCAGAAACAGTATGTTGTAACACACCTTAATGATTCTGTGTTCTGGAAATCAGATGAATCTTGGGAGAATTGGTCTAATTTCTAGGAAATGGTCTGCCATGCTGTAGCCTAAATAAAATGTTTATTTTTAAGTCTCATGCAGATTCAGAAATGTGAATTGGTCTTAATCCACACTTACCCCGTTGGTGAAGACAGCCTGGTTTCGGATCGTCCTAAAAAAGAGGTAAGGAGCTTAAAATAAGAAAGTTTATCCAAGGATTAGGAACCATGTCAGAATAAAAATAGTGTAAATTTAGTGTTCAGCAATAACGTTCTGAGCCTCTGGTCTCTGGTAAGGTGCAGGAAAAAGTACAGGTGATAATTCTTTGAAAAGTTGACAGCCTGCATATTGCTGTCTAAAGTGCGTGTTTTTTTGTTTCATAGTCTTCATGTGTATATGGTATCCTCTTTTTCATTTCATTCAAGCTGCTTGGTGTTGTTGAATAGGTTAGTTAAGTAACTTTCCTGCTATTCAAGCATACGCTGCTGGCTAGCACAAGCCCTGTTTTCCCAAATACCCATTAAACTGCATGATGTGGATATGATTCAGCACTGCGTGTTCCATGTTACCCATTCTAACACACTAGCATTTTTAGCCTTTTGGTTGAATGGTTTTCTCATGAAACCAAAATGAGCTTTTGTGTAAGTTCTGTTGTTCCAGTGTTAGCAGACAGAATACCTTTTCATTGAAAATCATTGGAAAGTGTATCTGCTTCCAGATGAAAGGGTAGTAGATTGTTGGAATGTAGAGTATGTTTGAAGTTCATCAAATACTTAAAGTATCCTACGGGTACTTTTAAAGATTATTTTATGAAAAGGTGAAAGGTTGCATATAAGAAATTTTTCTGTATATTAACATCTCAGTTGTTCGGTAACAAAAGCGCATGAGTTCTGTGGCCTTCTATGCTTAGCAGTGGTTGTTTGAAACCAAGTACATGCAAAATGTTTTGCAATATCTTCTGCTCTTCATCAGTCTGCACTGCTCGGTGTTTTAATGTGCTGCATGTAAGAAAAAGTTGTAAGAAAAAAAGTCTTATTCTTAACATTAAAAGCGTCTAGTCCTGCATATTGTTTCATATATAAAAAGGACTATAACAGCTACCTTCCTGAGATTGTTTTCTGCAAAACTTTTGTAACTGTGCAGAAGAAAAAAACCAAACCCAAAATGTGAACTGAAGAGAATAAATTGACTATTACTGTCCTCTGTAAGAGTTATCTTTATCACTTTTTCCCCCCAAAAATCTTAAACCCAATATCCTTACTTGTTGGCAAGCAAAAAATCAGATGCAACTTATGGCTTGTGTTTGTTTCCCTTGTGTATATATGACTCACTCACAGGTAGCTGTATAAAAATGACTTTGTTCCTGTTACTCAGCAGATAAGAGCGAAAGACCAGGCCCAGAGCTGCAATTAAGAGAATTTCTACCCCATGTTGTGATGCTAATTCTTCCTATAAACAATTAATGGCTCAGGTTTTTTTAGCACACTTTTAATTTTTTGACAGCTTGTAGCAACTTTCCACTGCAACAACTGACGTAACCTGCAGAGTTCTGAATAAGAAATAATTTTTGCTTCTTCCTTTTTATTTTCCCATGGTGTGGGGTTTTTCTGGGTGGTGGTTTTTCTCCCAGTTGGATTTAGCAATATAAATGTACTTATTTTAGAATTTCAAATGAATAATATTGTTACATGATACTAGAGCATAATCCATTAATGCTATATATTCTATGTCAACTTATTTTAGCTTTCACCTGTTTTAACCAGTGAAGTGCACAGTGTCCGTGCGGGACGGCATCTGGCTACAAAACTTAACGTTTTAGTACAACAACACTTTGATCTGGCTTCAACCACAATAACTAACATTCCTATGAAGGTAATATTGTGTCTATAGCTTTGTGTTAACTAGCTGCATCGCTTCTAAATCTGTTTGAAAACTTTTACTGTTTATTTTAATTGAATTTTTACATTGTTTTTCTCTCCATATCATATTTTCTGTTTTGTTTTTTTATTAGCCCACATTCAATGTCTGTGACCAGGTTAGTAAAAATAAAGGGGAAAAAATAAAGAAGGATCACAGAACAAAATGTTGTATTGCTGAATCTCAATTTTTGATGTAGCAATACAAGTGCTATTTCAGTTCTGTTTGTATTATTTTATGTAGATACAATCTTATTTACCTCAGATTACTTTGTCTGTGATTCTTTTGTCTTTTTCTAGTTGTGTTAGATATTCTTGACCCTTGTGCATTATAGTGGCATAGTGAGTCTCTTTTTCCTCTGTTTCATTATCATGCTCACCCAACATAAAGGTGTTTGTAACTAATAGCTGATTTTTGACTAAAGGTTTTCCAGTAGATTTTCCAGTTTGAAGATATGTAGACCAGAGACAGGAAGGCAGGGGATGTATCTAGTTAAGATAGATATTAGATTAAACATCATCTGTTTAAAGTTGTTTATGTCTCTATTTTTTAATTTTTTTTTATTGCTACTGGGAGGGAAATCGGTGCAGGAAAGAATTTCAAGTATTAAGTTTACAGTAATTTTCTGATCATGCAGCAAGAGACAATTGAAACAGAAGTGTCAGTGTTCAAATCAACCAAAGGAGCAGGGGCAGATAAACTTTTCTGATTTAAATTCATCAAGTTCTATTATTGTCAATCATTACTTGCATCTTTGAAAGCTGGCAGTATTGTGTGGATTTTATAAGTTAAAACATGAAATTAAAAATTATTTTCACAGCTTTAATGAGACTTTGGCATGGGTCATAACATAAATGTGACTTAAGTTTGCAAATACCTTGTCCGTAACTTTCAGATCTGTGTGCTGCTGGTATGCCTCTCCCTTCTGCCTTTGTCCTTATAGTAATAGACTATGTTGGGTTCTCTGTGGTTTTTTCTTTTTAATTTTTTTAACTTGGAATAAATTACCAAGGTTACTGTTCTGTTTTTGCTAGTTCTCTGCAGCTGTTTAAAGATGCAGTGTCCTTTTTACAAACATCCATTTTTTAATTATAAACTTGCAACTGCACGTGTGCTTTTTATGTATCTTAAGTGCAAGAAAATGATAATGTGTGGGTTTTCGTTTGGATTCTTGAGAGCTTTAGTTACGAAAAGTATTTGCCAATCTATTCTGCAGTGACCATTTGTTGCTGCTCAGTAAGTTGTAACTGCTAGTGGTATTCAATGTGACGTAGGCTTCCTTAAGTTCACCAATTCACACAAAAGTAGTTAAGCCTATTTTTACTGATATTTTACACTATGCACACTGTCATGATATTTGTATAGAGAGGAAACCATAGGGTTTCCAAAAAGGAAAGAAAGAGGAAAAGCAGGCAGTTGCATCTTTAAACAGGTCAGAGAGCAAACAGTTTCCGCAAAATTGCAATCCTGTTGTCTGATGCACTTTGGAGACTTTTTGTTTTCTTCTGGAGTGAAAGGTAAATGTAGAATATTCTTTTATAAAAAGTCACCTCCAGCTAAAATAATTACATTCACTCTTTCTGCCTTTCTCTTTTAAAGGAAGAACAACACGCTAACACATCAGCCAACTATGATGTGGAGCTTCTTCATCACAAAGAGGCACATGTTGACTTTTTAAAGAGTGGTAAGTAGAAATAGTTCTCTAAAAGTGGATTTTGATCAGCTTGCTGGAATTATTCACAAAGAAAGATTGCAAGCTTCAGATTAATGTAAATTTCATTAGGCACAATTAGCCTATTTTCAGTTATTCCTTACTATGCAATTCCTTACAATACAACTACAAAATTGCTGGAATTATTCACAAAGAAAGATTGCAAGCTTCAAATTAATGTAAATTTCATTAGGCACAATTAGCCTATTTTCATTTATTCCTTACAATGCAAGAACTTGATTCGTAATGTTGGCATTGGAGTCTTTCTCATTACCAGCATATTTTAATATATCGATAAGCATATAACAATGAAAAAACACGTCAAATTCATCAGACAAGGTTTTGTGTATGTTCAAGATATTTGTGTGAGATTTGAGAGGCGTATCAACTTCTTATTGAGATACAAAAAGTACATGAGAGGCCAGACGAGCGGTGATTTTGCTGAAGAAAGTACCTCTTGTGGGTATTTGTGGAAAATGATGCTTTGTACCATTAAGCTTTTAATCTGTCTGTTAAGTAATAGTAATTGACATCACTTACATCTTATAGGCCTGTTTGTGACAGTAATTGCTTTGGAGAAGACAATAGTAATTTGGCTGTTGAGCTTTCTTGTTGTATTTGAAGTACCTAGTGTCCTTTTTGTAAATTTGAAATTATTACCTAGTATTTCTCTGAGGTGAATTTTTAATAACTCTACTGATGTTAGAAAAACACAACAGTAAGCCTTAAGCAAAACTATTTTCTTCAGGAAACAGTGTTTGATGTAAAATTTTGTTAAGGCTAAAAATGTTGGTATTTTAGTAGAATTAAAAGCAAAGCCAAGCAGTGAAAAAACTCTCACGCTATGCCAGTGTATTGTGGAATGCTTAGACTATGTGCCTTTTCAGTGCTGAAGTCTGATTTGAAGCTTTTAAAGGCTTGTATGTGCTTTTTCTCTTGCTGCATTGATTGTAACTTCTGTTACATGGTGCAGTACTATTAAAAGCTTAGTTTGATTTACTTTGTGTAGAATATGTGTGTTTAGATACAGCCTGTAGATACTTCTTTTACTATATTATACTTGTCAAACTGTATTATGTATTTTTAAAGCATACTAGAAGGTTGGTGATTTAACTTCTAAGAAGTGAAGAATTTAACAACTGAATTATTCATGTTAGTGTTCTTTAACAAAGAGTGGATATTTATTTTCTGAAGTTTGAAATCATATGGTCCAGAAGTAGGCGTTTCAGGGAGTTTGTGGGGTTTTTTTGTCATAAGGGGGTTGCTGTTAGTTTGAGGAAAAGGAGGTAACTCCTCATCATCTACAAGTACTGTACTCTGTATTTTAGTGGAGTGTATGATTGAAGGTTGAGGAAAAATAATAGTTACAGTAACGAACTTAGACTCACCTGAACTTGTGTTACCATGTTGAAAGCGTAAAGCTTTATTGTAAGGGCTCAGAAATAGTTTTGTAATACCTGTTGGCTCAAGGAATAAGTCTGCTAGTAGAAGCCAAAAGCAAACTGACTGCTATGCCTCTTCAAATTTTTTCCATCAGAACTTTGAGAGGAAGAAGTCTGTTCTTAGATCGTGTAAATTTTGGTTTCTTTTATTTGTTTTTAAATAAATCTTTCAGCTGTAATAGCTCTGGTTCTAGGAAAGAAGGAATTCAGTTACATTGATCTGAGTTCTGTGAAGTATTGCTAGAGGATTTTTAGGTTAAATAAATTTGGCCTTTAGATACTCCGAGAGAGACTTTCTAAAATTATTCCAGTTACTTTAACTTAACTGAAAAAAATGAAGTTTTGCAAGTCACTTGCATGATTAATAAGGAAATCAAAAAAATCTGAGAGTAGATGGCTTTGATCTGAAGTAAAACTTCTTACATGAAAGATTAAACTAAACCCTAACGTACTACATAGTGTTGCATGTTGTTGATGTGTCTAATTCCTCCCAATTATTGGGGATTTGAGCATATTAAGTGACTGCTACTGTAATGCTGAAATTTCATGCAAAACTCCATTAATTCTTTCCTGAGATAATGTGAGTCAAAGATCATGAAGAATCGTAAAACTACTAGTAGAAACGTAGTTTAATATATTAAGGAGTATTGATACTGCCTTCAGGTGGTTTTTGTCAGACCAGTTATCAGTGAGATGTTGTATGAAAGTATTTTAGTGGTAAAACATGTTGAGAGACTTTCAAATTGAGTCTGACATAGCAAAGATACTGGATGATGAGACCAAATACTTTTTTCCCCTAAAAGTCCCCTAAAAAAAAAAGTTAACCCCTTTTTTTCCCCCCAACCTGTCAAATGTGCCTTTAGATCAATTTGTTTTGGCTTTGGGATAACATATGCAAGAAATGGTCAGCTTTAACATTTGTTAAGGGTTCTAATTTCTCTGTGGAAAATTAAAAAAGATATTGTCTTACTCCTCCGCATTTTGAAAGAAAAAATTGTCTGTTATAGATAAAACATATCTATAATTTTCTAAATGGTGAATCAAAACTATGGAACGTACTCTGGAGCTGTGGGATTTTGTTTGCTGTATTTCTTTAAAAATATATGCAGTGGCTGCTGATTTTAAAATGTTGTTTTTTCAACTGCCACTGCTAATAACTTTTTTTTGCTTAGGTTAGATATCTGACTTCTTAAAATTAGATTACATTTTGTATATGCTCATGTTATAAAGATTTTCTACCTTAGTTTAGAAAGTTTAGAGTTTTTTGCTGTAATAAAGCAAATATGGTTGATCATGTTATGACATGCCTTTTCTGACTTGATGTTGCAGGTGATAATCATGTAGGTGGCAATAGCAGAGAAGGCACGTTTAAAGAAACTGTAACATTAAAGTGGTGTACTCCTCGAACAAATAGTGTGGGTAGGTAACATGGCATCTTACAAAACTCATGTTCTAACTTACGTTGAATGCTATTCTCCCCATACACTGATAAGAATCTGAACAAGGAGGTAATTCACTTCTTGTTAATGCTGGTTTTACCTTTTGCTTTATAAACCTTGCTGCTGACTGCACCCTGCTTTGCTAATAGTCATACAATGCTCCTCTGATACTGGCTAATTAGTGGTTTGTGTAAGAGCTGAGAAGGGTAGTAATGCTTTCTTGGTGGCTCTGAATTATTGTGAAGTTGTTCCTTCACTACGATGTTCACTAATTGTTTACCCCTCCCACAGGGCCAAGTATACCTTGTCAGTTCCACAGTGGTGGGTTTTTTTTGACATAACACTTTTGAGACATTAAATCTTTTTTGGTTTTAATTCTTACTTTGGAGAAAGGGGGCAGGGAAATTCCAAGAACTATCATAGTGTAATCTTTAGAGTGCTAAGTAAAAAGCTTTGTAAGGAAATTAACTGTATGCAATCAGTAGACTAGTTCCTCTATATTAACTTTCAGATCTGAGTAAGGGAGACATCTCTACCCAAATCTGAGCAAAGGGAGAAAGACAGGAAAGATTTGGGGTAACATAACCATGTGGCTCATGTACCTTGTAGACTATCAGCCAAATATACTGACTGTTTCAGCCAGCAGGTCAAAAATACAGATAAGAGAAATAAGAGGAGGTTGACTCTACAGTGAAGTCATTCAGGAGGTAAGAGGAACTGGAGGTCTTGCTGGAATCAGAGCTTGGGAATGTATTTGGGTTCTTGGAGTTGAGGGTCCTTCAATGATTGTGAGGAGATGGTGAAAGGAGCGGATCGAGGGACAGCTAGACTTTTTAGTTCTGCTGATTGCAGAATAGCCTCATCCCCCTCCTTTCTTTTATTTTGTGAAATGTTTCTTCTGTGTGTGAAATTACACTCAACTTTTCTGCTCATTTATTTTTCAGAATTGCATTATTGTACTGGAGCGTACAGAATTTCACCAGTAGATGTAAATAGCAGACCTTCTTCATGCCTTACTAATTTTCTCCTTAATGGTATATTTGTGTCCTTGGCTAATTATTTAATGTTTTAATTGTTAATGTTGTGAATAGAGCATTTACCACATGTATAGCAGTAAATGTATACTGTAAAAATGTTGAATTTAACTTGTCATCTAATTAAGAGAAGAGAGTTGTTAAATGTATTCAAAGACAAATGGAATGTGTTTTGAAACTTGAAGATGGGAGGAAAGATGTAAAGAAGGAGCAAATATTGAATTCTGGTAGTTCTTTTTTGAATCCAAATGTAAAATACTTTTCACTTTATCCTATTTTAGTAGGAAACACCACTTTCAGTACAGGATAGTGCACTTGATCACAATGCTTACTCTCACTATTGCAAAATATTAACCACTTACGTCTATGACTGATTTTTAGTGGGTACTGTGTAGCCTGAGAAAGCTATTTTAACTGGGTTATGAGTTCCAAAGTATGTTGGTCACTTGAAGCAGACATACCTATGTGTACCGGGATCAGTCAAAAAAGTGGGTTAGGTTTAGTTATCTTTTGCTTATCTGCAAGATCTTGCCCATTGCCATGAATAATCTTGCTATAAGAGGTTGCCATTTAAATACATATTAAAACGTAAGCCAAAGCCAAGCAAGTATGTAGTCAATGTTAATTACATGTGGGCTTTTTTACAGTTTGCAAACAAAATTGCATTACAACCATCCTTTTAATGTAGTGTTTTCTTCAGTCAGGTCATTTGAATGTTTAAAATAAATGTGCGGTGTCTTTTTTTAAACACTATATTTTTATGTATTTTTCTTTAAAGATTCTGTACTGAAAAAGTACTTTGATTACTAAAAATGAACCAAAATTAATAGCATATTTCAGATAACCACTCTTTTCCAATCTTCTGTTTTTGCTTCCTCGTAACAAACAACTTGTTTGGAGAATGCACCCTTTTATGTGTAGTCTATTTTACTGAAAATAAGACACAGGCACTTTTATTTGTTTGAAAAACGGTATCTGTTTTAAAGATTAATGAATAGTATCAATTGATACCTTGATACCCAAGTAGGATATTTTGTTACTTCTTAAAAGTTGCTTTTAATGAGAGTTTCTGCAGTAGGGCCAAGTAAGTTTACTGTACAGCATAATCTGTAATAATTAGCAAACTGCCCTTACACAATATACCATTTCAATGTCTTAGAAATATGTATTTTTTCCTAAGAGTTATGTCCTACAGAAAATGTGATTGATTGGCCCAGGAGAGGAGGCTTTTTGATTTTTCTGCGTAAAATCTAAAAGCATGTGTAAAGACATGGAGTAAATACTTAAAGGAGATAGCTGTTTCTTGTTCAGCTAGGTGAAAACACAACTTTAGTGGATTCAGAGTCTTACTGACTAGGTACAGACCTGTATTGTGTATGTGTAGTTTTTAATTTAAGATTGCAGCTTGCAGTAACTAATGAAACTGATCTCATTTCCAACAGGTCGTTCTGTATTGTTGGAACAGCCGCGCAAGTCTGGCTCTAAAGTAATCAGTCACATGCTCAGCAGCCATGGAGGAGAAATTTTTCTGCATGTATTAAGCAGCTCGCGATCAATTCTAGAAGATCCCCCATCAATTAGCGAAGGGTGTGGTGGAAGAGTCACTGACTACCGGATTACAGTAAGATTCTTCCCTTTTTGATTTATTTTTTTCTTAAGCTGTTGCTTAAGTTGCTGCATCTCAGATGACAGGTGATGTAGTGCAGTAGATGTGTAAAGGGAATGTTGGTATGTTTTCTGGAGAGCTGGAGTGGATCGCATGGTCAAACTGTTTTTGTTTTCACTACTGATACATATTTACTACAAAGTAGTACATCTGCTTATTGGTATGCCTGCTTCATAGAACCCTTTCTGTGTCAAGGAAGTACTTGCTTCCTTACGCATTATGAGTATTTAACGTTTGTTCTGATTCTAGAATACCATTTTTTTGGCAAGATTTTTTTGTGGGCTGGATACACATGGGACTATACCCTGCTTATTGTCAGAAGGATAGATTGCACACTAATGGTTAGTACAAGAAATAGAGAAGATGAAGCTGTCAACTTTGAGTCCTGGATGTGGAGCAGACAATCAGCTAGCATTCCTTTTGGGGTTTTTCCTTTATTGTTTTCAACACATCCTTTGTATCTCTTGTAAACGAGCTTCCAGAAAAACATAATAAAACTCTTACCATACAGGAAATATCTTGCAGATCCAGAAGGCCTCCTCATCAAAAACCTTGCATCAGTTTTTAACCTGTATTTTTAAACAACTGTTTTTGTGTTCACCCCGAATAATATACATCTGAAAGCTAGAAACAGGGCTCTCGTTGTTAGGGTCAAACTTAGTGGTTGGGATAATACATGGTCAGTGATAAGCAAGAGTCTGCTGTTTTGCCCGTTCAGTGAAAGTTACTTTGTTAGAGAAATGCCTAATTGTATCTTGTTTGGTTATCATTAGGATTTTGGTGAATTTATGAGGGAAAACAGATTAACTCCTTTTCTAGAGCCCAGATATAAGACCGATGGAAGTCTTGAAATTCCGTTGGAACGTGCAAAAGATCAGTTAGAGAAACATACTCGTTACTGGCCTATGATTATTTCTCAGACTACAATCTTCAACATGCAAGCTGTAAGTAACCTGGGGTTTGTAACCTTTTATTTTGTTCTAGATGCAGTTTCACCTTGCCACTTGATGAAATATTAACTCTATTTTATGATAAAACACTTGCCACAAAATCGGTTTATTTTCAGCTTTATTTTCACTGAAGTACTGTATTTAATGTTAATAGATTATTGGAATGCCATCTAAATAGGGTGGAATATTTGAACCTGACAGTTGCAGTGCTGCCGATTAAAGAAAACATGCATCTGCTTGTATGTGCTCAGAGTTAGTACTAAATTGAGGGTAAGAGGAGGGGTGGTTTTGTTGTGTTGTTCCATGGTTTCACTACCTTTGATTTCTTTCTTCCATGTTTCTGTCCTGCGACATACACAGATTTTCCTGTTGTTGACTTTTGTTTTCTCTTACAGGTGGTGCCATTAGCCAGTGTGATTGTAAAAGAAGCAATGACTGATGAGGATGTTTTGAATTGTCAAAAAACAATATACAATTTGGTAGACATGGAGAGGAAAAATGATCCACTGCCAATTTCAACAGTTGGTACCAGAGGAAAGGGTCCGAAAAGGTTACATGCATATCTCTCTTTGTTGATGTTGGACTTTTTTCAGAAATGCTCTATTGACATTGCTTTCTTATTAAATTTTTAAAATTTGGCCATAGTTAATAACGTAGTAATTACACAATTGTGTAGTATGCACGCAAGCCAAATGCTGCAAATACTTTGCATACGTCATTTAGGGCTATCACAGTACTGATACGGCTGTATGTTCGGGAAAAAAAGTACATAATTTTATTACCCAATAATTTTTTAGGTGTGTTAGAAAATACAAAAGCAAAGATAGCCATCAAGAAAGGTAAGAGTTTGACACAAGCTAGGACAGAGGAAGTGGAATCATTTCAAATTAATAAAACGGGAAACTTAAGCATTATAAATGAACACTGCTTTAAAACTGGGTCATGTTAGTCAAATCCTTTTGAAACAGTTATTTAAAATATGGTCTACTCCATTAAAACAAGTGTAGAATATGCTTATATCTCAGTCATCGTATTGTGTGCATTGTATTTCCAAGAATTGGCTGAAAAGAAATTCAGCTACAGAAGATTGCCTGCGTGACTGGAAGTTATTTACAATGGTACTTTCTACATTTTTTTGAATCCAAAGAATTTGTAATTAATTTGCATGTCAGTACATGAGTGTCCTTCTGCAGAACCTGACATTGCAGAATTAGCAAACACCTGAAGGGATTCAGAAGTGCCTTTTGGCAGTGAGATCTTGTGGGAGTTAATTTGATTTCAGTGGACATAGTTATTTCAATTTAATTTAAACTGGGAAATGTTACATGCAGTGTGGTCTCAGGTTTCGAGGATGGAGTAATCCCAGGTGGATAGACCTCCAGTAGAAGAGGACAGAGAATCTCTTCGGAGTTATTTTTGGTTTGGAGTTTTTTTCTGTTTCTTAAGGTCTGTGTTTTTTAACCTTAATTTATTCAGTGGTTTAATGATCCTGTGTGTAATACCATTTTTCTGACCTTGCTTAGAGATGAACAGTACCGTATTATGTGGAATGAATTGGAGACCCTTGTACGAGCACACGTAAACAACTCTGATAAACACCAGCGAGTCTTAGAATGTTTGATGGCTTGTAGAAGCAAACCCCCAGAAGAGGAGGAGCGCAAGAAACGAGGTAGAAAGAGAGAAGACAAAGAAGACAAGTCAGAGAAGTTGGGCAAAGACTATGAATCAGATAAACCATGGCAAGAATCAGAAAGGTAAATTTTCTGAGGTGAAATAAAACTGTAGCATAATAATTTTTGTTGTTCCCTACTTCAAAGGGTAGAGGAATTGTGGTAAAACAGTTGCAGGTTTCAGTTTGATGCGCTCATGCTTGTAAAGTTGGCTTACTACCAGTGAGTGTGGATCCCAAGGTTTTTTGGATCAGTCACCATTGCCAAGCTTGGGAAATGAGCATCTTACTATGGTGCCCGCTTATCGGACTTTTCCAATGAATGTATTTTACAAGCAGCATGGTTCTTGGAGGAGTTGTTGACGGCTTGGCAGGGTTTGGCAGCTTGAGGAGTCGCTTCTGTTGGATTTGGCATAACCACACCACCTATGAGACATTAAACTAGAAAGCATGACTGAAAACTCCAGACAAGCAGTTACTTTCTCTCAAGCTGTAGATAGATTAGTGTTCCGGTAGATAAACAATCCAGATTGATTTGGCTCTTCTCTTTAGCTGAACGTAAGGATTGATTGTCCATATACCTACTGTCTATTATTCCTGTTGTTATTGTAACTTGTCTTAAGTGGTAAGCATCTATCAGTATCTTCTGTTTTCTGTCTTTCAAATTACTATTCTAAAGAGAACAAAAAACCCTTGTGGTAGTAAGCTTAGCTTGCCTATGTTTTGTGCATGCTGCAATCATTTAGGATAGGGGGATCTTTTCACCTATGTTATTGTCACCATGCTGATGACTGTCCACACCTTTCTGTGTGCGATCAAATCCATTCCTGTGATTACTTTTACTTTCACATGTGGAACGAAGTGGGGACTGAGATAAGAGATTTGGTATAGAATGGATCTGAAATCATGTAGAAAAGATAATAAGAAATTGTGTTGTATTTTTGTATATTCATTGTTACTTAGTCTTTCCTTCAAAATTCAGAATTATCAACTGTCTCAACAACTACAATATAAATATTGCTAACTAACTTAAGTGAAATTGTATTTTAAGAGTCTTCCCTTTACTTAAGGCTTTATCCAAAGAAGAATTTGGCTAGTCTTCCCTGTTGTTTTGCACCCATTCCAAGGGGTCAAAAGACATTTTCTTGTGTGTGGGTTATGTATAACTTTGAGGAGTACAGAACGGTATTGAGAATTGTATGTGCTGCTCTGGCTTACTTTGCTTCACTGTTTTTCTTCCCTCTCAAAAAGGTTAAAAGGGCTTTTGGATCGTGAAAAAGAAGAACTAGCAGAAGCTGAAGTTATCAAAGATTCTCCTGATTCTCCGGAGCCACCCAACAAAAAGCCTCTTATTACAATGGATGAAATGCCCACAGTTGAAAAGGCAAAAGGTAAACCGGAAGAATTGCAACAGTTTGTATCTTTTAAAGATAGAAGTTCTTGTATCAGTCTGTATTTTCTAAAGTAATGAGACGAGTTTTCTTGGAGTTAAAGCTAAGTCAATGAGAATTTTTAATTAAATGATCAGTGTTGAGAAATTCTTGATAAATAAGTTAACCTGAGCAGGTCTATGTAAAAAGAGAGATACCAAGATACTGTAGAGCATCTACTGATAGGCATTTGGGTTGACAGCAGGTTGGACAAATTTCTGCTGGTGCTAGTTCAGCTACTGTATGTCAGAAATGCTATTTTAAGACAGGTTTCAGAAATCACTGTCTCCCGTTAAGTATAAACATAGCTAAGCAGTATAGTTGTTGGAAGGGGCAGTTCTCACTGACTTCTGTTCCTTGGTGTGAGCTGTTATCATCTACTGCAGTGACTGTGCTGACATTCAGATTCTGCATTTGAAGCAAAGTCAACCTCAAGTGAAGCAACTACTCAGCTGCTATCACTTTGCCTGTTATAGGATTGTTTAATATTAGTGTTTTTAATGTGTTGCACTCCCATAGTCTGTAATGTCTTCTAAACCTTTATGATGATACAATGTTTAAGAATTCAGAAATTAATTAACTTAGACTCTTTTTACTTGCAATTTTAGGGCCAATGTCCTTGCTGTCTTTATGGAGCAACAGGATTAATACTGCCAACTCTAGGAAACACCAGGAATTCATTGGTCGTTTGAACTCTGTCAACAATAAAGCTGAGCTATATCAACATCTGAAAGAAGAAAATGGGTTTGTATCAGTAAATGCATCACTACAAATATCTTAGCAGTAGTTAATATACAGTATGGAGGAATACTTCAGATAAGGCATTAAAGACTCCTTAGTCTTTTGAGGATTAAAATGTATAAATACACTCCTTTGTCTCCCAGTATTGGTGGAGAACTACAGTAGTGTTGGCTTTTCAGTTGTTTGCACGTGTGCTGAGCAAGGCTGAACGCTGATAAATAGACTTTCCTGTGCCTTAGTGACTGGCCTTGCAGCAAAGCTCTTAAACTGCAGGGGGTTAAATGGTAGCTGAGTTGAGATTTCTTGTGTAAGTCTGTTGCTTGCTTTAGCTTCCAAAGGAAAAACTAATATAAAAATATTCTCTATATAGAGTGATTGAATCTCATGCCATGCTGTAATGAAGCTGATAAAGTAGTCCACATCCTACCAAAAATTACTCAAAAACCAAATCAACCTCCTCTTAAGTGAATAAGATGGTGATAATCAATGATCAGTGTAAGAAGGGTGAAAATGAAGACCTTGAAACAAATTGCTAAATCTCACATTTCAGAAATAGACTCTCTGTAGGGCATGAATATGGGCTTTTGTCTTTTGGTGAGGTTGATACTGGATATTTCTTTGCAGTTGTTGCTGGAAAGCTTATTTGCAGAAACCTTTCCTTTATGTACTGATTGCTCCTTAAAGAAGTATTAAGAGGAGATAAGATTGAGTATGTTGGGGGCAAGGAGAGACAGGATGTACAGTGAAACTAAAAATATTTATTTTAAAAAACATTTAAGTTTGAGGTTTTTACCTTAATCTGTTGATTGTGTTTCCAGTTACAAGCCTTGCCAATTGTTGTCTTGCATTTCAGAATGGAAACAACGGAAAATGGAAAAACAGGCCGGCAGTGACGATAAATTTTGTTTCTTTGGACAAAACTTGGCCGAACTACAAAGATATTTAATGCTGGAATTGATATTGGCACCATTTCAGTACAGTTGTATAGCTCTGTTTTGACTGCTTTATACATTTTTCTATTCTTATTTTTGCTATGAAATATGAAATCCACATGTCACATTAAATGAATAATGTACACGTAGGAGCTGCCCCAGAAGTATTTTAGTCATGTTTTTAGGATGAAGAAAACCTGTTCTGCCATGGACTAAATCAAGTCACCAAAAATGTTAGAGTTTAAAGTCCTTTCCCATATGTATTGTTTAATATTTCAAAATCAGTGATGACTGTTTAAAAAGAAGAATTTCAAGTAATTGATAATTAACCGATAATATTGTTAATTTTGGTTCATGAATGCTTTTATTTATATGAAACTTCCTCAGGAGTCCAGAATTATGGAAAAGACCACACATGGAGTTACCTAGTCACTGAGCTGAGAAAATGCCAGTCTTGGTTTTCAACTAAGGGGTGGGAGAGTGAGTTGTTACAGATAAAAATTGTTGGTGTAAGGACTTTAAAAAATCGACTAGAAATGATCTTTTAGAAAGCAAAGTCTTTCAGGCTGTTATGCTGGAGTTAAGTCTTTGTAACCAAAAGTAAAATAAAATTTTTGCTAATCATTAAATTATTTCTTTGATTAAATATGCCCTCCAAGACACTTGTGGCTTTAGGTCTAAGGCTTTTGAACAACATGGGAAGACTCACTCTGAATATTAATGGCCGTGAATTAACAAAGTACATGATGTGTCTTCAGTTTCTTTGAGTAGAGCCTCTTTTTTTTCTTTATGGAGAGTAGAATTCTTAAACAAGAGAACTCACCCAATGTCAGTGGGCAGTCTAATCTGTTGTAAGATTTTTGGGTTGGCTTCCAAATGGGTCGACTTGAGTGGGCTAAGGAAAGATAAATAGCTAAGCTCTCCCAAGTATATCAGCCTTCATCTGATCTGCATCTGTTGCCTTATTCTAGCTTGTATTAGCAACTAAAGGTCTCACAGATTTGATATGTTGTGGTTTAAGTTGATTTAAGACACGTATTTGTGAGCTTTTTCTAAAACTAAATCAATATATTCATATTTCTTCACCTGGAACTTTAAATACCATAATACGTGATGACTAGATCTGAACACAGATATCATGCAAGTATTCTTTGCTTACATTGGTAGCTGAGTCCTTTTTTCAGCTGTGTTAAGGTATGATGTACAAGGTTTTAAGGTTATTATTTAGCTGCTGTGACAGAAATGTGTTTTCTGTTGAATTATTTTAGAACTGGTTTTGCAGAGTGATTAAAGAGTACTTGCATGATAATATGTTTGGTCGTATTTGAAAACTTATGTAGCTTTTACAGAAGCAGTGTGTAATTTTTGGAGATCCAAAGTCTGAAGACTTTTGTTTTCACTACTTAATTGAAAATAGGTGGTCCTTCATCACTGCATGTCTTGATATCCTATATGAAATGTTCTGATGGAGAACACTACCATGGAATAATTGTTTCTTATGTAAGTTTCTGGTTTTTTTTCAATGAGATTGTACTGCATATCAGTCTGAATGTTTCTCTTGTTTACTGAAGGAGTTTTAAAATCTGGACTGTAGGGAGCATGTAAATGTCAACTTTCTGCAATTTGTTGCTAGTCTAGAGAACCATAATTGAAAAGCCTATCCTGCGCCTTGGGGAATTGTGTGTATTGCATCTCCTGATGTGCTGTTAATATTTGGCTGCAGTCCTTAAATCTGCACAGAAATTAACTACTTTATTAGAGGAAAGGAGAAACTATACCTGCTATTAAAATATATATTTGTTTAGCTTGCTTACTAACTACACTTTCCACTTTTGGAACATCTGCCAGGTAAGGCTGTTAAGTGATTAAATGAATGGGGCCCAGTTCTCCAAGGCGATTGACTGGGGGCCTGTATTCTGAGTACTTGAAGAGTCTTACTGAGACATAAGATGCTACAAGGGCTGATGTTTCCTGCGGTAATCCTTTAGATTTATATTTTAGCCATCCTGTGTCTAGGCTATTGACTACAGTGAATTATTGCTGCTTTGTGGACTTCCACATCAAATTTTAGAGCTAGTTTATAGCTGAGTGGTTTCTGGAAAGCATTTAAGTAGTCATCTAGAGGAATTTATATTTATTTAAAAAGTTACTCAACACTGTAAACCCAGACAAGTGCTACTGATTCATACAAGATGATGTAAATTCTGTCACTTCTCTCATATTCACAACTACTGTCCCCAAGAAAGAACACTAGCAACATTGTCATATGCACAGCTAACTAGTGCCTATTGTTCATTTGCTCCCACAAATATGTTGTAACTAGAGGTGGATTGCACATGTACAATGTACACACAAGTAGAAGTTCATCTGTTCAAATACTTTGGTCCTGAAACGCTTGGTGCACTTGTGACTAGTGAGCTGTTCAGATTCCCTTTCTATGCTGTGAACTGCTGGTCAAGCCTTACTGTTGTTGGGATGGCTGAGTGGTGTGAATCTTAAATTTGGAGAGAATGCAAGACAGCAGAGGCTCCGGGGCCTCTGTTGGTATGTCATGCTGGCATCCGGTTGTTTGCAAACATTAATCTGCACCATGACATAAAATGGACCAGAGAGCTGTTCTCATCTCCCAGCTGTGAACTGTTCCCAGATCTATCCGTGGGCTGGATTCCCTTTGGACTCATCAGCAGCCTGCGCCCAAACCAGTTCCAGTCCTGCCTGGTTTCCTTAAGGTAAGAGTACACATTTGTGCCTGTGTTCTTTAGACCGCAAAAGTATCTGCTCACTGTGCCAGAGCGGTGTTTGTGGTGGTTGGGCTGCCCTGTATACGGGCTGGCTTCTATACCTTCTGCTCAGTCGGAGTTCGTCAGAACAACAGGGGACCACTACGTACCATGTCAGCAAGAGCCCACCGTGACAGGTAGTTACCTGTGAGTTCTTGTTCCTAGACAGCTCAGTGAAACGACATCTCCAGAGTTGTCAGTAGTCTGAGGGTCTTCGGTGATACACCTTCTCCAGTAAAGTCCTGTGACAATTCTGGAAAGGGTATTCTGTGCGTGTCTCCTTTCCTCTCTGTGTGGTGGTACTTTGGTCCTATTTCACACTGTGCTTTCAGGTTCAAGGGAGACTTTCTCAGTTCTAGAACAGTTTATAGATTAAAATTTGAAGTTAGGGATTAAGTCATTTAATCCATGATGAAGTTATGGATTAAATTTTATATACATTAATCTATTAAACTGAAAGGATTTAAGAATATTAGAGAAGGTTTCAGAAATTCTTTTACATGTATTCTTCCCTATGGTCCTTGAACTATCATGGGTGGATGCAGACAAGAGAGCCAGCTTTACTGTAAGAAAGCAAGCCTGTAAATTTAAAACTTATTTTGAAAAGTACATTACACAGTTACTTAACAGGAAGATTTTAATGTTAAGTAGCTACTATTGCCTTTATAAATGCTACATATAATGTATTTAATAGAAACACTAAAAAAAGTTCTGAAAGATGAAGACAGAGACGATGTAGCCATGAGAGGGGGACAATTATTGGCTGCATTTTTTGAAAATACAAATCTGAAATTCCAAGAAGACTGTAGAGACTCAAGGGTTGTGGGGCCTTTCGATTTCAATGGAAACATGGTGTTTTGTGATGGTCCTTCTGACAGTTCTGCCTCTTCTATGTAAAATTCGCATTTATGAATTGAGTCATAATACTGAGGTTTACATTGTACTGGCTGCGACCCCCTCATTCCCGCCGTCATCAGCTTGGTATACATTTTCTCGTTCTGACTTGTTTGGGCATACCACTTGCCTATAGATTCCTTTACCTGCTTTACTTGGCATTTTGTTCTGGTACTTGGTTTCAGGGTTCTGGTTTTGCTACTGCCTCTTTGTCAGGCATAGGTTTAGTATGTTCTATTTTAAATTGAAAAACGATAAAATCTCTAACTGCTTATTTATGGGTTTTTTCTGAGTAATAAGGATAATACATTCTACTACAAATTGTCTTTTTGTAGATTTGCTCTTAATATGATTTAAAAGATCTGAAGTTTGTGGATATTGCCCTGGTCATTCATTCTGGGTAGTCATACCCTCTCGATAATGGGTAGGGAATTGGTGTTTTGGCAGCTGGGAAGATGGTATGATGTGAGGCAGTCTTAGTGTCCTAGAGCACTGCTCTTCGGGGGTAAGTGATGCTGAAGGTGGCATCCATAACTGAGGCGAAGGTGAAGCCCTGCACTTGTGTACAGGTGCTTTGCGAGGTTTCAGGACATCCAGTTCTGCATCAGCATGGCTTAACTGGGAGTTTCTCTGAAATGTCACAGACTGTGATCCAGGAATCTTCCTGTGGTACTTACAAAGCCAGTAAACCAATATTATCAGAACCATCCCAACAGTGAGACAAAGACTGCTTAGTAAGGCAGATGGGCTCTTCCTAATTGTGGAATCATTCTTGTCTTGCAGCGTAGGCACGGTGCTGTTGAAAGACCCATCGAATGGCTTTGTAGTGGAAAAGCAGACTTCACTATATGAAATGTAGAAAATGACATCAATTTTGTATTCTGGCAACATTGCCTGGACAAAGTGTGGGCTAACGTGCCCATCCGACACTCTTAATTTCTCTAGTGCTGCTTGTATTTCATCTTTTGCGCACCAGCTGGAAGATCTGTTGGCGCTTCTACACAACGAACTGTTATACCATGAGATTACCGTAGACCCAGGTTTGAGAGCGGTCACCACGATGTCTTTGGGACTGCTGGAGTTCAAATAGAGGGAGAGCTTCTCTAGAAACAAACTGATCCTTCTCCTCTCTCTCAGGAAAGAGTAGTAGCTGGTTTTTGTTCTGACAGTGTAAAGGTGGCACGGTACATTGGTGGGCTTCAGCAGCTCAATGGTGAAGGATTCCCAAGCTGTCAGTCCTCCTGAGTCAGTGGCAGACAGCACAAACTCCTGAGGTGAATACCGGAAATCAGTATCGAGGGGATAGCCGTGCAGGGTTTGCTGAGAGGTGTTAAATTGCAGCCAGCTTTCTGATCCCCATGGAGAGCCATCAGCTGGAATGATTTGTAGAGATAACAGAGTTGAGTTGCCATCTTCCTCATCGTAAAATGTGTTGGCGGGTATAGGAAAAAAGAAGAGGCATCCGATAGTTGCTGTTAGGAATTTAATGGAATGAACAACCTTTGGGGAAGTGTTTGCTTGCCCTTTAGAGAGGAGGGAGGAAAGGAAAGAATTATGAAGGAAAAATAGCTATCTGATACTGAATGATAGCAAAGAAATCTCGTCAGCCTCATAGGATTATGGAGCATGTTGACTAGAAGGGGCCTCTGGAGGTCATCTAGCCAACCTCCTGCTCAGCGCAGAGCTGTAGTCAAGAGAAAATGAGATCAAGCATGGCTTTGCCTAGCTGAGTCTTAAAAACTTCTCAAAATGAAGGGTCCCGAGTCTCTCTGGGGTACTTGTTCCATTGCTGTGTTGCCCCAAAGTGAAAAAATTTTCCTGACGTCTGAACCCCCTGAGATGTGCTTTGGGGCTATTGCCCTGTGTTATATCATCTACTGCTTTTCAGAAGAGAAGTGCTACATTGCCCTCTAGGCTCCTTTTTGAGAAACAGTACTTCTTACGGATTTTATTTAGGGCCAACAGAACTCCCCATTGCTTTTCTCTTACATTATTTTCCTTTGTGATAGACATTGCAAAACATTCTTTCCTATGAAGTGAGTAACTGAGCACAACCACTTAGCCCACGGCATTGTTTTGGAAGGTGATTTGAAGATTTTTTAAAAAATACTTGTGACTGCATTAAGATGGAAATGTGTTGGTAATCTGGAGTTTCTGTAACATCCTTGAAAGGCGACTGCATAGCAGTTCTTGGGAGACTTAGACTGAAAGTACATGGGTGGTAACTATCTAAAATAAAATAAAGCACTCTGTTTAATCTATATTTTTTCCAAACTCAACACTAACAAGACCAATTCAATATATAATCAGAGGATAATCTCAGAAGCAGTTAAAAAGGTTCAAGTTTAGATTTTAGTCTTAAACAGATTAACTCAAAGCTAAAATATAGAAAGCAAAAGATAAGTTATCTTTAAAAAATCTGCTTTATGTCTGTGCTGATTTTGGCTGGGATAGAGTTAATTTTCTTCATAGTAGCTAGTATGAGTCTGGGTTTTGGATTTGGGCTGAAAAGTGTTGATAATACAGGGATGTTTTAGTTATTGCCAAGCAGTGCTTGCAGAGAGCCATGGCCTTTTCTGCTTCTGACAGCACCCCATCCGCGAGGGGGCTGAGGGTGCCCAGGAAGTTGGGAGGGGGACACAGCTGGGACAGCTGACCCCAACTGCCCAAAGGGATGTTCCACACCATGTGACATTATGCTCAGCATGTAAAGCTGGGGGAAGAAGGAAGCAAGGGACGTTCAGAGTGATGGCGTTTGTCTTCCCAAGTTACCGTTATGCGTGATGGAGCCCTGCTTTCCTGGAGAAGGCTGAACACCTGCCTGCCCATGGGAAGTGGTGGATTCATTCCTTCTTTTGCTTTGCTTGCCCTTGTGGCTTTTACTTTACCTATTAAACTGTCTTTATCTCAACCCACGAGTTTTCCCACTTTCACCCTTCCTGTTCTCTACCCCATCCAGTCTGGGGGTGGGATAGGGAGGAGCGAGTGAGCAGCTGCATGGGGCTTGGTTGCTGGCTGCGTTTGGACCACAACAGCACCATATAGTAACTAATTGCTAATATCTTGTAAATCAGAAACAAGCCTCTTCAGCTGTTGTCCTTTCTTAGCTTGCATTCAGCTGGGCGGGTGACATTTGTTTTTTCAGTGAACACTGTGCCCGTCACCTCACTCAGCCCTCTGCGCTGCGAGTGGCGGTGGCAGGTGCTGAGAAACTGGTAAGGGAAATTCTGGACTTGCCTCTCACCTCTAGTGAAACTTAAGCTTATAACAGTACTGTAAAGCGTTGTTCTTGATCACATCTTAACAACTTTGTTTGCTTAAGCATATTTAGATATATGTTTATTTGAAGAGTTGTAAATATGCACAACACTGTTCTTTCTAGTCTAGCGTAGTCAGGTCTTGTATAGTGCCTTCCCAAACAGTAACATCTTATTCTAGTAACTTTTACACAGAAATATCACAATATGCCTGTCAGGTGATGCATTTACTTCATGGTGGCAGTTAAGTATGTCTCATTTCTAATGCTTTAAATATCAAAGAATAAGGGCAGTGTTCCTTCCTATTATTGCAAAGTTTTTTCTTGAATTTTTTTTTTTCATTTTGTGTTATGGAAAGCTGACGTAAACTTCAGGGCCCTTCCTTGTATGATTGGATGGTCTACTAAAATCTGAGTTTGGGTTACAGTTCGAAGCTGCCCAGCAGGAGACTGCCTGGTATTGTGATACCTTGCCTGTCAAAGACTTCAGGACAGATACCTCATTAGCAGGGCTGTCATCGGGCGTTACCTCGATTTGCTTTCATTCCCAATGCTAAGTTTGCAGGAACCCCTGGGAATGTGCTCGCACAAGCTGAGATTCTCAGGAAGTGCAGAAGCTCGTGATTACATTTCCACATGAAGTGTCCTCTTGGGAAACAGATACAATTCCTGAAGAAACAACTTTTAACTCTGCAAAGAATCGGTCCCAGCTCTGATGTCGGAGTGCTTTGTCATCAGATTCTAAATGAGGTAAGTATGAAAATGTGTTATTGTTTCATCTTCTATTTCCAACTCTAATTATGGATTTTTTTTTTTGTTTGGGGATTTTATGAGAATGGTTGGGTTTTCTTTACACCATTCAGCTGTCTTTATCATCAAGAATAATTTCAGATTAATCAGGCAAGCACTGGGTGTCTCAGCATCACCCCACTTCTGGACGTGGCCGGCACCCTGCCTGGGACACGATTACTTTGAGCCCTGCGCATCTGCCCAGTTTGAAGAGCTCCTATGAATATGTGAGCGGACGCCAAGTGAGCTGTAGGATGACAAAATGCGGTGACAAGTGTGAAAGGAGGTCTCTGTGACCGTTAGGTGAAGTTTGCTGGCAGGCTCATGGTGTAAGGAAGAAGATCAGTATGCAGGGAGTTCCTGCAACTTGTGACAAAAAATGTTCCTTTCTTCCTGCCCTTTCTTGATCTCACTTGTTTGTGTTTTCTACACTTTAGGATAGGGACCAATTTGCAAGATTGAGTAAAATCATGCCTTATTCTTATCCTCTCCTTATAAATTACCTGATGTAAATAATAGGGGGGGATTGATTCACAAGTATGTGAATCTTGAGATCAATAATTTGAGGACTGTGTGGGTTCTAGTATGGGAAACTAGAGATACCTTGCAAGATGGATAAAAAGGTTGATGACAGCTATGCTCACAAGTAAGAACATAAAGTAAACTTCTTTTTACCTGGGGTTATATTCTGAAGCTCTTGCGAAACAGAAAATGGAGGAAGAATCCTGACTCTTTGCACAGACTGTAGTCTTTCAGATGTGGGAAACAGCAAGGTGCTTGGGTCCCGATGTGATGGCAGCATTGTCTGAACCATCTCTGTGAAGATGAGAAGATCATTGCAGTTTAAGGTGAAAGACTGTTTAGATTTATGTAAAAGGGATGTTAATAATTTGCTGTAGGGTTGGGAATGTAGTTTAAAAGCTTTTGTGGCATGTGATTGAAAGCTCTTTGTCGACATCTGCCAGCATGGGAAGGAGCATGGGAAGGGAGCTAGAGTTCAACCTCCCCTTTAGAAAATGGGGAAACTCTCTGCCCAAGTGGCTTCTCTCACTGGATCAGAAAGATATCTTTTAACATCTCTAGATGGGCCTGTGTTTGCAAGAGTGTTAGTACCAGTATCATGTTAGAGCTGTGTTTTCCATCTGTGGGCTTTGACAGATGTTTGCTTGGGCACCTGATTGCAAACCTAAATATTTCAGACTACAGTCTTGTGCTACAGGTACAGACTTCACGTAGCTCTAGTAAAGTTTTATAAAGATGGTTCTGAAGGACATTAACATGGTCAATGCATTAAACATAGGGGCAGTCAAGTCACTCCAGAATGAAGGAGTAGTTTGGCTCTGAATGCTGCATTTGAGTATTTAAGATCTACCATGTGTATCTTTTTACAGATGTAATATAAGCTGATTCAGACATAATCCTGCAAATCTACGTAACTGGTCCTACAAACGTACCATCTCCATAGTCTAGTCTATGCTTAAGCCTGAGTGAGATTCATGCAGTTGCTGGAGAAGGTGAGCTATAAAGGGTGTCTGGCCTAGTTCTTTACTCCATAGGATACTTACTACTTCTGTGTCATTTCTGATTAAATATTTGTTGTTCTGTTCCTAAAAACTCTCCACAATGTTTGCCAAGCATCTCTCCTAATGTTTTATTATCCTTACTGTGAGAAAGTTTAGATAATGTCTAACTTAAATCATTTGAACTGCAATTGAAGGTCATTAGTACTGCATCAGTTCCCAGGGGATACTAAGAACACTTCTTTCATCTTTTCACCAAACTGTTACATAAACCTGCATATTTCCTCAGTCTTCTAGACTCATTCAGTTTGTCATGTTTTCTAGAGCTCTGACCATCCTTGTGTTCCTTTGGAGCTTTTTCAATGCATCCACATCTTTCCTTGGATAGGATGGCCAAAGCCGGGTCTGATTGTTCAGCTGAGCTGTTGTTATCTGTACCAAGTTAAGCAAAAAAAAATTACTTTCCCTTATAAGAAACACCGCTGCTGACATATCCCTAGTGCAGTGAAGCCATGCTTTTGCAGAAGAAATTGTATCAAACTATTGTATCGGACTCTCAGGGCAGGAAGGATGATGAATGCAAAGTCAAATCTTAAACATACCCGGTATACTGCTGGACAGATGAGAAGTGGCATTAAATAAAGTCACCAGAGGTACTTGCACAGCATCTGACTTGGTGTCCGAGATTCTGTGTGACTCCAGGGTAGGCTCGGTGATGTTTGGCAAAATCCTTCTTGTTCCCAAATCTCTGTCTGAATGTAGTTCCTTTGTGCTGCTGGATAAAATACTTGCAGACCGCATCTCTGTTATGACCATGCTGCTGCCGTAAGAAGAACCAAGTCTATTTATTGTTCTGGGCAGCTCAGAGATGTCAGAGCTAGACAAGTCTACTGGCAGAGTAAGAACTGGAGCAGTATCAGGATGGGACAGAATGATCAGACCTGTTTCATAAAGTGCTTCAGCTTTACTAGGGAAAGTGCTGTGAAACATGCTAGAAAAGCAGGCTGAGGCTTCAGGACCGAAATTCAGTTTGGGATAGAGGGTCTGTGCTTCTCTCTGGGTTACAGAAGAAACTGCTTTTCCCTCCAGCAAATGGAAACCCATTGGGCTGTGGGGTAGTCATAAAAGGTTTGGGTAACTGTTCACAGTCATTAGTGAACACTTGGCTTGGACTGCGGCTTGCCAGCACAGGTGGAAACGTGTCATCGATGGGAAACGTGAAGTCAGACAAAGTTGTGGCTCTTGCTGAAGCTTTTGGGAATAGCAAAGGGAGTGTTTCTGGAGAGAGGGCTGCACTAGAAAGCATTTCAAGTTCTGGAAAGTGGTTTTTTGCCTCGTCGCTGTTATCTGGCACTTCTGATACTGACATTGCTTCTGGCAAAAATACATGAAATTCTGTCTTAGAAGGAAATGCCTCTGCTGAGCTATGAGGCCAGTCGTGAAGACTCTTTATCACGCAAGTGTGTGGGTGGAAAGCTGATGTGGGCCTGGAAAGCTGTTCTGTGTCTGAAGTGATGTCCTGTAGGAAATGGTATGTGGATGCTTCTGATTTACTAGATAGGAAATATGAGTCTGGCTCAGGCACGTGCAGCTCCGGCTGCTCTAACAGCAAGGATGTGCCAGAAGCTCTAGTAGGCAGCACTTCCAGTTCATTGAAGAGAAGCATGGTTTTAGTAGTCCATGAAGGTGAAAGATCTGGAAAACCAGAGTCTGCAAACATAATAGATACTGGTGGGTTAGTTGGCGTGTCCCATGCTGAGTTTATTTCTAAGGTGACCAAACTTTCTTGACTTACAAGATGGATATTATCCTGCATCTCGTAACTTGCCATCGTTACACTTTCTTCACAGAAAGATGATAAACTCTGAGTAGGTGATACCACAAGTTTTGTGAGTAAGCGGCTTGGGACAGTAGAGGACAAAGGCCTGGAAGAATCTCCTGCAGCTTGTCTCTGGGTAATTCTGATTGTTTTTAATGTAGGTGTTGGCGTGATCATTAATTGCTTACGTTGTCGTCTTGGAGACTTTCTTTCATAATCACCTCTCCTAAGTATTCTCCAGCCTGCAGTTTCATACCCTAGCAGCTGTGAGAGGTGGCGTGAGTCAATGTTGTGTTGCAGTACTTGGATGAATTCGTGGAGCATGACAAACCTTCCACACTTCACAGGCCAGGAGAGTCCTACGTAGTGGTTTGTTGTAAGGTCTATGTGCCCAGTGTCTTCAGCCAGTATGATCGGGCTCTGTGAGCCTCTGTGTGCTGAATCTGTGTATTGCAGCAGGGTTAGTAGGGAGGAATCCAGGTGGAGGTATTCGGCCATCGTGCGCACGATGTAGAGGCATTCCTGTACTTCCAGAGTTTCTGCACCAGTAGAGAGAATGATTTCAGCAGAAGTGATGGGAGCTTCCTTCCCACACCTGATATTGAGAGTCCAAAATTGTATTGGTTAAGAGCCATTTATCTGCCCCCTTGTTTTGTGAAGATGCCTGTTTGGATTTAGTCTATCATCTCATGTGCATGTGTAACTCAATTTTACCTCTTAGTCCAAAACTTCCTCCGACTGCATGTTTCCCATTCCACTAACTTCAGCAAGCACTAAGTTTGATCCCATTGCTTGTGTAGAACACAGCAGCACAGTCTAAATTCACCAAACACTAGCTTCATTATGTGGACTTGGAAGTAATTCACTTAAGAGGTATTTCCAGTCCATTAGACATCAAATGTAGGCACTTACATTAGGACAGCATCATCAGTGGAAATAGACAGTGTCCTGTGGAGGCAATTCAGAGCCTTGCTGGGAGCCTGCCTCTCCTGCTGGCAGAAGTGCTCCAGTTCCTAACTGGGGCAGGGAAGCTGGATGCCACCTGTACAATGAACACCTGGAGAATCAGTGCCCTAAGGCCGCTGTGCTTGCCGTCTTCATGTCTACGCTTGCTGTGCAGTGCCGCTCTGGGGCAGTGAAGCCTCCTGCTTTTGTGTTCAACGTGTGCTCATTCAATAGTTTCGGAGGGGGTTTTGGGTTTTGTTTTGGTTTTGTTTCCCCAGTGTCATGTTTCCATGGTAGGAAAAAAACCACCCTGTGTCAGGGAGCACCCATCTCTTTTTAATTTTCTTTTTTCTTTTTCCCCCAAACTGATTAGGACAAAAGCTATTGGATGCTAGCAGTACTCACTGGTAGCTGTTTGGTGTGTGGTTCAAGCTCCCCTCTGTGTCCAAGAATAAGATGCCATCCTGAACGTGGATGGTGAAATTTCCAGCAGCTCTCGGTGTTTTCTGGGCATGCATCCTTCCAGAGGTAGCGATGTTCAGCAGGTATACTCCGATCTCCCCTGCCATTGGCAAGCCTTGCAGCGTGTTTGTATTGGGGTTGAAGTCCAACCATTTTGGCAGATCTGCACCACTGGCTAAAGTGACCTGCTCCGTAAGAGGACAGCGGATAAGCAGAATTAGAGACAGGAAATGGTGTTACTACTCTAGTTTTACATATCGCAAGTTCTAACTGGACAGAAGTCGAGAAACAGCCACAAATAATCAATTTAAAAATCTAGAAACCACAGTGCCGTGATTTCCATTTAGTGCTTGTTTTGTGTGATTTTTTTAATGTAGTGGCAACACTTACTGTCCATTTTTACAACCCGGTATTCTTCGTGCTGCAGGTAGATAAAATACATGTTTTTGCGGGGGTTTTGTTTATTTGCTTAGTACGCAACTGCTACGTTGGCAGTAAATGATGGTGAGATTTTTGCCATCAGTTCAACTTATTTCTAATGCATCTGAGGCACTTCTCGAGAAAGAGATTTTTAACGTTCATTTTAAATGTGAAGTGAATGCCCGTTTGCTGCAGGATGGTATCAAGGAAGTGTATGTAATAGCATTACCTTGTACTGAGTTATCGTTCCCTGAAAGGCAAGTGCTGGCACTGGATAATAGAATATTTTTCCCATAAGGACGGTTGCATCTGGGATTCCTTGCAGATGCTTTGTCTCTTCTTGTCTGTTATTTGATCCCTTGGCAACCACAGCAGATGTGTTTACACAGACAGATACCAGTGCAAAGAGAAGAGGGAGTGTGGGTAAGACTCGAGTGCCCCGGAGCAAAGGGGACCCCGAGGCAGGGAACCTGTTGTTGGTGCCTGCCGGGTCCCTGCCGGCATCCATCCTCACCCAGCGGGTGTACGGAGCCGCGTGCCGCTGGCAGCCGGGTGCTGCTACTTCATTGCGCTTCGGAGCTGTAGGGGAAAGAAAAAACCCAAACCCATATGCATGTGCGCTCCAGATCGGTCAACTTCACCCCGCGGGGAAGCAGAAAGCTGTCAAATGCGGCAGGGCTTCATATTGTGTTTGTTACAGCCTTGCTGACCTGTTTGGCCCACGGTGATGTCTGGGGAGTGTTATAGGCTTTAAAAAAAGCCTTGGTACTTACCATCACTGCTCCAATCAGCTGAAGGGTTTCTGTGAGGAAACACCACGTAGCACAAAGCCAGTTCATAATGCTTTTTAATCCAGTTTACTTCAGGCTTGCTGTTGCTCCGTCTCTGCTTCTGTCATGGTAAAAGCCCACTTGGTCACTAGGAGATGAAATGCTATGCTAGGGCCTCATCAGGGGGGCCTTCAACATATGGCTTAGAGGAGAAGCCAGATAAACAGCGCAGTAACCTGACCTGCCGGGATTTTGTGGTATAGTGGTAGCAAAGGGAAAGGTGAGTATGGCGTGCGGCAAAGAAATTGTGCGGGCAAAGACAGGCTGAGAGTCAATACCCTTTGCTTTGTGGCATGAAGGGCTGGACTTTTGATTTACTACACTTGATGCTGCTTTTTCAAGAGGAGATAAAAGCAATAATAAGCAGTAAAATAGTTCCTGCGAGCATGGGGCTCTCAACCTGTGAGTGGCTTCCAACTTTTAGATGAGAAGGCCATGCAGTATGCTTGCTCTGTCATGCTTAGGATAGCTTTCTTTAAAAGTACACAAGAAGGAAATAATTGTAGGCAGCAGCAACAACATTTAGTAAACCAATTGATACAGCTGGAAAAGCGTGAACAATCTTTTGGGCCCAGATGACTGCAGCAGCAGTGCAGCGAATACTCTTCTTACAATTCTTACCGCAGGTTGTCTTGAAAACCACGGCCCTCTTTGCTCTGGCTCTACAAATGCAATGGCCCGGTATCTAGGAATGAGGTCTTGCTCTGCTGGTTTTTAACAAGTAGTTTCTTCCTTCTGTTTTGTGGATGTGTGTGCAGTGTGCTTTGTAGTAGTCGCCAATCTTTGTCATGCTCCATTGCCCAGATCCTTTCCGTTTTAGCGATGAGTGGCATATGCTTTGGATAGAGCGAGAAATGGTAATGTAAATCGGTGTTCCTAAGTATTCATATGTAAAGACAAAAAATGTGTGATATCTCCTGGAACGCAGTGGTTTACTAGGGCCTGCAGCATGTTCTACTGGAAGTATACTCTGAAAAAACAGGAAACCAATAGCGCTACTGATGGCCGTGCAGAGCTCAGTGAATGTGCTTGAGGTTGTTGGCTGCTTTTGGACAGACATGAGTCTGTACGCAGCTAAGTCTGTTTCCATTGCAACTGTGATTGGCTCTGAATAAATCAAAAGTTATGTTTCTTTGTGCTCAGTTACGCTGAGAAACAAGTTGCTACACTCAAATCTCCGTCTTTCATTGTCAGTGTCTCCCATGTTCCTTTCTTCTGCAGTCTCTAAAAACATAAGGGCATGTCCTCATTCGCTGGTTATGAAACTACGAAAAGAGCGAGTAGGTGGTGAGACAGAAGTTCAAGTTGGAGATGAGAACTTTTATTTAGAGAACATAATTCTTATGCAAGGGAATGGGTGCTTGACAGCTGACTAATCTCTCCTAATGAATTTGCCTCCTGAGAGCTTAGTAAATATTGCCGTGTAACCATGTGTGAATCATCGGCGTGCTCTAAAATGATGGGAACACACTGAGATCCCTTGGTTGCTGTGAGCTGGAAGTAGTCAAAACCACCTCCAGAAGTGCAACGTCTGCCCCAGCTCCGGGATCCAAAGCCCATGGACCCACCTGCATTTCAAGTGGGGAAATGCCAGTGAGCGTTTCACCTGTTTGGATCCCTCCTGAGTAACTTTTGACCTACTGGCTTTGACAGCAGCAAGTGTCCTGTACTTGCTCCGTAATATCAAGTGAGGCAGAATATTTTCACATTGCTTGTGATCTTGGTGCTCTGGATATAAACTTACTGAAACTTCACATAAATGTGCTAGCGAAGCTTAAAATAGTTACATTCTGAAAACTTCTCTGGAGACTTGCTGTAATTCTCACTGTAGAACAATTACTGAGCTCGTAATTAATTTTTCTAGCTAAATTGCAAGAGAGGCATGTGGCAGTCTATTGGGTAAATGTCTTTTGGTAAGAACAGAAACTATCTGAAGTGCCACTATGTGGCTAAATGCAGGAAAACTTGTGAACAAATGTAGCGCATCTAGAAACAAGGACTTTTGGCTTAAAGTATTTGTTTCCCAACCAGAACCAAGAAATATTGAAAGTTTTATGAAATAAATGAATTCTCTTGTGATTCCGTGACCAAACCCAGCTGAACCAGGTACATAAAGGTAGGGGAATGTAATCCAAAGCTCTCCTGAATCAAACAGGATCTTTTGAGGGCACCTGTAAGTACTTTTAAAGGCAAAAATGGCTTGCTTATTTTGCTTCGATTCTAGCTTTAGACACAGTCTTTTTCCTACAAGTCTGTACTGTATTGACATGGATATGATTCTGAAACTGAAAAAAACCCACCCCTAAATCTTCATCTGCAACACCAAAGAACACAGCTGAAGGATACACTCTCTGTCTTATTTGTTCTTTTTATTTCTTTTTTTTTTTCCCCCCAAGACAGACTCAGTGGTGAAACAAGGGAGGGGAAACACAGACATGTAAAATGGAAGTAATGACTGTCTTGTTTCCCTGTGCTGCCCCTGCCTCTCAGGTGCTCTCTTGCACTCCTGCTTACAGGAAAGGGGGAGCGAATGTCCAGTACCGCTCTGTGCAGTGTTTAGCAAGCCTGCTCGGTGGGGTTTAGGGTCTCCTGCAACATCGAACGTAGGCTAGAACGGTTGAGTTTTACGGCCTCCACTGCAAAGCTGAAGTTGTTTTGTGCAGTTGTTTTTTATATCTGTTAAAGCCCCAGCACCTGGAATCAAATAATTGCTTGGCTATTTGAACTTCTGTTTAAGACACGTTGATATTCCAGTAGCCTTCTCTGCCGCAGAGGAAATCTAGATATTTTCCCAGTATCTTCAGAAAACTCAGCAAGCAGAGGGTGACTTAAAAATAATATTCTGGGTTCTCTTTGGAGGTCCAATTCATTATTTTTTTGAGTATCTGAAGCTGGCAGCGCTGACGGGCCTGGAGTCCGCACCTTGATAACTTGACAGGCAGTTTCAGAATGGTTTGCGCTGTCATAACAGGAAATCTGGTGGCAGCACATTTTCTGTTGAATTGTTCAGTTACAGGAGTTTTCCGCCTTTTTCCTTTGACTTCCTTTATATTCCAAGGAAAGACTCTTGTGTTGGAGTTGCCTAGTAACACAGAGATGTGCCTGCAAATTGGCTGTCCGTGTATTGAGTGTTATGCAAAACATGGGAGATGTTTTTGTTTGGACTGTTGCAACAAACATACTGTCTGTTTCTGGAAGACAGAAACCTGGTGGTAACTGGGTGTTGGGAAAGACCTAAATGTGTATGATGGAAAAAGGAGGAGCCTGTATGTTCTTATGTGTCTGAACCGATGTCACTCCTGTGTGGCAGGCCAGCCAGAACTAGTGTGATCATGGTAACGCACGCTTCCTACACAGGGATAAAAAGTCTCAGGGAACAAGACGCACTAATTTCCAAGAAGTGTTCATTTTACTTGTTATTAAATAGGGTTGTTTTTAACAGTTCACTCGAAGGAAGAGCTGTGTTAAAGGAGGATGCGTGGTTTATTTTCAGTATGGACAAAGTCTGGTGTCATCACTGAGGTATTGCTTCCCCCCTGGCCTCTTCAGTGGGGTCAAATGGCAGATGTATAGTGTGGCTTAATGCAAATTAAGGCAAAAGTCAAGGTTTTGGTATCTGTCATAAGTGTCAGGAAAAGAACTGGGTTTCTTTTCATGACTTTTCTTCAAATTTTGTTAAAATCCATGATTTTATTGATTTTAAACATGCTGGTCTTTCTTAGAGTTGCTGCCTCAGGTTTTGTTTTCTCTTATTTTAAAATGAACGGGGGAAAGAGCGGAAAGCACAAAGGAACATCTGAGGGAAAGTGGCTTCTTAAACCTTGTCTTGCGTCTAGTTCTCATTCTGCTTTTCACTGGGAAAGTATTTTCACTTCCCTCCCAAACCCTCGTGTTTCCTCTGATAAATTGTCTATGTGGGAAAGTTTAAACATGAAAGCCAAGCTGTGAATTTATATCAGGGTTAAAATTGGTTTTAACTACCCATGTGAACACTCTTGTTTTGCTACAAGTGTTTTTTTAATTTATGACCTCATTTTCCTCTTTAAAGCTTAGCTTATAACATTGCGAACTGTTTAAATGGAGCTGGAAGACGTTGTCGTAAAAGGACTCAGGCATGTACATAGTTACAGCTATATATCTAGCAGATAAAACTTTCCTGCTCAGACAAGCCCTCACTTCTTCGTCTTAGGTTTTTTTTCTCCCCCCCACCCCATAGGGAGAGTTAAAAACTGAATTTACTTCAATGATTTAATTTTCTAAAGTGCCATTTTTTTGTTTTCCATTTCAACTTCTTTGAAAATGAGGAAAATGGATTAAATTAAAAGTTTCCGGTTTTTGATGAAAGATCATCTTTTAATAAAACTTAAAGACTATCTTAAATTTTGGGCTTTTCAAAGTTATTAGCTATTTAATAAGGAAAAGGCCACTAGATTGGCTTGAATAAAAATGCTCTGTTGTGGGAAGATTTTGTTTTTAATGCTGTGCCCTGTGGGAAGGGAGACAGGAGACTGCTAGACCTGCCCTTAAAGCATGACTTTTGGCTTTACACCTTTTGTTAAATTCGTGGAGACCTGCAGATCTTTAAAGCTGCCTGCATCACTCTCCAGCCATTAAGAAAAACATGGGCCATCACTTCAAAAGGGATTTTAGAAATCCCATCAGTTGATATTACTCTAAGCTGTCTTTTGTGGCAAATGGAGCTACTGACTGAAATCTTTTGGCAATGTACTCCTCTTTTTTTTTTTTTTCCCCTCCCTCTGCCCCTTTCTCAGTCAAATGGAGGAACAGCTGAGCTGAGGTTTGTACAAACACCAGGTCAGGATGGAGGCTGGTGTGCCAAGTTCCAGCCTCGTGTGATTTTTGGTTTGGTTTTTTTTTTTAGAAGGGGGTGAGTTATGTACCAAACAAGGAACACAAGGTTTATAATGGACATGCTGACAGAACCTTAGCTATGGTGCTGCTGCTGCTCCTGGGCTCAGCTTTTGCATTCAGCTGGCGTTGCTGGCTTCCCACAGCAGATTTTCAAACAAGTTGCAGTAATAACCTCGTAATGCTTTTGTCTCACTCAATGGCTTCCGTTTTGCCTTGCTCTTAGTTAATGTGACAGTTTGGGACAAAGCTTCCTTCTCTGGCACCAGCCCTGGATTTGGCTCAAAGCACTCAGTTAAATCCAGTGCTGTCCCTCCACTAATACAGATGCTGTTGCTCTGTCTTTCTGTTAGACAGTTCCTATCTGCTTTGCTGGAAAGAAGGAAAAATGAAATTTCTCCATGATCAGATGTGGATTTTTCTCATAAGGAGAGTTAATTCGGCCCTGCCTGAAAGTAATGAGAAGGATGCAGAGGAGGAGATGGCAGCATTGCCCAGTGCACGAGAGGCTCACTGGGTTTAGGGTGTGCAGTGCACCTCCTTCACACTTAGGCAGTTTTAAATGTGTTGGAAATGGGGCAGTTGGTCCTCCTTCACCCCTGTTTGTTGCTTAAAGTGGTCCTAAAGTGTGCTCTTTGAAATCCAAATAACGGCTGAAACCCTGTGTCTTTTTTGTGTTGCAGAAACTGAGAGGCTCCTGGCTGATGTGGGGTAGGAAGCAAATTTACAGTCAGATGCCTCTTACCAATTTTTCCTCCCAGATATTTTTCTTTGTATGTTTGTTTTACTTTGGCAATTAACTAAACCAATTGCTGTCTGAGCGGTGGAGCTAATGGAGTCTGGCTTCCTTCAGGTTTTTCTGCAGTTCCCTTTCGTCACTTGTGATATCAGCTTTGTCCTCTGCCGCGTCATCCATGGGGAAGGGCAGTGAGGAGCCAAAAGGAGCTGAGCATGGCTGTCTTTGGCTTTGCCCTCTCTCAGTGGGGGCACACTTTTGGATTTCTGTCCTTTACCCAACTTTAGTTTTGGAAAAAATCTTGAAAGAACATGATTTCCAAGGCGTCATTAAGATCCCTCTCCTTCCAAGTGCTCTATACTGACTAACAACAGGGTCAGGTGTGTTTGGCTGCGAAGAGGATCCGGGAGATGGGACAGGCAGGCTGCAATCGCACACGCTTTATTGCCTTACGACACCGAGGTGGAAGGTTAGTTCCTGGAAGACTTCTTTTTAAAAAAAGGCTACCTGTTTTCTGCATCCCTCAGGGCCGTCTCGGTGAGCTATTTCTGCTGTTTCTAAGAGCACTTGAGCAGAATAAAAATCCGTATCCTCAACAAAACAGTTCAGGCTGCCTTTGTTGCAAAGAAGTAACAAAAGGAGGGGGGAAAGTGCAGTATCATTTAAAAAATACTTTTCCCTTTAAAATAAAGGAGATCCTATGATAGTTACAGTAGAAGTAGTATTTATGATTGTTCTTGATATGGCGACAATGTTGACAGCTTCCTTTCAATTGGGTTGACCCATAGTTACCTATGGAATTCAGTTTCTGCCTCACTACTTTTTTTTTTCCAGTTTCTGCCAACCTTGTCTTTGTTGTAGGTGAAATAGTGTTGCCCAGAAAATGACAGCTCAGGGTAAGTGTTGCCTTGTGTGTGAAACCAATGATTGTGCGGTTATTGATGCCTCTACAGAGAGACAGCCATGAGTCTGCTTTCATGTCTTTGAGGAATCATGTGACTTACCAGTGATGAAGCCAGGACTTTTCATAGGGGCTTGAAGATAATCTCTAAATACTGAAGACGCCAGAAATTAAAAAACCCCAATTTGTCAGATTTTAGAGTGGGTTGAAACTTGCTCCAAGACCCTGGTAAGTATGTGCGTGGCTCAGGTTGAGGTGTTTGAGGATCTTTATTGAGGTTTATCAGTGTAGCAGGAAAACAAAAAGGGTGTGTGTGTGGGGGGAGGGCAGCTCTTGAGGTTTTGATTTAAGTTAACACTAAGGGAAGTGTGGGAGCTGGAGTCAAGTATCCTGGGGGAAAGAGCTGTACGTGCACATTCCTTACAGCTCTATCAATGCACTGCAGTCTTGCATAGCACCTCTGACATGTTCTTAGCTCTCTGATACAAGATCTCCTCTGAACAGGAGCAAAAATTGTGCCCATTAGTTGGTGGAGGTTTTTTTTAATAATCTTTAAATGTAAGATGAGGCCGAGAAGCATACTGTGACCCATGTCTACCCTGTGCTCTTGTGCAAAGAGTAAGGTGCAGCACAATAAGAATCAGACTATAAACTGTGTTGAATGTGCAGGGAATGGGAGGAAACCAAAGCAATTTTGTTTGTATAAATGCCTCTTGCCTAAAAGGAAATTATGCGCGAAATAATGCAAAAAGCCTTTAGCTGAGCTTAGTAACTGCTCCTATAAAAACATAGCAGCCGTCTTCGTGGGGCTGCATTTTCAAAGCCAGATCTCAACAGGTTTTCATGCTCTGAGGCATCAGTTAAAGTAGGTAAGTTTTTAGAACAGTTCAGGTCCTTTTCTTGCAGTCCTTCAGAGCTTCTGGAAACAAAACTGTTTATTTAAAGACCTAGCTATGGATCTAGGAGCCTTACTTCAGGCTCTTATTTTTCCAAATATTAGTCCAGCTATTTGCTTTTAAATTTTTTTTTCAGGCTGTTGTGCCTGCATGGTTTTATTTGGATACATAACCTTCGTTCCTGCAGCAGTCGCTACTCTAAAAGTTGCCACAGTAACAGATTTTGCTGCTGTTTGCTTTTGAAATCAGGGCAAGAGTACGGCTGTGACCTCCTGGCTTGGTGCCGGACCAGGAGGTGGGAGAGCCAGGTTTCAATCCTGCCTCAGCGGCTGGCATTTGCCTTTGCCTGGGTTGCCCCTGGCAGGAACCAGCAACGCATTTCAGCGTGGGGTTGGTTTGCTGGGTGGTGGGGGTTTTTTTTGGGTGCCTGTTGTTGGGCAGCCACCCAGACCCTGCCTAGCAACCTCTGGCATCCAAAACGTTTGCCTAAAGGGCTCTTTCCACACCCATGGGCTTTCCTCACATCTTGCTGTCCAACCCTGGCCTGGGACCCCCTTGCCCACATGCTGGAGGGCCTCCGGACCTCCCTGCTTCCCCAAATTCCTTTGTAACTCCTGCCACTTACCTCTTGGTGTCTCCATTTCCCTTCCGACCCCTCTGTCTTGTGGACTTCACCAGGCTGGTTGACTTTGTGGCTGTACCTCTGTTTGTCTGTGATGGAGCACTAGGCCACTGGGTAAATGTTGACTTTTTCCAGGACTGACTGTGTGGAGAAAGGAGTCTGGGTATGGTTCTTCTGTTACTGCAACTCACCAACTTTTTCTTTGTTTATTTTGTTTCTACCTACCTTCCTATTTCTCGAATATGCCTGGGCATGCTAAAACAACAACGATCAGCTTGCATTAAATAAACTTCACGCTTCTTGATATCGTCAATCTTTAGCTCATCCACTGAGAGCACCTAAAAAGAATGGCAGCAGTACTGGTCTTTTGGGGTTTTTGGGGGGGTATTTTTGTTTTTAAAAAGGAGAAATTCCCCTTTTTTTTTTTTTTTAGCTTAGCCTCTAGACAAGCAGCAGAGCAGAGCTATGGGCAGATCTCCCGAGCTCCCTCTTATCCCCTCCTCGACAGATCAGCCTCTTTTATTGCTGTGGCATCAGGTCTGCAAAAAGTTGAATTTATAGGTCTGGGCCACTGAAAAAAAGCCTACCATACAAATAGTTTATCTCCAAACTCTGCTTCTGTGTGTCTGCCAAGTGATAATTAGGGGGGCAGAAAAACCCAACCCTCATGATACCCATTTGGTACATGACTGACAGATTTATGATAGGACGCAGTTTCCTCCGTTTGTCTGGCAGCAGGCGGTGGGGCTGTGCAATTGTGTGTCCGCCTTCTCACCAGCGAATGCTTCCAGCTGGATTCGGAGGACGGGAAATGATTTAGCGAAAGCCTTTCGGTGACAATTAACAGAATTCCTGCTGATAACTTTTTTTCTTGTCCTCTCCCTCAGAGTATTTTTACAGCAAGCCCCAAGTCATTGCAGAGTGGCATTGGAGGTGGGTGGTACAAATATTTTAATGAGTGTGTCATGGGTTGGCTTTTATTTCTGTTGAAAGTAGGATTTCTTTTTTTAATCTACATCTCTTTAGTATTCTACTTGGTGATCAGAGCAACATAAAAATGTATTTTTCTTACCGGATAGTCCTACGCTAGAAACCAGCCCAATTTATCCTCAAGCAAAGGAGAGCCATTGTCAAAGTAACTTAAGGAAAGAGTGAGATTGTCCAAGAGTCTCCCAGTAGGGAGCATCAGGGAAGCAGTTTGTCAGGAGTGGTCCAACTGCATTGCAAAGTGCTCATTTTGGAAGGAACAGCAAGGGGGTCGAGTCCTGGGATCACAAGATAGTGTTAACTTTGGAGCATATGTTTAAAAAAACCCCAATTTCTGTAATGTGTTCCTGTGTGAGGCATCTTTCTTTTTCCAAGAGGGAAAAGTAAATATTTGTTTGCTGTCACACGGGATTACCTGTGTCAAAGAAAGGAAAATAATGGTGTTGGATGTGCTCCCTCGAAAAACTTCTAAGAGTTGTCTTAAATGCGATGTTGGAAACCAAATGTCTTTCCTTAGAGCTTGGTGGTCTTCAGACCTAAAGTTTTGTTTGTCACTGTGGGTGTAAAAAACAGAATCTGAAATCCTTGGTATTGGTTATTCTCTTGAAAAAGGAGGAGGAAAAATTCTTTTTGAAGAGTTGATAAATATGGGAATTAATCAGCTCTGTTTTCAGTAGATAAATTACAGTTCAGGAAATTAAATTGTAAGTGAGATGGATATTTGTCCTTGGAAATTTGACACCTGTAAACAAAAAAATTTCTTTTGAGCACTTAAGGAGCTACTGTGGACTTTGTGCTGGTTTTTTATGCTTGAAGACTTCTTTTTTCCAGTGATATTTATTGCCCTGTATTCTCCAAACTGAGATTTACCAGAAAAGGGTGAAAAACAGTGATGTTAGTGTTGTAAGATGGATCAGGTTTTTCTGCTGGCTTGTTCGTGTTGTCAGTTACTCTTGTAGTGAAGTGCTGTGTGGGGAAAACAGCCTTCCATTGTCTGTGCAGTTAGCAGAGCACAGGCAAACTGCTTTTATCTGCTTTGGATGAATACTGACAGCTCGGGTCTTTTGATCTGCCGTAGCCTTGCTGGTGATTTTTGCTTGTGCGGGAGCAAGAATGGAGAGGGAAAACTCTAGTGGTCACACAGGATGGAAAACAGGCAAGTGATGAGACTGCGGAAGCTACACTGAGAAAGCGTAGGAAAAATGGATAGAGACTGGAGGGTCAAATATTGCAGTGCTACAGGAGAGGCTGTGGTCCTAGTCTGTAGTTCTGTAACTTTTATCCTGATGCAGCTTGAGCTTCAGCTAGAAAAAAGTGTTTTCTTTCTAAGTATATGGCAATTTAAATAATACCAGCTGAGGAACAAAACACCTTGTAAAATTAAGCTAGTTTTTGAACCTTAGAAACTATCTTGTAAAAATTCCTTTTGTGCTTTTACAGACATTTCCTGTGCTCCTCTTCCTTCCCTCCATCCAAGCATAGACAGATAAAGAAGGGTTGAAGTATTGGTGTTTTGCTAACTGCATTTTTGGTTTTGAGTGACACAGTCTGATTGAAGTCTAGCTATGGCTTTTTGGCGTGCCTTAGTGTCAACCCCACTACAGCACCTTATGTGAGAAAGTATGAGCACAGCGGTTTTGCCTCACAAACGTACAGTAGAGCATAGGCGTGTGAGACATGAAGAAAAGGCCCTCTCCTCTTGTGTCTGGGCATGGCTAATACGAGGACTGACCACGACTGTAGCAGCTAAATTTGGAGGTTGCCAAGCTGATGGCACCAGCGGGCCAGGCACGTGCTGAGCAAGAAGTACCCCATATTCCCCTTTCTCCTCACCCTTCGGCACAGTTGGAGGGCTCCCAGAGATCCCCCAAGTAATCTGTAGGTGATTGTTTTTAAAACAAATGGTGGAGTTGCTTCCCTCAGGCTGTCGGGATGTAAATCCCGAGCGCTTCCACTAGGCCAAACTGCTGCTGGGCAGGCATCGGGGACTGTAAACATGGGCCACCCCAAACCAAAACCAGGGTCTCAGTGATCACCTGGGCATAACTGGAGGTAAGACAGGTCTGCAAATGACTGTATGCAGCATGGCTGATCCAAGCACTGCTGATAGAGGACAAAATTACTCTGAAAACAATGCAGCAACTCACAGCTTTGAAGAGAACCTGCTGGTAGGTGAGGGGAGGGCGACTGCTCCTTGCCCAAGCCAGAAATGTAAACGCCAGTGTGGCAGAAACCAAATCCCTCGGTCCCCTGTTCGCAGCGCTGGCTTTCAAGAGCCGTGCTTGTTGAGGAGCTGCTCTGCAGCAGGGTACTTGTGTGGTGCCTTCATTTCATCACCCCTTTTTTAAAGGGGGCTGATGATGTCGCATCCTCCCTCTTGGCTCAGTGCAGCTGGAAGAAGATAATGAGCTGGCAATGCTGGCAGCTGCTTGAAGCACTCCAGACCTGTCTATGCACATCCTTGTTCCCAAATTCCTAGGGTTCTCAGAGCAGCATGGCCACAATGCTGAAAAAGCTTTCTTTTTAATCTCTTGATCTTCACGCTGTGTGTTTTTGCCAGTGCAGGTAAAACAGAGGTGCACGCTCTGTGCTCTGCGCGTACTGGTGTTTCTACCAAGGTAAACAAGAGAGAGCGTAGGTAATTACAGAGAACGATCCGAGTGAAACATCTTGTCTCTACAGCTGGTTCCTGTGACATATGAGCAGGCAGGGCAGGCAAATTTGCCCTGCCTAGATATCAGGAGTGTTTCTCCTTATTCAAACAACAAGAAATGAAATCCATCCATCTTTGGTCCAGCTAAATTCCAACCCAACCACGAAGGAAACTTTTGTCTGACTGAGGTTTTTGGGGGTGGTGGTGGAGTTTGGCTCAGTTGCCGTACTCTGAGATCCGTTTTGTGTACACATCCTAAAATCATGAGGCAGCTCTTCCCACGGCATCTCTGAGACTTCAGGTTTGTTATGGGAGCTGGCAGGCCACAGCCCTTGGCGTCACTTCATTTCTCACCGGTGGTGTTACAGGCAACAATGAGGCACTCTAGTGTTTGCTCAGACCCAACCCTTGGAATAGGCCAATACCATCAACAAGTCCCAAAAAAGGCTCTACTGTGGGAAGCGTTTCTTACGTAGTTAAAAATCTGCGTGTGTTTTTTGGTGTGGTGGTTTTTTTTTTTAAAGCAGGAGACCACCCAGCTGAAAACAGAGGATTACATGATATTATGGAGAGCAGAATTTGACATGCAGGCTACAAAGAAGTCTGAATGCCACTGGATGAAAATGTTCAACAACACTGCAGAGCCTGTGACTGCTTCTTCCCAGGCTTCAGCTGGGGCTGAGGACAAATCCCAGGGAGAATTCTGTCTGTTGGTACCAATGAGACTCGCTCTTGCTGTATATATAGAGGGGACGGAGTGTCATATATATATATATATATGTTTTAATTTGGTGGATTTTCTTTGGGTAAATTGAATTAAGATGATGATAGTTGGCTTTGCTTTGCAAGTTGCATGCCAAACTATTTTCGTAGCTTGCTTTATAAACGTAACCTTTCTAAGCAAGTTAAATGGATTTAAATACAGAACTGTTAAAATCAGTGAAAGTTTAGCCCTTGTCTTCGGTAGTGACAGGAACGCACGAATGGTGACACCGTCTGGCTCAATATCCCCTCCCCCAGTAATGGCCAGAGGTGGATGCCTGATGAGAAGCAAGAACAAGGTATGTATGCAGTGATGCTTGCTCCTTGAGCCAATTCAGGAAATCCATCATCTGACAAAGTGTTTCTGTTCACAGTGATTTTTGGTTGATTTCTGTGAACTTTCCTGGTCTCCCCATAAACCTATATAAACGTTTGCCAACCCACTGCATCCTCTGCCCATGCACTGCCTTGTTGTGCAAAGGACCATGTGCCTTTGCTCAGTTCTGTGTGGCTTCTTTCCGTGGCTTCGCTCTGTACCTTTTAGTTGCTGCATTAGCAGGGAGGGGAAAACATCAGTCCCTGGAAACTCTCCACATGCCGCTCCTTGATGTGATAGACTATCATAATCCCCATCAGTTGTCTTTAAACTTGAAGAATGTTTGTGCACTTAGTGTTGATTTTTTTTGTTGTTGTGAGGGGTTTTTTTGTTTTGTTTCTAGTTGAAGATGTTTTATTACTGTTGCCCTTCTCTGAACCTTTTCACGTTCTAATAACGTCATTTTTGAGCAGAGGGACAGAACTGCACCCCTGTGTGAGGTCTGGGTCAACCTTAGGTTTATACAGTGGAATACAGCTGCTGTCTGGTTTGCTACTCATTTTTCTCCCAACAGGACAAAAGCGTTAACCTGTGACAGCCCTTGCACCGCTTTGTCTGTTACTGAGCATTGGGACCATCCTGTTAGAGGGCCTGGAAAGGACATTCCTCCTCTTCCAAGGTTTTAGCTGGCTGCAGTCCAGGAGAGCTCCCTGGCAGGAGCTCTTTGAGGAAAGGCTGGAGGAAACCTCATCTGTCTCATCCCATGGCAAATACGAGTTGGAGGGTGTTCCTGTTTCCAGCCACCACAGCCTGTAATTTTGGACTGGTCAAAGACCAGACCAGCTTGTGGGAGCTGGAAAGCAGAAGGGGGCTTCCTTTTGAGGCATTCCTTGGAACTGTTTTTCAAGAGGTTTCTTATATATATCTGCATATGTAGGGCTCTCATCTGTTGAGTGGGTAGCAAATAAACATAATTGAGCATGGGGAACACAATTATTTGGACCTTGTCAACCTTGTTCACCCTCTCTCTTTTTTGCCATGCTTAATGCCAGGTGGTTTTGGGTGGACTGGGCAGCAAGTCTGAAGCTGGCTCCTCAAATGCAGTGGCGAAAGTTGTCAGTAGAATGGGAGACTTAATTACCACAGAGCGCTCTTAGAGGATGTACAGCAGTTAGAAACAAATGTTTTTGAATGATCATCAATAAACAGTGCAAAAAAAGTGCCACGAGCTAAATTATTTTCCACTCCAAGTCATATTTACTTCATTTTTTTCCTGTCTCTAATTCAAGCCATGACTAGTAATGTCTCCCTCTCCCAAATAACTGTCACATAAATATAATTTTTAAGCTTGTTGAAGGACTTGCCTAGCCTGCCTGCCATCGCCTTCATGCAGGTTTGGAGTTGTTGTCTTACTCCCTGTGCTCTTGCGAGGAAGCGCAGAGGCATGTTCTTTATGGACGTGGAAATGATATTGCTCTGCATGTCTAGTAGCGAGGGCCTGTGCTGCAGAGCTCATGGGTGGGGATGCAAACGCTGGTGCCAAGAGTGAAATTGCCAGCAGTGAGTTCGTTGCATCTCACTGTGAAGGCCAAGCAATGAGGACTTAGAGGACATCAGTCTGGTTCTGGCCTTGTCTGCTCCTTGGTTTCCATAGCTATGGAGAGAAAGTGATCTCACACACACAGATTTGGGAGGAAAAAAACTCCACAAAATGCTTTCTTATCAGTAAACACAAAATAATGTGGGAAAGGCTAGAGTTAAATTTACTCCTGTTTTGGAGACTGGGGATCATCAAGCATCACAACATCCCTGGGGGTGATACTAAAATATAAATTACTAACCTCATTTTGCAGCAATTATTAGCTCTGTCTTAGGGGAGTTTTAGTTCAAGACCTTTGCAGTGGTGTTACAATGCATAATTATATGACTTGAGGTGCAGTTAGATAGATGCAAATCGTCTGGGTGTGCTATCTCTCCATTTAATCAGTGATTTGTTTGCCATTTGGGTACAGAAAATTCTTTATTTAAAAATGAGTTGAATATACTTCCAGTAAGAGCATCAGTGGGAAATAATGAAATGTAGCTGATTTGCTACTATTGAAGAGCATCCAAGAGCTCCCTGGTGTACTCCATTTACTCTGAGCTTTGAGCAACGCACAGTCAGCTAATTTCACACTTNGCCATTTGGGTACAGAAAATTCTTTATTTAAAAATGAGTTGAATATACTTCCAGTAAGAGCATCAGTGGGAAATAATGAAATGTAGCTGATTTGCTACTATTGAAGAGCATCCAAGAGCTCCCTGGTGTAGTCCATTTACTCTGAGCTTTGAGCAACTCACAGTCAGCTAATTTCACACTCAATATGAACCATACATGATTCCTCATGTTCTCTGTTCATGGTCTTTCCCATTAATCTTTACCTTCATTAGAAACACGTAAGATGGCTTCTTTATTTGCTGGGTGTTCCCCTTAATTTGAATCCTACTGTTTGTTTTGGGGGATATCTCTTTGCTGTTAACATTGTTTTACGTTACCGATACGTTGGTATTTTTCTGGAAATAAGTGTAAGAATTTTGTAGCAAGTTCACAGATTTTGGTCAGGGAACACAAATTATCCCCTCTGCAACCAGTGAACTGATGTGTGATGATGTAAGGGAATTTGTCAGCAGATGAGGCTGCGTATGTGCGTGCACGTGGGTGTCTGGGATAGTCTGGTGGGCACCACACCCAGATGAGCAACATGAATAAAAGCCCATTGAAAATGGTAACAATTTTTCTGTATTTCAGGGATTAAACAATATGTGCATTTGACCATCAGTTTTTTGTTATTCTTTCCTAGCCCTTACTTGAGGTTGCATGTAAAGGCTGAATTGCTCCCTGGTCTGTTTGCACACTGTCCAGCACACTGGGATCCTACTGACTGACAATGCTTCCAAGGTACTACAGCACTATGATGAATAAATATCAATTGTTAGTTTGGCATCTGAAGAAAAGCAACACGTTTCCTTTCTCTGCACAGTAATCTAGGATTTCTTTTTACGGGGAGGGGAGGGATGTACGTACCTGCCATGGGACGTACATACACTGCAAACACTGCAGTTCTCAAAGTCCTGGCTGAGCCACCCTGCATCCCACCACTGCACCTCCCACACGAAGGTAATTCCCTGCCATGTGTATGACAGCTTTCCAGTACGGTTTGCTGCTTTGTAATATAAACTCTCCGAACTTAAGCATCAAAAAAAAGTATCATACTTCCATGCTAGCCATAAAACTCGAAATGTGAAAACTTGTAACACAAAATAAGCCACAGTGATCGCCGGTTCTGCACCACGTACGTAACTTGTTGGGGGAATAATTACTGCAGAGCAACATCCTGTCCCTGACCTGTCATAGCCTGCTGCCTCTGACTCTGCAGGGCTTCTGAGCATTTGTTTTGATGAACAGATGCTTCAAATGGATGTGGATGACCTGTGGTAAGAACACTATCAATTTGAATTTGTCTGTAGAGGAATACACCAGTCAGTCAAGCCTCTGTTCTCTCTTTCTATGGGATGAGTTTAAAACAAAACACACACCACCACCAAGACCATTGTATCCCTGGGATTTAAAGTAAGAGATCCAGCTGATTTCCTTGCACCAGGATTTCCTGGTGGTTTGAGCGCTAACTTGGGACTTGGAGACAATGCTACTGTGCCTTGTTGCGGCCTTTGGAGACATCACGTAATGCTCTTTCTGATAGCACTTGAGGTTCAGATAGGAACCTCTCAGACTTCTCAAAGGTGAATAGGCAAGGTAAGCGCAGTTGTCTCATTGCTCTCTGCAAGCGCTTCAACAGTTTAGCTGGTTCACAACACAAATCTTCCTAAATGCCTGCTTCTCAGTGGCTAAATTAATAAACCTCTTCTCAGATATCTCAGTTCTTCCATTCCTTACCTGTGCTGTACCCTGCTCAGGTAATACTCTGCTTTCTCCCATGGAGGCTGTCAAGATATGTTCATTTATGCGGTGCTTATGTACGGTGGGAACGGGGGATAAACCAGTTTTTCAGACGAGATAGCCAAGAGGAAACTTTTATCTGTCAAAATACACTGAAAGATTTGTGCTGCTGGGCGAGGGCTGCTTTTCTGCACTGCTTCCAAAATCCTCTATGTTCCCCGGTGTTCGCAGGTGGTGTTCATGAGCCAGGGCCTGAAAAGGAGAAACAAATGATATCAGGAAGCAGCAGCAGACAGATGTTACCTGTCCCTGCCACAGAAGGATGGAGTGGCCTTGCAGCTGTTGAAGAGATTGAAAACAGGAGGTAACAAGCGTAATGGGTAGGAAGAGACAAGCGAGGATTAAATGATAGCTCGGGGCATGGTTGTGCTGCAGCTCAGTAGCGGCTTAGCAGCATGTACTGGGCAGAGGGGGTTTCATCATAGTCTTATGCTGCAGAAATGTTGGTTTAGGTTTGTTTTTTTTGTGTAACGTATTAGTGTAGCAGAAATGACACCAAGGATGAACCGCATCGTGTGCCACCTTCACAGTCTTGGAGAGTGGTTCAGCAGTATCTTCACTCTGTCCCATCCTGCTGCGTCCATGGAAGCAGTCGCTTGTTCCCCTTTTGCTTTATCACACAGCTGCCGCATGGCCCCACCCAGCAGAGATGGGGATTTCTAGAGGCTCTGGTTGCCACGGGAAGTATGTTTTTCTCCTAGATGTCAGATAGCAAACTGTACTGTGATGAGAAAATTGATAAAGTCATCAATTTTTTCCTTTTGAGACTTCTTTTTGCCTTTACACTCTCGCTTTCTCATTAAAATGTTCTATCTCTAGCAAATCTGTGGGTGGATCTCCATCCAGCCTGTGCCCTGATATGATTCAGTCCTGCTCTTTATATATCTTGTAAGCACATTCTTAGCACTTGCAGCTAGTGAATAACAAGTGTGCAACAAGTATGGCTTTGTCTCTGTATATTTATGTCCCTGCCACTGAAAAGATAGCAGTTCCCACAGGTGGAGCCACGGTTGTGAAACAGGTGCTAATGGTACTGATCTCAGATAGCAGCCTTGACTTTTATGTTTTCCATCTGTTTTCAACCAGCAATTTAATGTTACTGCAGTGGACTGAGGAGATAATGCCAAGTGTGATGCTAAATGTATCCATATGCATTTTAAAATTTTGTTCGTATTAGCTAATTCCGACAGTTTCTTTGCCTATGACAAGTTAACGATAAGTACTTCTGTGTCTTTTAAAGAAAATTCCCTTTCACTAGTAACTTATCTGCTGCTAACGTTTCCTTTTGCAGATTGACAAAATGGAAACAATGGGTAATGATTCTGCTTTTTTAATGCACTCCTTTGCGGTTGCCTATAGATTAGTTAAAAATCTAATTTCCTAAACTTGTCCATATTTCTAAGTTCAGCTACTACTGAGACGCAAAGCATCTTGTAAGAGTTACTGAGAAATAGGAGGTTATCTCACTGATTTAGTTTTTGCATAGCATTGAAAACAGGGATTTCTTTAAGTGTGGACATCACTTATCTATTTAAATACCACGATGCTAGAGGATATGAAAAAGCATGTCTCAGCCTTTCAGGATTCAGCTGTGTGATGTGAACTTTTAAAGTATCTAAGGAAGACACCCAAATGAGGAAGAAACTTAAAAAAACCAAAACAAATCCAAACAAAAAATGCCAAGGGACAACGCACAAACTTAATGCAGACTTTTTTGGTATTATCTGTTTCACGACTCACTACTTATATCCTTACTACAATGTCAAATATTGATGCATGGCGGGGGACAGAGGTAAATGCATGGGGCATTCCTAAATGAAAAAGCAGTTCGGGTATTTCCGTGAGATTAGTATGCAGGCTTTTTTGTTTTCTTTTTTTTTTGAAGTTCCAGGTAAATCTAGCAGTTTGGGATTCAACATGCTTTTAGACAAGATTCTTGTTTCAATCAGTTGCATTCTGGACCAGTAGGAAGAGTGAAAGTCCAATCTGGGGATCCAAACGTGCAGTACTGTTTTGATGATGTCTGTAATCCCATAACGATTTTTTAAAAAAAAAATGTTTCTAATTAATCCATTCTTACTCAAGCTCTTATTTCCTGGGCACAGCTGGGCTGAGATGACAGAAATCCTTCGAGAACATCTCCCATATAGGGCAATTCCTTCATCCAGTCATGAAATCAGTTTGAAATATCAGTGGCGTGAACCTCAAATCTTGGTCCATATTTGGCCTCAAAGACATTTTCTGCCTACTTGGAATCCCAGCCCTGTCATTTGGTTGTGCTAATTAAATCATTCCGTAAGGTCCTGGAAAGTAATCAGGTAAAAGTAGAAGAGACTTTGGAAGGATTCAACCCAGATGCAGCAATGCTGATCAGAGGTGAGGGCATGGTGGGCTGAGACTGTCAAAGAGGATTTATTGTACCTCCCTATCAAATAGTTCTGTAGATACAGTAATCAACAGAAAAAAATATCCTTCCTCATTTCTAATTTTTCCTTCCCAACACATTTCTGAGAAACATCAGATATTTGGGGTTGTGCTTTTAGAGAAGGGTGAGTGAGAGGAGTTATTTCTTTAACTGGGTTTTAATGCATCCAGACCTCCCCAAATGACTTCTCTGGAAACGCAGTGATTTGTCGCTGGGGACAGTGGTTAAGATTTAACTGTCGCTCAAAGAATCACTGTCAAAGACGTGAGGGAAAAGTGATTTTCAATATAAGTTTGTAAAAAGCGTGACTTTACGGAATTCGATGGCAAGATTCACTCGATTACTTACTGTGTGAAGGGATTGTGAAAGGGAATTGGGTCAGAGCGGTGCTTAGGGGCAACTGTCACAGTGAATGGCAGGGAGGGGCAGAGAGAAGTGATTATACAGTGGTCAGATAGGGGAAACTGAGTCAGGGTCAGGTTGCAGTGATGTACATAGGGTTTAGGGAAAAGGGTGTAAGGATGCTCTCCCTTTGAGTCACGAGGTTCAGAAAGGACCCCCTTGCTTTCTAAACTCCTCCTCAGAGGAGTTCATGTGCGGCTGGATCCACTTGATCAACGGTTTATAACTAAAGGAGTGTAGCGTTGGGATTTCAGTGAAAGTGATTTAGCATGTAAGTATGGGTCTTATAACAATTAATAGCAGCAATAAATGGTATCTTAACACTACTAAAGTAAAGCATAAATTATGTGATTAGCAATACTTATTCAATAATCAACAGTTATAACAACGCAGCTAATGATTTAAAGTTCCTAACTTAGAACACATGCATACGCACACATACACACTCACACAGATATAGAGGTTAACNACTGCACCAACAGGCAGGGTCAGAGAGTACCCAATTATCCCAGCTCTTTGTTCTTACATGGTGATGGATGATCTGACATTGCAATGTGGCTTGTTAGTAGGGGGAAGCGGGGCCTACACCACAACACAGTGCCAACTACCCAAAGCCTGTTGACTTGTGTTCACCTTCCTAATGTGTTATTTTCAGTTCATTTTACCCATCTGAAAGCTCGAATAGGCCTAAGGTGAAGCTCTGCGGCCCCTGCCATCACAAGGAAAGACTGGGTCTCCTGAGAAAAGCTGCTTTTCCTGCAGTCGTCTCCTTGCCAGAACCTAGCTGTATCTGGGGAGTTGTGCTCACCAGCAGGTATTCTCACAGACCAAACAGGGCAGCGCTCTTCATCCCGAAGTTAGAAATGCTTGTGTGATCCAGGAAGGATGGGCCTTGTGACAGCTGCTTGAGCAAAACTAATAGCAATTTTCTTTCCTCTCTGGGAATTTTTAATGTGGTCAGGAAAAAAAAAGTGCTGGCAGAGTCCTTTTTTGTGTGTGTGCCTAAAGAGTAACGGGTATGCTAGTGAAAGGAGACATTTCCTGCAAAAATGCATTATTTAGTTTTGAAAAAGCTTTTTCAATAAGAAAAAACCCATGTTGATCAGAAAAAAAAGTTGAAAGAACAAGGCTTTTCAAGCAGCCAAAAAGTGCAAAGCTTCCACAGATTTGAAACATCTTTCCTCATGCTCTGTGTGATTAAAAAAAGAATTAAGAAAAGTAGAGAGGTATTCCTCAGGTACACTTTTTGACCCTCGTGATTACAATTAAATTGCAGCTATTCTGCAATTACAGAGATTTTTCACTTTTTTTTTAAATGCACTGTCTGTATTCTTTAGGACTGCTATTGCCACTTTATTCAGCTTGCAAATATAACTGTATTTTTAGACTTCTTACTAGAACTGTTGTTTTTCTTTGACTTTTCTTTATTGTGGAAATTTTGGTGAAACTTTTGTAACTTTTTTACTCCAAAAGTAAGATACTGAGTTTCAGTGAGATGTATCAATCAAAATGTTCATCGTTGCTTGTATGGTTTCAGATATAATTATTTTAAAGAACTGCTATGTATTAACTATACTGCAGCCACATTGCAACTACTACCATAGGTAGCAGGTAGTATTACCAGCCTTTCAGCTGGTAATAGCGTATTAATGACAGGACTCAAAACACAATTGGTTTGTAATTACAGTCAGCATACTCTACAGGTCCACTGATTCTTCCGTTGCGTAGGTCATAGTTAGGAGTAGGCTAGGATTGAAAAGACAAGCAGAAAAGGCAGCTGAAAAATGAGGCTATTTATTTTCATTCCCTTCTATGAAGATTATTTACTTTTCCCCCTTTGCATTTTCAGGTTTGAACCTTCTGAAATCTTGTGACAAGACAGCAAAAGATGAAAAATTCAAACAAGGCATGTGTGTGTCTCTATTTCGTAGGGAAAGGCTTCATTTTTAGGCAGCCAAGCAGAAAAGAAACCCTAGGAGACACTGCCTGATTAACAAGTCTGCGGGGGCTGGCAGAGAGTTCTGCAAGGTTGAAAGCAAACTTGGTGTAACCGTTGGCACTTGTTCCACGTAGGAATAGTAAGTTCATTTTTGTGCGCTTCCTGATGCTTGCTCTGTGGTTGCGAGCTGATAGAAGGCAACGCTTTGACTTCCTGAATCCTCTAAATAAAGCATCCTTTCTGTATAGATGTTTTCAAAGAAAGGCACGTTGTACTTTCTGCTTTGGTCGAGTTTTCGTATTTGGCTCTTTGAATGAACAACTTTGGTCGTTAAACAGTTGGAAACTTATTTCAAAAGGCCTGAATGTATCGCAAGGAAAAATATTTCGACTTGAATGGCTTGGAGCTGCTCTCAGAAGTTTATTTACATAGCTGTTGTACTGTGCCACAGTTTGAAGGGCGTCCAGGCTTCCTCCTTAATCTAAACTCCTTTTACTTAAAGAATTAATTCACAAACAACTTCAGTTTTCATTATTTCTAAGTCTGTTTCTTTCAAGAGATGATTATAGCAAACCAATGATTATTCAAATACCTGAATTAATACATATATTAGCTCTTATAAATTCAGATGTAGCAAACAGCAAGTCAGCCAGTCCCTGTCCATGCGTGCATGCCGTAATCTGAATTAATGTGCCTGGATAGAGAGATGCAAAGCTCATACCCATGCCCTAGTGAAACCCCAAAAAGATCACTTGTGGGAGCTGTTCATTTTCAGAGCCGCCTCTAATGTTGAGAAAAATGTGTTTCCCTCCAGTAGAAAGTCCTTTATAAAACTGGGTGTTATTCATTTAGCTAGAATTTCCTGTTCTTGCTAAGCCATGTTGAATAAAGTGGGTAGGCCAGCACCGAATGCTTCATATTCTGTTTTTCTCATTCTCAATCAAATAATGATGCTTATTTTGCACGGTTTATTACATTCCTGTTTTATTATGTTACTAACTCACATTTATCTCTGTCAGGCCTCTTTTTCCCTAGGGTATTCTGTTTGTTTGGGTTTTTTTTTAACTAGATGCTTAATATTTTCGATGGCACCACNATAGCAAACCAATGATTATTCAAATACCTGAATTAATACATATATTAGCTCTTATAAATTCAGATGTAGCAAACAGCAAGTCAGCCAGTCCCTGTCCATGCGTGCATGCCGTAATCTGAATTAATGTGCCTGGATAGAGAGATGCAAAGCTCATACCCATGCCCTAGTGAAACCCCAAAAAGATCACTTGTGGGAGCTGTTCATTTTCAGAGCCGCCTCTAATGTTGAGAAAAATGTGTTTCCCTCCAGTAGAAAGTCCTTTATAAAACTGGGTGTTATTCATTTAGCTAGAATTTCCTGTTCTTGCTAAGCCATGTTGAATAAAGTGGGTAGGCCAGCACCGAATGCTTCATATTCTGTTTTTCTCATTCTCAATCAAATAATGATGCTTATTTTGCACGGTTTATTACATTCCTGTTTTATTATGTTACTAACTCACATTTATCTCTGTCAGGCCTCTTTTTCCCTAGGGTATTCTGTTTGTTTGGGTTTTTTTTTAACTAGATGCTTAATATTTTCTATGGCACCAGTACCAACACATTGTTTAAAACAACATCAGTAAAGAGTTAACTCCCACGATAAGAAAAAAAGGCAAAATGAGTCCCCACAGCTAGTTATCTATCAAGAAATCATCTAGTACTCTGATGTTTGCTATAGGCAAAATAAAACAAAGAACTACCAGCAATAAATCAATTCTTGTGTGTGAGTATTGTCAAAATAAGCTGTTCTGGCGCTCTCTGATCCAACTTGTGGGCAAGTAATGCTGTCTTTTATGCATCCAAGTGTTTCAATATGTCATTGTGCTCAAGGAAGAGCTAGGCTGTCTCAAATATTAATATCCACAAGGTAATGGGCGTCTCCAGCTTGCATGGAAAACTTCATTAAGTGCCTTTAAAAGCCAGGCCTTCCTGGTGTAAGTTGTTAATTGTGCATTGCTTGAGATAAGTATATTAAAAATATTCCAGCTATAGATGAGCTTTAAAATCAGAGTTTAATTTTAAATATAAAAATGTCTGGAATGGTCTGATCTGTTTTTTTTTTTCCTTCCTCCCATTAGAAAGATGAGAAACAAATGCAAGGCTTTGGGTCCAAACTTTCATGTACTTGCACGCTAAAGCTCTGGAGTGCCTGTCTGGGTTTTGGCCTGATCCCATCTATATCTGTCGTATTAAAACAGTTAAAGGCATTCTTCTCTTGCCCCTTTTCTCCTGCAGCTGGAAAGCACTATCCTCTACTTTCATGAAAACAAACATTAATGCTGCCTGTTGTATAATTGGTCCAGTTTGCTTTCACTAAAGTGGCCTATATATCTGTAACTTCATACAAGAGGTAGGTTTTGTAGGTGTAGAATTAAAGTCTCTCCAATCAGACAATTTTCAAATTCATAAAAAACCTCAACTTCTGCTGGGAACCTCTGCTGTTTAGACAAGATGAGCAGGAAATTCAGATGTCTTCCTAAGATGTGAGGGGTGGAAAAGGAGCAAGAATACGATGATGTCGGCCTATTTACTTGGTGAGTTTTTTTTGAGTCTGAGGTCTTTCTAATATTGTGTATTTTCACATCTAAAGTGGATGCTCAAGGCTGCAATGGGGTGTTTCTGCTGATCTCTCTGTGGATTAACTGCTTCTCTTCTGTGCCTCAGCACCAGAATGAACATCAAAATCTAGGACGTAGAGATCGTGGTAAGACTTCCCTGTAGTAAAATACTGCCAGATACTTTGATATAGAGATCCGCTTTTAGAATACCACTGCAAACATCACTAGAAATATTTTCTTCTCTGAAAATAAGTAATAGACTAGAAATAAAAGTTGAGTAAGAAAGACTTCACTTTTACAACGTACAGAGTAATATGTGCGCTAGGGCTGTCTGTCAGCAGTAGCTGACGATTTCTGCATCTGGGTCCTCTTTCACGGCAAAGCCTGTATTCCGAGCTTTGGAACAAAAGATTACCAGAGATAACTGATGGAAAACATATTCCAGTTATTGACTAAGCAGCCTCACCTCCACCCTGCAGCTAATTGCAAGGTTAAAAACTGCAGTAAAAATATCCATATTTATCAAGCAATTTGGTTTATTTCTGCTCCAGGTAAATGAAGCAATATTCCATTACCATCCCTGACCATGCTTTATTTTTTCCTATGTAGACTTGTTATGACAAAATCTCTTTCGTTTTAATTAATTTTTTCCAGATACTATCTCATAAAACTACAGCTCAGAGAAGTACAATCATTATTTTTAATAGAAGAGGGTTAATGCTTGTGAAAAATGCTAGAGGAGCATTCGTCACTGCTCAAGTTTTCTGTCTGCAAGGAGAAGATCAGCAAGGGTTCCTCAGATCTGGTTTTCCAAGGTGATCTCCGTACCAATTTAAGACCTAGTCTACAAAAGCAGGTAAGTGCTTGCTTATTTTCAGCATACAAATGATCTGGTAACTTCAATGGGTAACCATTGGACTGTTTCAATGAGACAGGTTTAAAATGAAACATTTGCTTAAATACTTGTCCGCCTTCTGGATTTGACCTTTGCTTTTTTCACAAAAAACGCTGATTTCCTACGACTCATTTCTAGTTAACAGCCATTCACTGCTAAGAACTGGACTGAGGTTTCCAGTTCGTTTCATAGATATCACTAGAGAGCTATGAGGTGCTAAAAGCTTTCAGCTGCTGGCGTGCTCCAGCCTGAGCCAAGATGAACAAGCCAAGAAACAACGGAGAATGTAGCCTGCACCTTGATTTCTTTGGGCAGTGGGGGGTGGGAAATGACTGCAAGTGTAGGGTTCCTATCGGTTCGAGCTTTGCCACAGCAAACTAATTCAGGTCACCTTAGAAAATATTTAGCATTTATCTTTTTGTAATGCCAAAACACGCAGGCCCCTTTCGGTTGCCCACACACAGGCAGAGCTGTCAAGGGCATAGCAGTCCTGCTTCACTGCTGACAACCTACAGGGGTGTCTTGGGTATCAAAGGACACTTTAAATGGCCCCAGTAACCTATGTTTAGGCAACAGAGTTGAGCCTTCCTGCCCATGAATGGTGCCAAGTGGGCATTTGCTCCCAGGCATACAGACGACAGGCAAACTTGCTGCTCAGCCAAGTTCTGAAGTCCGTCCTCAGGAAAACTCCCACTGATCTAAGGCACATCAGGATTTCGTTTACTGCCGGGAAATGTGAAACCTCCCTGGCTGGAGTATCTTAATTAGGCTGTTAAAGCCTGGTATAAAATGATTGAGATAAACAGGGTCAGAAGAGTAAAGGATATTGTCAGTGCATTGTAAAGCCTTTGCTGCTCGGCCCACGGTTCAGACTGTTCAGAACAATGTTTTTATGAAATAAAACACCTGAGCTCTCTGCGTGGTGGCTCCTGGGAGGGACGCTGGGTCAATGCTTGTCGCTTAGTCAGCATGTGGGCAGGGAGCTCTAGCTTCTCTCCGTTTCAGTGCCGTGTGCTGCGCTGACTTTCAGTTTCTAATTCTGGTTATGTTTTAATTTAGTCCGACTTTGGGATTTAATACGTGTTTTTGGCAGTATGAAACACCTCCTCTTCGGTTTTCCTGTGCAGGGGCTGCTTCCAGAACAAGGGCTCTGGCATCCATTCTTTTCGTATTTCCTTTTCCAGAAATGTTTTAACAATTGTGGATACTCCAGGAGACTGAATTCAAAGAATTTGGTACAGTGTCAGATCTAGGGCCTGCGTAGGTAAGCAGAGTGCAAGCGCAGATCTTTGGTTGTGTCTTCGTATCCTGGTGGGTACAAAAAAAAAAAGAGACAAAAAGGGGAACTCTAGAATGGCCTAACAGTTTCTTTCCACGCATCTAGATGGTAAACCTTTTTATACTTTGAATACTCAGCATTTCTGATGTCAAGAATTTATGGTCAGAAAAAGTGAGGTAAGGCTGGAAGCCGCAGATGTGGGAAATTAAATGCAAGTGTGAAACCCTCGGCGTATTACTCGCTTCCAGCAGTCCGCGCGTTCCCGCAGCCAGATTTACATTCTTATCGTTTGAGAGTTAGCATTTGATCAGGCTGTTAGACCTGGGTCGGTTGTTGGTTTTGTTTTGTTTCGTTTTAAATCCAAACAATCCGTTGGGGAAAAGTACACTGGGTAACCAGTACGATCGCCGAGTTCGCCTGTAATTAGGGAGAGTTGTCTCCGGGGAGGCAAAATGTAGCTGAAAAATCAGGAAAAGTAGAAATACTTTGATTCTTAAAACCGAAGTTGGTGGAAATTTTTTTTTTTGTTTGTTTAAAGAATGCACGGTGTTTTTACGAACAGGAATCCCAGGCTGGCCGTGGCCTTCCCTTTGCACTAAACGCTGCCGCCGCCGCGGCCGTGTGGTGCCACGCGCTGTGCGCGGCCGTTGCGCTGCCGCCGCGTGGGTTTGCGCAGCCGCGCGTCGGCCCCTTTGGGCACCGAGGTGCGGGGCGGGGGCGCAGTTTGCGCACCCCTCG
>VZSC01001149.1:330183-354681 GCA_013398225.1 Steatornis caripensis | reverse complement strand
TAATTTCACGGGGGTGCTTTTTCTGCGAGCTCTTCTTTCTCTTTGCGAGGTGAGAAGATGTAGTTTGGCTGTGGCTACTTCACTGAACTGCTGCTGTTTGCTTGAGGTTTTTGTTAACCTTGACCACTTTAAATCACCTTTTTGGAATGCAGGGCAGAAAACCACAGTGAATGACAATAGGAATCCATTGATATCTTCCTTCAAATCATCCCGTAGTTTGGTTCTAGTGACATGTGCCATGGGTGCAGTGGTTGGTTCCCTCTGACGTTTGTAGGAGAGCCACATTAGTTTCAGTGACTTCGCGCGGTGTCCAAAGTAAGCATGTCCTCAAACCTTTGTCAGTAGAAGAATCTCCTGCACTACATGAATTGTAGTGATCCAATTGACGAGGCAGCTCAAACTCTAGTTAAATATCAATGTTGTTTGCTGCTTAGATGTTAATGGTACCTTCAGAATAACAGTTAAACTTGCTAAGGCTGATCTGCTGCTAATTAGTGTGTGCCTGGGTATCACCCCTGTATGTTGTATGAGGCTCCATGTGTCCAGAGATCTCTTTGACGGGGGACTGTACAGTGAATAAGGGCAGGATTAAAATGCGAACAATGAATGTCGAAGTTACTTGATGTGGTGCTGGAAAAGGACTGGTGTTTTAATGTCCTTTATATTTTTTTATCTTATTATTACTTCCTATCCTTGCTGTTCACTCATTTCATCTGTTGACAGATGTTTTTCTGTGGTTTGTTTCTCTATTTGTTAATTTTATGCTTTCTCTATCTGTGGCTCTCTGTTTTGTCTCACATCTCCTTTTGTTTTGCTGACACTTGTAATTTTAAATCCTGTCAGAAAACTTCTGCTTTCTGCAACTGTTAATCACTGGATATTGTTTCATCTTATTGTAACCCCGGCATTTCTTTTTGTTTGGCATAATTTGTTGTTGAGTTTTTTGGTTTTGTTGTTCCGTCTCATTGCTGTGTTCTCTTATCTGGGAGAAGCTAAAATTGCTGTACTTTTAGTTTAAATTATGTTGAGAAATGTTCCTCGTTTCTGAGAACACCTGCTCATCTGCAGTCTTAGACATTTCTGCTGTGACTGGTGCTTGTACAACTGTGTGTCACTTGAATATGTCTTGGCATTCCTGTGTCACAGTCTTCAGACTGCCGGTCCCCCCCTCACCCCTTGGCATTAGGGCAGGACATTTACCCCCAGTTTCATAGGGAAGCCAAGATCAAAGCTTCCCTAAGGCACATTGGAGCTCTTTACCAGAAGAAATAATTGAACTGGAGCCAACACACTAACTAACAGACTATCCGGGCTCTCTTTTAGACAGCTAATCCAGCTCAAAAAAACTACCTGGGATGAGACAGGACTCCTGTGTGTGTGTCTGCTTCAGCAGCAGGCCAGGAGTTCAAGCATGCTGATGTAGCTCTGTTAACTTTTCAGTACAGCTTTTTTGTGCTCTGCTCCCTGACATGGTAAAGGCAGCTGCAGAGCCGGGAGACTGGAGTTGAGGAGCTGAAGGCCTTAAAGGAAATGTGAAGCCACCAGCGGAAAACTCCTGTGTCTCCTAAATGGGAATGCTGATCCCTCTGCTGGAGGTACAACAGCTTGGGCTCAAATTTAAAGTTGTGATGCCAAGTCATGTTATCCGTGCCAGCTATTGCAATTAATGCCTCTTGTGTTGCTGCAACTGGTCCAGAGGCAGAAAAAACAGCTGTACGTTCAGGGATGAAGCTCGCCCAGCTTCACATTTGGTGTGCAACCGTTGCTAGACTCCTGCATCTCCTGCACTCCTGCAGGTCCTTGGTTTGCAAACATCTGAAAAGAAGTGGCCTTGTCTTCCAGAGGTCCCTCTTGTTGGTGAGGACAAAATGAGGTAGGAGTGGGAATGAATGCTTTCTCGCTCTGACCGATGTGGGTCCTTGTTTTATTGCTCTTGCCTAAATTGCTCAGGGTGCTGTTTTGAAAGGTGCTGGGCAAACTAACTTGTTCAGACTAACTATTGAGTCCATCGGGTAGTCTCCTGCGATTGCAAGAACTTGAAATCTAGCTCAGGTCTAGTGACTCTGCAGCAGGGAGAGAGTCCTGTTTATTTTAAGCTGTCAAAGGCTAATTGTTTCTTAAACAAAGCATGAGTGAGGCCATTCTATAAATAAGATAAAAAAGTGCACAGCACTTCTCCAAGCAGGGGAGGTCTGTCACGTCAGCGGACCTTACTCCTTGAAGAGTTGAACCAGCTCAACAGATGAGTTTTGAGGGAGACTTCTAAGCAAAGGCTGTTTCATGCATTTTAGAATATTTTTTGCTTACTTGCTACTGCAGAAATTTTCACGTGCTTACTTTCTTCAGGAAACTTAAAGCTGAGAGAAAGATGCAGCTGAGCTGTTCAGAACAAGTGTAGGGTTGGGTTGATACCTACTATAACCTGTGTGTGGAAATCTTCCTCTCGTGCAGTTTAGGAGGTCCTGACCTCCTAGTTCAGGAGTTGGGGGATCTGTGCCTCTTGGCCCTGTGTCCAGTTGAGCGTGCTGGGTGGTGCTAGGTGAAGGCAGGAGTGCTTTTCCACACCTCCCTCTACAAAAAGGGTTTGAGAATTGCTGGAACAACGAGATTCTGTAAATGGGTCCCAAAAAGTTGGGGCACTTCTTTGAGCTGGAAGAAACCTGTGCCTCCTGTCCTTGTCTCTGAGCTGTTTCTTTAAACAGCTGTTGGATGCGAGAGGGCTGTGCATACAGATTTGGATCCCTCTTAGTCAGAAGAGGAAACTGAACCGCTCTTCCGCATCTGGGGTTAGGGCTATCGTGTGGGATGGGGGCAGGGGAGTCATGCAGCGCTGCTCCCAATTCTTCCTCCTGTGTCTGTATTTTAAGAGAGAGCGGTTGTGCTCAGTTTTGGGGAGAAAAGGTATAAGCACCTGCCTCCAGGAGGATGTTGCATGTTGTGGATCCCAAGTGGAGAGGGGCACCTGTGGGTAAAGGTACAGGAGAGGGTTTTAGGGCTCAGCATTCTCCACTGGCTACTGCAGGTCTTTGGATACTTGAGGTACTAAGAGTCCAAGCAATCGCCTGCTCTTTTTTATGCTTGGCTTTGAGCTTGTTCTGGGTTTGGATCATGCTGTGATGTGCTGATGACGTGTAATCTAGTTTTTCCAATCTCAAGGCTCCCTGAGCTACCCTCTTTCCTTTTTAAAAAGGAGAGTTTTGAATGTATAAACTGGTAGTCTTGCAATTTAGTACAGCAAAGGAAATCTTTGAAAAGCTTTCTGCCGTTTCAAGATATATTTAGTACTAGATTGTTGAACTGTACTAATAATGTGGTGTTTTCCCTATTTTTGAGCTTTTAGTGCGTTTTAGCTTTTGCACAGTTGGAGGCTTTATGTTGCACAAGATGTGTGGCAGAGCTAGGCAGCGAATCCAGGTATCTGAAGTTGTCCTAGACCAGTGTCTGAACGTTGAGACCACCTTCCCCAGTATTTTGGCTGTAAATGTTGGCAATGATGCATGCTGGTAATTAGAGCTGCTATTAATCACCTATCGGTACAATGAGGGGAGAACAGTATTCTCGATTTGAGAGGCGGGAAGAGAGTGATGACAACAGCCAGCGTCAGCTGCTGGAAAGTTTGACGATGGGCCTGTTAGTCCCCGTCAGTAGCTGATTCCGGTCTCACATCCATAAACACGCTTTTGTGCCATAGCAGCAAGAAACCTCGTGGAACATAATTAATGGAGCATGCAACAGGAGCTGCCTACGTAGGTAATATATGGCCGTGGATGACGAGGGGTGCTGAGGCTTATTTCTAATTGGCAGCAAAAAGTGTGTTGTAGAGTATTTTGACTCGTTTTCTTGAGTTTAATGTTGATTTTTCTTGAACAACAACTCTTAATTTGTGGAAGCACTTGCCAGAACTTTCTTATTTGAAATCACTATCACAGTTTTATTCAGGCTCCTTCACTGGGCTTTTGTGCATGAGTTGTCTTATTGAAGTTGAACTTCACACACGGATTGAGTCAGTCGTGCTTTGTGAAGAGACAAGATTAAGTAGAAAGAGCTTATGGAACAACATAAATCAAAATATTCCAAATATGATGAAGGCTAAAATGTGTCGTCTTGGTGGCCTCAGGAACAGTGCTAAGAGAAAAGATACAGTGATTGATGATGCTTACAGCACACCAATATAGTATTTTCATCAGTGCACTTTTTTTTTACCCTTCTCTCCTACTGTCTGAAAATGTAAACTATGGTTAAGGAACAGAGTGTACATCCTTTAATTAATGGCAAATTTTTCTTTCTTGTGCCAGCTGACAAAACATAATTATCTGGGAAGAATAAAAAGCCTGAAGAAAGTGAGAGTGGCGTAACTAGAATTACTCATAATTTAATTCTGATACATATAGAATCAAATAATACCTAGAAGAGGGAAGGGAAGATAAATTTCAGCTTTCCTGTGGGCAAAAGTACTTGTATGATTTATTACCTAGGTACTTTATCCTCCATACTGACAGTACCAATGAGATTTGACAGTTTTGATTGTGTGTTTCTTATTTTTTTAAAAAATACTGCGTAGGATTAGCTTGTTCAGAAATTGTTGTTGTCTGGGTTGCCTTCCTAATGCAAAAGCACTGGTCTCAATTCTGCAGCTACTTTGAATGTGTGCTGATGTACACTTTACAGCTATATGGTGTATTTCTTTTCCGTATATTATATGCATTATTAAATACCTTACAATAAATGCCACGTAAGCAGAGATGTAGACACATAAATACAACTCTGTACCTTGCATAGCTTGCAATTCAATAAATGTATCAAAGCTTATATCCTCTGTAATTATCCACTCACATTAGCAATTAGGCACTGCTCCAGGTTTGCCATTTTTAACGAGTGTATTTTGATACTCATTTCAAATATTCTAACAGTGCTGTCTTTAAATAAACAATGAGACAAAGCTTTCCACAAAGCACCCTTATGGGAATGCAGCAAGTAATGAGCCCCGGAGGGGGTTTGTTTGTTTCAGAAGTTTTGCTCGTACACAGAGCACAGTTTGGGTGTGAAGCAACGTAGGATTAGACTTAATTACGGTATTATGATTTATGAGACTGTACGCTAAAATGTAATATCCTTGGTTCAAAGAGCTCATTATCAAACAGAAGTGGAGAGAAAACTGGGGTTAGGGAAGGAACCAATTGATTTAATGTAAAAGTGAATTTACCCGTAAGCTGTGTGGTAGTAATGGGACTAAGAGAGGACTCAAATTTTGAATTGAGACAAGTGGTGTGAGTATTAAAACTTCTGTACTTCTCAGCTGGGCTATTGGTAATGTTGGGACTAGTCAGGAAAACGAGGGGAGTTTGTTTAACTTGCCTGGCTTTGTCTGATTTGACATCCTTTTACATAATGAAGGGATTAACTAAATAGTCTTTACATGGTTCTTGGACTCACTAGAAATCAAGGTTATTCTGTATTTCAGAAGTGCCACAGAAGAAAAGAGTCAGATCAATCTGTGGCTTCCCATCTTGGAACATTATCTCCTGAGAAGCACGTGAACCTTTGCTCAGTCGGGCGTTGTATTGCACAGTGAGGTGTTTGAAACCTGCTGCCCTTCACTGTTAATGGTGCAGGCTGCTGCTTGGCTGAAGTGTGAGCCTGTTTGTTGGGCAATAGCACAAAGCCGTGTCCTCTGCACGCGTATTTACTGCACTGCAAAGTCTGGTTTCTGCTTGCTGTGAAAGGACTGTACTTCTTGTACAAGAGGGAGACTGGTGAAGTTCATGTGACTTTGATATACTTGATTAGGGATATTTATGGAAAAAATGGAGAAAAGAAAATGAACGGCAGTTCAGGATTTTCTTTTTTTCCTTGTCTGTGTTGTATTTTGTTGCTTATTCAGAGTTGTGTGTTTTAGTTATACTAAGGACAGAAAAACCCTTATGACTGATTCTTTTAAACCTTCGTTTGTTATTTGTAAACCTGATTCCATCTAATTACCTGAATCAGTAATTCCACTGCTGTGTAGATGTGTAGACACTTCCTGACATAGATCGTGGTTTCAGCTGTTTATAATTATGCTAAACCTTGACTTTTTGGACACAAGGTAGAGATTCCTGGGGCTGAATTTTTTTACGTGGAAAGTTTCAAGTAAAGTGACATTTCTGAGAACAGTATAAGCACAAATGCATCAGTTCTAAAAAAAATAAGGATCTTGCAGCTGTTGTGTCCAGAGCCTCCCTGAGCTGCAGCGCTGTCTCCAGAGCCACTTCTCCTCCAGCATGAAGGGCTTGTCCTTCTCTGCCACTTTGGAAATTTGCCCAGGTTTTGTCAGCAGTGAGCTGAGGAGAGATTTCATTCAGCACGGCTACGACTGCATGGGCTGTCTTGGTACCTGCCTCTTGCTGGACGGCAGTGGGTGTTACCTGGCAGGGGCAGCTTCTCCTCTCTGCTGACACTGGGCACCAAGAGGTCCCAACCTGACCTGCAGCTGTGTGGGAGGTGAATCCCAGTTCCCAGGACTTCCAGTTTCCGTTCCTGGGGCACACAGGGAAGCTTCAGTTGTCCGTCTGCTTTGTGTTCCCTATCTCTGGAGAAGTAAAAATAATTTCTGTTTTTACTACCTCAGTTCACTTCAAATATGAAACAAACCAAGAAATTATGTTCTAGCAAGGTCATGGTTTTGATTGCAAAATTGGAAACAGAGTTAAACAAGGAAAGCAAAAGACAGAGAAAACACGAGCTTAAAATGTACTTATTCATGTCTTGTGTTGAGTATTGCTTGAGGTTTTAAGGGGCTGCTTTGGCTGTGGTAGCCAAAAGACTGTGTCAGGAGTAGTCTCATTGCTCCAGAGCTGTTTTCTCAACTGTCTTTCTGTGTCTGAATCTCTTGTGTACCTCTTATGTTCATTTGCTTGCATTTTTTTGATTGCTGTTGAATAGAAACAAAGCATTGTCTAAAGCATGCAATTTAAAACCAATTCTTATTTATTGCTTAATAATAAAGGAAAGAGGACCCTAAAGTGTTGAATGGGCTGGGCAGCCTGGAGTCTGTGTGAGTGCTGCTGCACTGTCCTTTGGCGTACCTGAGAATGAGCCACCCCTTCCAGAGCTCCTGCAGTGCTGGTTCTTCTGCTCTGGTTTACCTTTTGACTGAGCCAGCTAAGTGAATTGTCATTATAAACTTTGGGCAGATTTTGCAAACCACGACCACGAGTACTTCTATTCCCTGCCTCCTGTGGCTCAGTAGCTTGCCTTCTGCGCCTCTAGTTTGAGGGGTCATTTTGTGCCAACAGAAGCATTTTGGAGTTTGGCAACTTGAGATGCTGCCTGTGCCAGAGGTGCCCCTGTCCTTCGTTGCCTTCACGGGGCCTGAGCAGGATTTTTTTTTTGCCATTACTTCCGCTGGCTGATGAGTGACCACGGGGTTACTAGATTGCGGAAAAGAAAACAAGACCGTCTCCCCTGTCCTTCCAGCGCTCCCTTGCCAGCCCCTGGATGATGAAGAGGAGAGAGGGGAGATGGGTGCAGAGGGGTGTGTTGGTGAACGGAGGGTGAGGCGGTGGAGGAATTGGCAGATGTGTGGAAAGTGGCAGATGTGTGGAAAGTGGCAGATGTGTGGAAAGTGGCAGATGTGTGTGGTGGGGCAGTAACTGATGTGTGTCGTCTAAAAGGCACCATGGATTAGAAAGGAAGTAGGGCTGAAGAGGAACAGAAGATGGACAGTTGCTGAGAGATCTGCAGTCCCTTGCTGACAGAAAATGGTTATGAAAGCTACTGGCAGACTGTCTTTTCTTTTCAAGTTACTCCACACAGAAGAAAGCAGCCTGTCACTGCTGCTGTTTACTTTGATATCTCAAATGGTGGAGGTCTGTGCTGAGGCTAGTATGGTCTCAAACAATTGAATATTTGATGTTTTTTTCCTCAGGGTTTTTTGGTGGTGTTTAGGAAAATGCGTAATAATACCACCTTCTTCAAGAGAATGTCTGAGTTAAAGTCAGTTCCTCAGAAAGAAATACCAGTTTTAAGATTGTCTATGGTACCTTATGCAATTCTTTGTGTAAAAGCACAACAGTCCTTACTGATGTGGTCCCATGCTATTGTTTGCAATATATGGCTGACTTGCTAAATGTATGCAATGTCTGATGCTTTTGTAACAACTAAGAGTGTACGTAATGAATTATGGTACTCCAGTAATCTTCTTATATAATAAATTTTGGACAGTTGATTTGAAGTGCCCCTTTAGGTTGTCACTGCCACGTGAGCGAGGGCACGGAGTTGAAATTCATATGAAATTACTTGGCAGAAGGCAGCTAGAAGAGCATATGCAAGTGCAGTTGTTGTCATTTGACACTGTAAGTTAACCTTACTACAGCTTTTCTCTATACAAGAAATTGACATTAAAACAGTGTAATCAAGTTGTTGTTCTTTGACCTCTGCCAGATAAAAATCAACGTCATTTAAAAAAAATCAACAGACCAACCCTGAAACAAGGCTTTTCATATGAATCTCAAAATACAGAAACTTGTGATCCAATGCTTGGGCAACTTATCTTGATTTTTCTTTTAGAGGCTTGTTTGAATTTCAAACATGTTTTTTTTCCTGCACCTGACATACACAAGTTAATGAATGTTGCAGAGGCAACTGAAAGCAGAGCAGAGCAGTGCAGAGCAGAGGCAGGCTGAGCACAGGAAGCTCCGAGCCACCCAGCTGTCTGCTTGCCTCGTGATGGTGCTTTGCATGAAAGCTAGAGGAGCAGCACGCACAAGCCACCAAAGCATGCCCAGCCACCCCTGCAGGACGTGTTTCATTTCACTGTGGGGAATTTTGCCTGGCTCCAGTGCGCATCTGCATCCTGATGCCTGTGAAATTTTGTGTAGTTGTATAGTCTTGAGCACTGTGATGTGGAAAATTTAACTAGGTGGCTTTAGAGGGCAGCTAAACTGAATGTGACCAGTATAGTTTTATCCTAAATCTTGCAGTACCTGGCGTTATTTGTAGATCCTAACTCCCAGGGCTGTGTGAATTTTGGATATCAGCTTCTACTTAAGAAAAAGTGAGTTTCTCGTGGATGTGAGGAAAAACTTAAAAATAGGAGTGTTCACAAATGAAGGGTGTGTAAGGAGTGCCCTGAGTTTAGAAGTAATTTTCTTCTGCGAAGTTTAAATCAGAGCATGTGGTTTGCAGGTGTAGGGGATGACTGACTAATGGTGTGCAAGTAGTTGAGACTGGAAACAGTGCTTTTTGCATGACCTTGTTGATGTAATTTTAAAGTTAACTGGGTTTTGACTTCTGTCGGACTTGCCAGTTGTTCCAGTAACTGAATCAGTAGTGTGCTTTGCTAAAGTATTCTCAATCACCTTTTAAGTCTGGTTAATATTTTTTTTATTGTTCAGAAACAATAAATAGAGGGAAAGACTGGATATCAGCTTTGAAAACACTGAGAGCAGTTCTTCGTACGTTTGAGTGACGAAAAATGTTGAAATGCATCACTAAGCAAGTTCAATTTTTCCGATCAAAGAATAAAAGTTTTAAGGCTACCTAGAAAGTTAAAAAAACCTCTATAACAACAGGAAAGTTGAATATTTCAGTGAATACCAGAAGTTCAAATTTTGAAGAAGATTTTTCAAGTATCTTTCATATCATTGCTGTCATTGCAGCATGTTGTTTGTAGACAGTATTATAAGAGTATTAGAATACAGAAGAAAAAATATCCTTGCCTTTAAATGATAAAAATACAAAAAAACATGCAGAGAATTTAGTGGATGTGGTGGAGGTTTTTTTGTTGGCGAGGAGGCAATAATTTATTTGTGTCAGGCTGTAGGTGAGTTTGTTACATAATAAATATTCTTTTATTCAGAAAAAGTAACTAACAAAATAGTGGCAAAGATTCATGGCATTATTTCCTGTACAGACGGTCTGAGTTTTAGGTCCTACACTTGCAAATTTGCAGACTTACAAACTGCAAATGTCATGAGGCAAATTTAAAAAAAAAACCTCTTTGAATAGCATTCAAGTGAAGATTTCTACTTCCCTGGCTAGATTTTCAGGAGTACTAATAGATAGATTAGGAGCTGATCATGAAACCATTCAGAGATGGGCATCTGGCCCTTCAAAGAGGGCACTGCTATGGACCCTGGGCAGCTGCAGGGTTTGGCTTAGAGGTGTGCGCGGTTTCTGTTAGCAATGGCTTCTCTTGCAAAAACAAAACAAGGTCAGGACCTGGCAGGCAGTAAGTCCTGTCTGTATTAACTTTTGTAGTTGAACAGGTTTTTCTGCCACTGAATGTAAGGACCAATTACTGTATTTTTTCCCCCCCTATGTAATATCTAGGATATAGTAAAACCATTAATTGTAAAGTTCTGTTGTAACGCTTCATTTGAAGCAGTAGTGTGCATTAGGCTGGTGGAGTCGAACTCCCAGTCTGTGGGACCGTTTCATCTGATCCATTTTCTTTCTCTGGCAGATTAAATTGCTGTGATTAGAGTGCTCTTAGTAGAAGCATTCTACTTGAGTAGAGGTGGAAGTGGGACAGTGCTGGTTTGGGTTTTCAACTATGGATCTAAAGTATGTTTAAAGGGAATTATTGTAATAAGGGATGGTCCACAAGCAGAGGAGTAACTTCCATGAGGTTGTTGATGAATTGTGGAATATAACCAAAGTCTCCAAGTTCTGGGTCAGTGCTCTTTTTATAAATGCTGATCTAGTAAGATGTTCAATGCTAAGTTGCATAAGTTGTTTTATATTGGCTTATCTCATGGTAAGCCTTGGGAGTAAGCCAGCTATGACAAAACTGGTTAGTTTATTAAAGTTTCCATGTGAAGAATGTTTTTTAAGTATATATCTAAAGATGCAGAATGAGCTTTTATCATTGCAAGAAAAAAAGCATGCGCTGAAAAGAGTTTTATGCTTGCTGCCATTATTGTCATGCTCGTATGTTGGGTGGAACCTCATTGGCACTGGTAAGTATAATTACTGTTCTTCATTTGTAATGGAGGCATGAGATAAAATCCTTCCTCCTTTCTACAACCAGATAGCTGAAGCAATGGAAGTCACCACCCAAAGCTCATACACTTGGTAAAGCCTGAGTAAAAGCTGAGCTGTGTTACCCAAGAAGCTTCTTAGAAAGAGATTCAGCATCGACAGGGCAGACTATACAGGCCTAAGTGAGTAGAAGTACAGAGAACATAGGACAAAAACTCAATCACAGGCAGAGAAAGCCTGCTGCGTTGACCCAAGGAAAATAAAAATGAGTGTGCTACTGAGCACTGTTCTCTCTGAAAACTGTAATCAAAGAAACTTCTGCTGTTTGGTTTCTCCTGTGTCCAGGAAGACAGGATTTTTTTTTTCTGAATAAATGATCAAGAAAATACCTGACATCATCTCAAACTTTTCTTTATAGTGGAAACAGCCCTTAAGTCTTCTGAACCGACATAATTGCTTGTGACTAGTGATAACCTGGTCTCATGAGATTGATCAAGCTTCCAAAATGGAAATTTTTGGCTGGTGTTTTTGTCTCAGAAGAGACCAGAGAGAATTGATATGATTTCTGATACAAGAACTGGAAGCCTTGCAGATAGAATTAAAGGAAGAATAAAAATGCCATCTGAAAAAAAAGAACTGGGTGCATCAGAAGAAGTCAAAGCAAAGAGGTTTCTTAGTAAATGCTTTGAATGATGATTTGCAGGTGAAAGTGAAACCTTTTATGGACAGCAATTAAAAACTGCCTGGACAAGTTTGGGAAATGAGTGAGCAATATACCCACTCTCAAAGAGCAAGAGCGAGGTGGGTCAGTGGGATGGTCAAAAATATATTTGCTGTGGTCCTGGTCTTTTTTTTCCACAAAATATAGATGGGGAAAACTTTGAATTGCTTTGTGTTTTAGCCTCAGCAGAGACTTGACTTTAGAGATGGTCTTGCAGATCAGTTACCCAGGTGTGGAAACATAGGTATGAGAAGACAAAGGGGAGTTTAGAAAGTGACAAAGTACGATAAAAATTTTGAACTACTTGGGGAGAACTCCTGTTGTGGCCTAAAATTTCAGACGTTTTCATCGTAGTTTATCTGAAGTAGTAGTACATGGTCAGGATCATGCTGAGGTACCTTGAGAACAGCTTACCATTTGCTTGTAGGAGTTAATAGGGCTGTACCTTCACAGGTGTTCACAGATCTGGGAGCAGCAGGGTGACCTTGATGCCTCACCCAAATGAACTCTTTGGAGGCCAGTTGCAGATACTGCCTTAGGCAGAAGATAAAAGGATTATTTCAAGGGATGACTCTGCTGAAAGAGAGATCCCTTTTCCCTTCCATCTCGTAACTTGCAAAACCTCCTGAATAAGATGCAAAACCTCCTGAATCATCATATTGTTCCTGGAATGGACTTCAGAGCAGCAAAAAGCTTTCCCAGGAGGGTATTGGGGGAGATAATTGGCTCTTGCAATAATCTTGAAATGTAGCATCCCCCTAGAATGGCAAGATCGAGGTTTTCTGGTCACATCAGGCAAGCTTGGAGTTCAGAAATGAGATAGTACATAGAAGGTTATATTCGTTCAGAAATTGTTTCATGGCTTTGAAACTGCTGAAATTGGGGGTCTGCAAGAGTCATAGCTGATTTGAAACAAGTATGATTTGGTGAATTGCAAGCAGGATGTGGAAAATGGTGCAGGAAATGTGATGTTTGCAAGATTGATAGAGAGACTCAGTGCAACAGTATCTTGTGGGGGCATCAATGGAGTGTGTTGCTCAAGAGCTTAGGGTTTTTTCTGCCACAAAATTGGTAGTTATGACTGTCCATCGACATAGTCATGACTTATTTCACAAAATCCCCTGACACTTGTGAAGTCAGGCACCAAAGGGCACTGGAAATAGAAGAGGCTTTGCTGAATGATTTTTGTAGATTTAGAGTCAAGAGTAAGCCATCTATGGATAAAAGGAAAATTTTAAATTCAAAGTATTTCACTAAATCTTTGAGACTGTCGGCTTCCAGAAAAGATGCACTAACTCAGTGTGGCTGCAGTCTGATGGGTGTGGTAGAAAGGATCATTATGGATTTACCCCTTCAACTGCCTTATTTTATAGATGCAAGGAAATTAGGGCACTATATCCCATTGACTTTGAGGGACTTAAACCAGGAGTGGACGAGAATACAAATTATACTCCAGAAGTTATTTTGTTTCAATCTAAAGCAGTCTCTTTATAATAAAGAAATTTTGGAGTGATGTGGACTGTGCAGAAAATCAAACGTTAGACTGGAAAAGCTTGTTCAAGCCTGTTTGGTAACATGAACATCTCTTGGACACTTTTTTACAGGAAAGCGTATGAAGTCCAAGGATTTGACTGGATGCGAGTGAGACATAATGAGCCAAGGAGAATTCATTCTCAATTGCACTTTGTGCCTCCTTTCTGTATGTAGTTGAGGTACATGTGTTACAATAACGTAGCTTGCAGTAGCAAGCGTGTGGACTAAAGAGATAAGTTCATGTCCAGATCGAAGAATAAACATTTCCACCAAGGTGGGGTGAAAGCAAGCATTCTTTCTGTAGCTGCTTTTAATCTATTATCTCGGTTTATAGAGGTCATAGAAGAACTAGAGTAATTTTATCCCTTTAGGCTGAAAGCACTGAAAATACCTTGTCAGCTCTTCTTTCCAATCACTTCAGGCCTCCAAGGATACTGAAGGTACTGTATTCTCAGACTTGCCTGAGTGATGAAACGTCTTCAGGTATCTTCAAATACTGTCAGAGTGGTCTCTGCACCTTGGCTGTGGATATCTAGGTTGTTGGATGACATTACCTGTTGAAGGAGTTTTTGGATTTCTATTTTCTGGCTGTTTTTGCTCAAGAAAAGAATGTTTTTATGTGATGGTAGTTTGAGGGGTCAGATCTGAGTGCTTGTTTTCTAAGGATTGGTGAAGGCACTCATTATTTCTGTTAAAAACAGGTGCAGTTTTTTCTTCTTGACTTCTGCAGCCAGAAGAACTATTAATGTGTTTTGTAAGCTAGACCTTAAATATCTGCCATGAGTTTTCGGTCCTTCTCCATGTAAAATGGGATTTAATTCTTCTGAGTGAAATGAGGTAGGTTATTTAGTTGAGGAGGAGAGGGAGGGTGATATTCCTATCCATTCGGTGAAGTATGTTGGTAGCTTTTTCCATGTGGTGTTTGGTCTTGGTCTCTGGGCTGTGTAGCCTGAGATGGTTCACTGGTGTTCCCCGTTTCCAGCATTTAATTTACTGTGTCAGTTGTGGAGAAAGCCCATTTTGTTCCTGTTATTGAGCTCTGGCATCCTGAAAGAGCAGCTTGTACTGGCAGTGGCATGCTTCAGGGTATCTTTTGCACCACTGACACTGCTTTCTGCCACAGCACTTGCAGTTTGTGTGGTTGGTGGGGGGATGTTGAAGGGGAAATTTGAGCAGTAAGGGGTCCACACAACCCAAACAGTAGATACGAAGTGATTATCTGTTATCACTAGAGAGTCAATCTTATGCACAGTTTCTGCTTCTAGGGTAGCCTGAAAAATTAAGAGAGTCCTAGTCTTGGGGTGCCAATGAGCTTTCTTTTCTCATTAGTTTGCAGGAAGGAGGAGATGCTCTGGTCTTTGCCCAGATTAGGGATTTATCTCAGGAGGCTCATGACTTCACGACTACCCAGTCCCTAGATTGAAGGTAGAATCTTTCAAGATAGGCTGTGCATATGAAGGGACCAAGGATTTCCTGGAAGAAGCTGACAGGTTTGTTATAATGGTGTAGATGCAAATGACTTGAGATCCTTTCTGTAAAGGCTGAACTCTCCAAGGAGAGGCAATGGACAGGACTTCAACACTGCACCGTCTGGCTAGCAGCTCTTTGTGTTCTGGAGATGATGGATTTTCTTTTTGGAGGCTGATGTTCCCACCTTAAACTGGCACCTGAGTGGCTGGATGAATTTCTGTGTGTCTGGATTTCTGATTCATATTAGCCCTAATGTGGAAGCAACTGCTTTCAAATGGGTCTTGGCCAGAGGGGTTTGTTGGCGGGCACTGGGAAGTCTTATTTGATTTCTGCCACCTTTGCCACTGTGCGTTGAGAGGAGAGGAAGTGGGATATTTGTACCATCACTTGCAGGTTGTAAATTGAGCGCTTGCTGGTCAGGTGTTTTCTGGGCACTGTGAATTGCCAGAGGAAGTCACCAGAGAATCTTATCCAAATGCCCGTTGAAAGTCTGTTCCACAGCTTTGACAAGATTTGTAGAAAGTTAGTTGGCAGGAACTTACGCACAGCTTTGGTGAGTGTAAGTGCTGTGATACTTTTTTTTTCTAATTTCAGAACGGCAAGTTAAATACAAACTTTTGTATAAACACAGAGTTTTATATACAAACAAATAGATATTTTCGGTGCTCATTTCCTAGGGAAAAAAAAACCTGAGAGGTAAAAATAAACAAAAACATGCTTGAAAACCTCTTCAGAATGAGGATTAGAAAATAGAAACAACAAAGGCTCAAGCTCACTTTCAACTCACATAATTGCTAACGCAAAGCTGCGGACCCACCAGATGAACTGCACATTGTGAGGTGCAGGAACAATTTGTACTCTTTTTAAGTTGCCTGAGTAGTATGCAGCAGCATACATGCAGTGGAATATATCCTTGTCTCCAATTTCCATTTTTCGAAGAACGATTATCCATTTAGGTTTAACCAGTATCTGTTTAGATCTTAATGGATCACACGAGAGCAGTTAACTTCTGGTGTCTTATTTAGGGCACTGTACTGATGAAAGAATTTGTACGTGAGTAAACTGTGGTGTTGGAGGTTATCATGCTTTTTGACTTGGTGAATGTTTTTTCAGACCACTGAGGCTGTGGATATACGTTTACTCTCCAAGCTATTTTTTATCAGTGGCTGCGCATCACTGTTCGTCATCCAGACAGTTTATGTGAGTGCTTCTTAGCTCTCTCCAAGCAATATGAGTTCATAGACTTAAACAATTTAGTAGATGATTTGTGCTAATGGAGTTGACTGTTGCTTAGAGACAGTCAGGCTCTGAAAGGTTGTAACATGAAATGAATGAACTTAGCTCAGTGTTTGCTTTTGCCCTTTCCTGCATTTGGGTCAATTTAGTCCTTTTATTGAATGCTGTGATTTATGAGTCTTGTAACTCAGAAAAGTGTCAGACGTCACCTAAACCAGTGCTCTTTGATTTCCACGTGTCAAATCAGAAAATCATAGTTCTGCTTCAGAGAGAGGTATGTGGGGCAAGGCTAGCAGCTATGTTTTCAAGTCAGAGAAAAAGCCTGAGACAAGCATATGTGTTTTCACAGGAGGCCAGACCTTCTGCGTCTCAGGCTGAAGCATCTCAATGTCCTCTTAAACGGAAGTGTTAATCAAAATATAGCAGACTAATTGTTTATGTGAGTGGATGAGATTATCCGAGACAATGTGGTGCTGTTTGAATTGGAGAAAGAACTATGTAACCATACACAAAGCTGCACCACAGAGATAGTTGATTGGCTTTTTGATTATGTAATAAAATCTGGAAAGGTGATAAAAATGGAGCTGATTTTTGGGTGGGGTGCTGTGCAATCTTTTCAGATCAGCTTATAACTGAGTTGTATTATTTACTGTGCACAAATGATTAGGGAAGCTATTGTAGCTAAGGCAGTGAGCAGGTTTTTAATCTTAATGTGCCAGGCAGCGGGTTAACTTCTTGTGATAATGCGTAGCAGTCCAAGAAGGTTATGGAGCGATAGGGAAAAGGTTAGAACTTTGCTGAATATCATTGCACAATATTAGATTGACTTGAGCAGGACTATTTAAATGGAGGTTGTGTACACCAATTAGTTTGTTTAACTTGAAACTAGATGTGAACTTTGGTATGCTTTTTTTTTGTCCAGGTTCCCCTTGCAGGGAAGCTGTCCTGTAGCAGGGCAGCCTTGCTGCTACATTTAAAGTCACTATGGGAACCAGGGTGGCACGGATATAAACCTCAGGATGTCAGACTTGCCTGTGATTGCCTTCAAGACTGTACACTGACACAAAGAGATGGAATACACAAAGTACTCTGAAAGGTGGAACGAGGTCTTCCCCGGAAGGACCGCTAAAATGTATCCCGCTTACTTATTTTTTTTATTAAGAAACTAAGAGTGGCGGAGAGAGCTGATATTTCCAAAAAAGGGAAACCGATAGCTTTATATTGCATAGCTCCATGGTCCCCACCACACTGGCTGAGAGTTGGTCGTGCAGGACCAAGTAACAATGATTACTTACTCTGTCACCCACCACGTTCTCACCTTGCTTCTGTTCCTTGTGGTAGCTGCATGGTCATCTTCAAACGAGGTCCTTTCTTTTCTTCTCCTGTCACTGCTCATATTGGTTTTCCCCACCTCACTCCAGCAGGTACAGGACTCCTGCCCCCTCCTGCCTCTCCTCTCCCTGAGGTCTCAGGCTCTGTCAGTGTGCCATCCCACCACCTGCCTTCCTCACCTGTTGGATTTTGTCCCTTCTCCACCCTCCTGTTGGTTGAGGGCATGTGTTGTCGTCCCCATGGTCATTGAAAACTGCTTGCTGTAGCAGAGGAAGCTAAAAAACCCCCGGCGGTTCCTTGCAAGTTGTAGGCAGGGCTCTGCTCTGGGTGCAGAGGAGCTGACCCTGAGGTGTCCCTCCGCAGTGCCTCCTGCCAGCTGGTGCTAAGCAGCTGCTTGCCCAGCGTTGTGACGGGTCCTGGTGGTGAATGGAGAAGGGGAAATGATTTTTTTCCCTTGTATACAATGAAAGGAAGCAGTGTAATAAACAGAGTGAGGTAAAAAAGCTTTCCCGGCACATTACCTTGTGACACTTCTTCATCCTGTTTCTCTGCTCCAGGTCTTGCTCGGGTTGGTTCTGCCTGTGGGGAGGTGCTGGGGAGGGTCACGTCCAGCACCTGGCCTCCTGACAGCCGGCTTCTGCCCCTGCTAACCCCTGGGACCCAGGCTTCCTCGGGCAGAGTGGCCAGGGACCCCTCACTTGTTGCTGGGAAGGGGCTGCTAGCATGATGCTGTAGGCTGTGGTGGCTGCAGTTGGGGTGAAGCATGGTGGAGGGGCTTTGCTTTCTCAGCTGGCATAGAGGGGGGCTGCGTGAAAGTCTTGGTTTGTCCTGTTGAGGGGAGGAAGGGCACCTTTCCCTTTCATTTGGGCAAAAGAAGGGAGGGTCTTGTGTACATTAGCACACTGGAGCTGGCGTAGAGCAGTGCTGTTTTGTTGCTGACATAGCAAAAGGAATAATAAAGTGTCCAGAAGTTAAGTAAAAGACAAGGGGGGGGTGGGAGGGTGGAGAGAGGAAATACTTGGAGATGTCTGCAGTGCTTCCTGTTTGCTTCTGAAAATTATGAGTCAGATCCCCCACAAACAGAAGAGAGAGGTTTGAAAAAGGTAATCATGCATGGATTCATTCTCTTGGTCTTCTGGTTTTTGAGCTTTCAGAACTGGAGGTCATTTTTCACATTTCTCTGGGCAGTGATGACAGGAAGGAACACATGTTCTTTTCCTCTTCAATGAAAGTAAGAGGGTATTTTAAATACATGTTTACACAGCATCAGGAAGTAGACCAATAGAAAACATAGCAGATATCGCAAGATTTGGAATAAAACGTGTGATACCATTGCAGTTGTTCTAGAGTTAATTGATTGGACTTGAAAAACTTTTGCAACATGAGTTAGTTGTAATCCTCAAGCCGACTTGCATTTGCTTTATGAGATACATACTTTGGCACAAGAGGGAGAAGATGCGTTGTGTGTGCCTGGATTGTGTTTGAGAATAACAGTGCTTTCTACTCACTGATCCAGAGGGAGGATCCATGCTCCTTTTCCCCAGGTAAAACATAGTTTGCATCTTTAAAACCTGTGGATGTTATGGGATTGTAACATGAGTGTCAGTAAGTGTGTGCACAGCAGTAACGCACTTAAAAGGAAAAATGAAGTGGATGCCATTCTTCCACTTACCGTATCACTGAAGTGCAGTCTTTTCTAGAAGATGAGATTTCTTTGTTTCTCTGCCAGTTAATTCCCAGTAAATGTAAGTAAATGATAAAGGACCCCAACTCTCCAAATAGAGAGTGATTATTTGCAGGCGTTTTTCCTCTGTTACGGTGTCAGGATAAACTGTATGAGGAGACCTGGAAAGCGTTTCGTTCAGCTGAAAAGAATGCTGCAGAACTGGAGGGCCTTAACGTAAAAGGGCAAAGTAATTTCTTTGTAACAGAGTTTGTTGTTAAGACACACCTTAGTAGGTGATATAACATTTGGACAACTGACAGCACAGCCTGGGAGTCAGCGCTCTTCAGTGTTTGGCAGAGTTGTTGCTCTGATACTTACGTCGTGATTAAAAAGCCCCCTCGTTGCGGTTCAGCGTAATGGCAGTACTGAGAGCACAAGTGGAAGCACTAGGTCAAGGATGAGACTGTTTTCAAAAATTTTTCTGCTGTGTCTGTATTGATAAACAAACATGTGCTCGTGTGTGCTCTGGGGTGCTGGGAGGTCATGGTCTGTACCAGCAAACTGCTGAGAGTGTTTCCTGGTGTGGTTTTGGCACTAATGCTGTCCTCAGACCCTGTGCACTGACGGAGCTGGAGGGTTCCTGGAAACTCCTTCTGGAGCACACAGCCACCCCGGCTTGAACACAGAGGCCTGCTGAGACAGACGGAGGTTTTCTGTGCAGCTTGGCCTCAGACCTTGGGAGCATTCTTGGGCGTGTTAAATTTGCCATTGAGAGTATAGCATCGCTGCGTTAAAAACAGAGGGGACGTCAACCTGCGTTGTGGTCAATTTGAGAAAGGTCTGAAGCAGTTTTGAAGTTTGAACCTGCTTATTATGGCATTTTCCCATGTTAAAGTTCTAGTTATGGAAGATTCACGTAGCACAGCAATACATTGGCTCTTTTTCCACCTTTCCCTTCATGCCCATAGACCTGCACAGAAACTATTATTTTGCCATCTTGCTTATGGCTGCTGTTTCTTGGCTCTCCTGCTACCCAGTTCCTTCCTCTGTGGAAGGCATGTTTCCAAGCATTTCCTCTTCAGGTTGCTTCTTGGCACTGGTATGTGTAACTCTTAAGCGAGCGTGTACAGGTTGGGGGTAGGTGTGGCAAAAGGCTCTGAGATCTGCTCCCAGCTACTGGGAAAGCAGCTCTGAGAGAATCTGGAACAGCTCCCAAAGTGCATCTGTCCCAGTAGGAAACTGGCTCTGCTTAGTTTAAAAACAAGTAAATAGTGTCACTGTAATTTTTTGGCTTGTTTTTGTTTGGAAGGTATTTTTTAACTTGCTGCAGAAGAAACAGAAAAGCAAGGAGAATATATGCAAAAATACCTGGCCCAGCTGCAAAAATTTGTAAACATTTATCATTACAAAATGAAAATAAAATCTTCTGTTGAGAGAATTGGAACGTATGTTGATGTGAAGTGGTCTCTTATCCTTTAATAGCTGTGCATAATTGTCATTACCATCAGTGAGAGCTGGACACGTATCAAAGGGTGAGCAGACCTCCTTCAGTGAATTCCTACAAACCAAGTCATTGTCCCTGGAGGCAGAAGTAAATGCTGAAACCAGCAGCAGGATTTTGGGAGCTAAATTACATGTTGGGTACAAGCTTGATGGTGGTTGTGCTGTTAAACTGAGAGCTGTCTCCTTTTATCTGGAAGCAAAACCAGGCAGTGCTGTACTTTCAGAGCGCTACCTTGGCAAGAAGGTGGTTGGAGAAGGTTCATGTTCCTGGTGTAAAGCCCAGGTTTGTCCCTGGTGCTAGAATACAGCATGCCATGTGGAAAGGGACCGCAGCTGGTAGGGACCCAAGTCCTGCAGCACGGTCATGCTGGCGCAGTAGTGCTGGCTGGCATTGAAGATGGCCTTGGCGGCAGCTAAAGGAAGGCACACTCTTTAGTGAGAAGAACATAAAAAGCACTGGATCACCTGAACATGAGGAGGAACTTCTTTACTGTGAGGGTGACAGAGCACTGGAACAGGCTGCCCAGAGAGGTTGTGGAGTCTCCTTCTCTGGAGATATTCAAAACCCGCCTGGATGCATTCCTGTGCAACCTGCTCTAGGCTAACCTGCTTTAGCAGGGGTTGGACTAGATGATCTCTAGAGGTCCCTTCCAACCCCTACCATTCTATGATTCTATGATCAGATGCTTAGTTGCTGTTGCAAAGCTCTGTTTGTATTAATTTGTATTAATTCCACTTCAGTGGAATTACACATGTTCACGCTAGCTCAGGACTCGTTACCATTCAAAGGCCTCTGAAATGAGGCAGGCCCTTTCTTCATTTGGTGTCCTGACATATAACAAAGTTTGTAATATAGCGTATTTTAGTATCTGTATTATCTAAAGGAGGGGATTTTTAACTAAAGCAAAAACTTAGGCACATGAGATTTGCCATTGCTGTGTGAAATAAACACTGCAAAATGTGTAAAATCTCAGCATTTTCGTCAAGAAATGTCTTCCTTGCACATTTTTGAATAACGTGACATCAGTTGGTCTCCCAGATTATTACTGTTTATGTTACAAAATGGAGAAAGAACTAGATCTAGATTCCAAGCTGTGTTTGCAGGACTGGTAAGTTGTGCGTATGTATTTGTGTGTGTATGTGTTTGCCTGTATATATGTTATTGTCTCAGAAGTTGTTGAGGTTCATTAGAGACCTTACAGTAGCATTTGAGGCTGGTTTGTCTACTTAAACAACAATATTTTTACATTATGCTATTTCAGCTGAATGTAAGTTTCCTAATTCTCTCCTTTTGTGTATGCTTCCTCTATACAATAAGCGTTGCCGTTTTGATGTGTAGGTGTGAATGCCTTCATTACCATTTTGGTGGTGAAGTTACTTTTCTGGTTGCTGGACAGATATTGGCATTTCTCAAGAGCATTTATCTGGGTAAACCTTTCTCTCTGTTTTCATTAAATGACATTAACAATGGCAAATCCAGCCTTTCCAATTCCTTTCATTAGCACGCAGTTCTTCAAAACAGTCCTTTCAAGTGGATGTTCACCAATATGTAGAACATAGCTATGGACAAAGCTGAGCAAAAAAGCACAAATTCTTCGAGTGCAAACCGAGTGTAGAATTTCTTTTGATTGTGATTATTTTCTGTCTACTGCTGGCTTGGCTTTGCTATCTCTGACTGAACAGGTAACCCTGCAATGAATTCTGTGCATCTACTTGATTTTTAGACCAGTGATGCTATTAACAGGACTTTTCTGAAGTCCCTATGTACCATAGACATTCAAACTACTCAGTCTGTTAGGGACCAATTAGTGAACTACATGCCTAAAATTCGCATAAAGATGCAGGCTTGCATAGTCCTGAAAATCCCATTTTTAGTTAACAGTGCTTGCAGTGCCAGTGTTTCTAATGTATGTTACGTCAATATACCTAGTGATTATATTTTCATGTTGGGAGAGCTGAGTGGCAGACCTGTTATGGGTAGTTGTAAGGTTAAGCAAGTAGAGTTAGTTACATGTTTAATTTTGATTTTCTGATGTTACTTCTAAGTAAGCATCGTGTTTGTATTTGGCCAAATTCTAGACTTGTACAGTATTTGCATTCAGTATGTAGCTAGTTGGAGTAAGGATTAAGTAGAAGAGCTGCAGAAGTTAGATTGTACTTAAAAACTTTGAAGAATGCCTCAGATGCTCCTAAAATAAATAAAGGGAATATTTGGAGATTATCATGGATGTTTGTGGTATGTGGCCTCTGCCCTGAAGAACGTGAATATAAAGCCTCAGTTGAATAACGTGTGTGGGATAATACTTCAAACATATAGTAGTGCAGATTGTGACCTCTTTGGGTTTTAACTTATGCTCAAAGAACTACAACATTTTAGTACGTATGTTTGCCTATACAGTGTCACACTTTTTGAAGTCTTGTCTTGAACAAATTTCCAGTTTTAACAAAATTGTAATAATTAATACAGCTTTCTTGACCCTCTTCATTTTGTGTACAATTAACTAAAATGGTCCTTCACAACTGTCCTCACGAGCCATAGTTAAGCAGAGTAGTGAAACAGTGAAACGGGAGGAAGACTTTTCCGTTTTGTTCATGCTGGCTGTCTTTAAAAAAAAGACTTTGCAGACTTGGGTGCATATTCTTTGTACCCTGTATGTAGGCACATTATGTTAATGTTTTTCTCTGGTTGGTGGAAACCTGTCAGTGAGTGTGCACCTCCAAGAATGCAGTGTTATGAGTCTTGTTTTGCTGAGGAGTGCACAGAAGGAAGGTGCATGGGGGCAGGAAGAATATCTCAGCCAGGTCCACCTGGTTTCTCATCTGGGTCTGAGCCAGGCACAAGAAAAATTGCCAGATGTTCAGGTTGAACTAGGAGGAAAGCCTTGCAGAATGCTAGTACCTCTGTCCAGAAATGGTTGGGGGTCTTGCTTAACATGTTTTGCCAAAGCATGGTCGTCTCAAAGTTATGTGGTTAGCAAATAGACAAGACAGGAAGACTGTGTCCAGAGGATGTTTCATCCTTCTGTTTTACACATCTGCCCTACAGTAGGTGGTTTTTGCCCTCTTGAAGTGCCTCTCAGTCTTGACTGAAGAAGGAGCTCAGATGATAGATTTGAGCTAGACACCTTATACTTACGTGGCTGAACTGAGGCCACCAAAATGACATAGAATTGTTTTTGGCTGGAAAAGACGTTTAAAATCATCAAGTCCAACCCTTAACCAAACACTACCAAGTCCACCGCTAAACCATGTCCCTGAGCGCCACACCTACACATCTTTTAAATACATCCAGGCATGCCAACTCAACCACTTCCTCGGGCAGCCTGTTCCAGTGCTTGATTACCCTTTTGGTGAAGAAATTTTTCCTAATATCCCATCTAAACCTCCCCTGGTGCAACTTGAGGCTTTTCCCTCTCATCCTATCACTTGTTACTTGGGAGAAGAGACTGACACCCGCCTCACTCCAACCTCCTTTCAGGTAGTTGTAGAGACCCCCATCTCCAGGTGAGCTTGGTTTGACAGTGGTGAGCTCACTGGTGGTGGTGGTAGGCTCCCTCCATTTGAAGAGTCTTCCATATAGCTGTGCACTTGGTGCTGACACTGTTTCTTATTCAAACAGCACTTCACCGCCTAGTAGACTTCTGGGATGGTAGGGTCATTGGGGTGAAATCTTGGCCTCAGAGATGTCAGTGGAAATTTTGCCAGTGAGTTAAAAGAGAGACAGGATTTCACACAGAAAATAAAATGTTAGCAATGGAAAAATTGTCACAGAATCGCAGGGGTTGGAAGCACCCTCTGGAGATCATACAGTCCAACCCCCCTGCTAAAGCAGGTGCCCCCAGAGCAGGTTGTACAGGAACGCATCCAGGTGGGTTTTGAATATCTCCAGAGAAGGAGGCTCCACAACCTCTCTGGGCAGCCTGTGCCAGTGCTCTGTCACCCTCACAGTAAAGAAGTTCCTCCTCATGTTCAGGTGGAGCTTCCTGTGTTCCAGTTTGTGCCCATTGCCCCTTGTCCTGTCGCTGGGCACCACTGAGAAGAGTCTGGTCCCACCCTCTTGACACCCACCCTTTAG
>VZSC01001149.1:310463-329096 GCA_013398225.1 Steatornis caripensis | reverse complement strand
CCCCCCGACATGCAAGCCTGCAGGTACAGTTACAAGAATATATGAATGCACTATCAGATAAGGAAGAAAACTTTAGGGCTGATTATTAATGCAACTGTTAGTGCAAATGTGGAGCTGCCTGCTTGCATGCTGGTTTGTTTTTTTTTTTTACCCAGTATGTTCTTGGTGTCTTGCTTTCTGCCCTTCCGTCTCCTTGGCATTTGATAATACAATTCAAAGTGACCTGTGCAAGCATTTTTCAACATGGTGAGAATGGCTGAGTGTTCTTCATCTGTGTGATTGAGATGAAATGCACTCACATTCTTGTTTTACATTGAGGATGGTTTATGGTGAAATTTGTCTGCTGTACTTTGTGGTACTTTGAGAGTTTGGGAATGTTTTATATAGAGAGAAGTTTGTTTTCCCAGAGTAGTCATACTAATTTAATAGCTTCCTTCAACCTGTATTGAGCTTTGTGTTTGTAGCAATTAAAATTTGTTCAGAGACAGGAAGATAAAACTGCTGAAGTTTGATTCAGGCAGCAGTCAGACTTTCTAGTCTCCCTCTATGCTGCTGGACCTCGTTGGTATGTAGGGCCAGTTCTTGTTTAAATGTTGTGTACTACGTTCCTCCCATTTATCAAAAGGAATTTTTAACGTGGAATCTTCCTAAATGGTACAGAGGCTTAATAGCCCTGCTATAAGTGCAAGGAAGAGCCTTTTTATTTTCTGTGAAAGCTGAGGTTAACATAGGAGAACCTGAAAGATCGCAAATGTGAAAAGATGATGATGAAAAATTCGGCTTGGGAAAGGAAGGAGACAGGAAAAAGGACAAATTTCATACAGTGGAGCTAAATCATAGAGCTGTAAATTATTTGAATCAGGACTGGTAGTCAAAAAGGAGTATGAACTCACATTTTGGGAAGGGTGAGGTATGATGAGTGTAGATTTTTGGCAGGAGACCACTTGAAGCAAGCAAGAAGTGGGCTGACCTAGATGCCTGATAAGAGACTCAATGAAATGAAAAGTGGGTGGACTTGGAGAAGAACTGGGTGGACCTGATTGTTTTGGCACTTAGGTATTTGATGCTTGATTTCCAGGGCAGCACAATTTTCATAACCTATTGTTCGTTATTGGTTGGCGTCTTAGTGATATGACTAGCACCTCTCTTCCCGAGCGGTTACTGTGTGCTGGCATGTGTGGAGCGTGGGAGAGGCTTTGTAGTTGAGAGCTGCAGTTAGGAAGGGAAGGAGTGTGTTGGGTGGAAGATGCTCTGGAAGAGTGTTGCTGATAAGGAGGGTGTGTATGTGAAGGGATGTCTGAGAAGCAAAGGAAGGGAGGCTTTGAGGGCTGGTCCTTTGTTCACGAGAGGGTGTTGAGGTTATGTCTTTGGGATGTAACCTCCATGTGATTTGTTAACTGATGTTGAACAAAGATATTGCTCGGCTCCACAGGCAATTAAAATGTCCAGCTGCTCTTGCTGATGTCTGTTGTCAACATTGCCCCCTCTTCCTGCTACTGTCAGGCCTTTTGCTGCTCGGAAGATCAGTGAAATGATGATACCATTAAGAGAGTAAAAGCTGAGTGACTGAGAGAGTGTCTTAGACTGAAGACATTGCCTCCAGCTTAGTTTATTCATCTTTTTGAGGAGCAAAACACTCTACCTATGTGTAGAGTACCAAGCTGAGTCCTACTCATCTATTACTATTATAATACTAACTATTATAAAACTATTATAATAGTTAGACATCAGTAGCTGGGTCTTTTATTTTTTAGCAAGTTAGACACACGCATGCATGTATGTGTGAGAGAGTCTATGTTCTTGTGTGCTTGTTTAGGTATTGTTTTGCTTAATAGTACTGGCTATGAAAAGTGGAAGTTCCTGTTGGTAGGAAGAGACAAAATACATTTCAGGATAATATTTTTTAAAATTGAAGGCACGAAGCTGGGGTAAATGAATATGATGTGGCTGCTTTCTTGGAAAATCTAAAAAGCATCTTATGTTATGAAAAAGCCTTAAAATTAATGAAATCCATCATAATTCCTTTTTTTCTTACATTGTTTTTTGTTCTTTCAGAGTGCAACTGTGTCTCAGTAATAATTTGAAAATAACTCATCAGTGTGAACAGTTTTTCTAGGAGCATCACTGTACAACTATTCCTTGACCCTTGCGCTGTGTCTGCAAGTTCCTAGAAACCTTTTGGTGTATTTATCTTTAGCATGTGTTAGGTAATCAGAGGAGCTTGTAGGACATGAAGACTCCTCCAGTCTGTATGATTCATACCTGTAAACCCAGGTGCGATTAGTCTTTTCTGCCAGCATGCCTGCCTTATCAGTTATACTGCTACTGCATAGTCCTACACCTCCCATCGGTGCATCCTTCCTCCTGTTGCCCCAAGCACACAGTGAGTCCCCGCTGGTTCTTCACAGACTCATTCTGTTTTTTCTTTCAGTGGAAGTCCCTACAAAGACTGCTGCTCTACCTGGTAGAAAGGTTTAGTGGGGTTTACTGCAAATTACTGTTTCCCTTGTTCTGCCCAGTGCGCAGGGAGTGGAGCAGTGTTAGAAGCTGTGTGGGAATTTTGAAGTTGTTTATATTAGGCAAGTTGTGAACACAAATGATGAATAGTATTGCGTGAAGTTTATCACAACAAAAATGAGAGGCATTGTATTTGAAACTGCTTGTAAATATGTTTACACAGGTGCCACCTTATGCATGGAATTTATTGCTGCAAGATATTACTAAATTGAATGCTATGCATGTTTGGCTTTGCGTATGGTGAGAAAGGACAGTTTTTACCCAACCAAATTGTGGGGGAAAATGAAGGGAGAGGAAGATAGGCGCAGGACTCTGTATAGGTTTGTGCTTTGACCACTTCACAGGATAGGGTGCACTGTCCTGGCTAACGCTAACAGAGAGTTGAAAACTGCCTTTACTTTTTTTCCGCTGCCTCTGCTGAGAAGCACACCTTAACTCCTAGGCATTGCTTTAGATAGTTTCAATTCTTGTTTAGTGTGGCTTTGTAGACTGCATCGTGAGGTCTTAAAGGCTTAAATACCTGCTAGTCTGTGAGGTTGGCTGCATGCCTGAGGTGTGTGGTGAGGAGCTGCCCTTGCTTCCCCTGCAGTGAGTGGGGAAACTGTCACTGGTTTCAGTGGGCGAATGACTGGGGATCTAAGACAAGCAATCCCATGAATATTTTTTCTTTCAGACTCTAATTCTGCAATTACTGAATACAAAGGGGTGTGCGTAAAGTCTGGGGCCATAATTATTATTTTGACTTTTCTGATGATTTATCTTAGGCACCAGTGAACTACTGTACAACTTAATTACTACAATAGTGGAGCAATTACTTGGAGGCATTGTGGATAAAACAGATATTTATTGTGTTCAGGGAAAAACTTGCACAAATAAAAATCATATCATACACATGCAGTGAACGCCTTTGTCATTTATGTGCTGCCAACATATGACAAACTGAAATGCAGTCATGTTGTACCTGCCATGTACTGAATGACAACAGAGGGCACACAGCAGTCCAGCTGAAAAATTAAACCCTTTGAAGTTTGCCAAAGCTTCTTTGATGATACAGGGACTTGAAATTGGCATAATAATTTAGATCAATATTTAAATAGCTAGCAAATATGATGGTATGATACAGTAAATTCTGCCTTTATCAGAAAAGTCTTGGCTGATGCACTTTGGCATCTCTATGCAAACCAGCAAGCAAGCTATCTTAAAACAAGCTGTGTGGCGGTCTGACAGAAGCTGCAGGTGCCCAGGACCTTTTCTAGTCAAGCCTGTTGTTCGGTTTCACACATCTCAAATGGGTTGTTTGCAGGTTATGAAGGTCATGAAGTACTGGTTGTTTAATGCAGCCACCTAGCAGGCTTCAGTAACAAACCAACAGCTGCCTTTTGGCTTGATGTAAGAAGTGGGATTTGAATATTTTGAATTGTATATCAGAGGAAGTGGTCTATGTTTGAAGAGCCTCTTCTGTTCCAGCCTACAAAACAGGCTGAAGTCTTGTATCATGTGCAACGTGCAGCTCAGCCGTCACTGCGGTACTGTAACGAGCACTTCTGCAGTAAACAAGTAGCTGCTGAACTCTGCAAAGTACGTGCTGCTGGAATACGGAATGAATGTCATGATACGGGAATTTTGGGGACTGAATTGTTGGAAGACTGCTGTATAGACAAAGCAATACTTCATTTGTATTTTTGTCCGGTGTTGTAGGAAACTGTTTAAGAAACGAAGGTGTCAGAAGCAAGGGCTCAGGAGGTGATGTTTCTGGTCTGTCATGCCACTGTCCTGCCACATGTCAATTCATCTTTCTGTGCTGTCATTTCACATCTATAGGATGGGAGTAGCAGCAGTTCCTTTCTTCTTTGTCTTGTTTGATGTCTTTGGTTCCTAATAACTGCAGAACTCATTTATAGTCCTTATCTTTGTGCCTTTAGAGAGTGCTTAAATGAAAGTGATTGATATTAATTAATGGCCATTTTCTGAGTCTTGGAACTTTAGTGTGTTTGAACGCTGCAGCTAACCTGGTCAGAGAGTGTGCGGGATCTTGTTTGTTTTCCTTAGCACCAACACCTTGTTTTCTGTATGGCTTTTGTTACAGTGATGTGGCGCCATGATTAAAGTTTTGCATTTCATCCACAGTTATAGTTGTCACAAGGGTCCACAAGTAGTTGCAAAGGAACACAAGATGTTTCTTGTGAATTACACTTAGCTTCCAACTTGCTGTCCTCCATCCTGACAGTGCTTAAAGGTCAAAGCTTGTGGGATCATTCAGAAAGCCTTTGAGGGATTTTGCTGAGGGGGAGTACTTCTTGTCATTAAAATCCTTTGGCAAAGCTTCTGTTAAGGTAGTCCTTTCCAGCCCTGTTTCTTCTGTGACTCCAGGTTTTAGGTCTTGTTTATAGGAAGCTTTGGCCCATTAGATCATAGACAGGGCATCTTGCAGGACTGATTCTTAGGTTTTTCCAAACCTCACTTTTGTTCTTGTTAAGCTTGGCCTGACCTATACTGTGAAAAACACAAGTCTGTAAGTCCCTTGCAGGTCCCCTGCTTGCTCTTGGAACTGCAGTTCTCCTTCCTTACTGACACCACACATTTGCATCCAAGTATGTTATGAGATCCAAGCTGCTGACTTTCAAAATTCTTTATAATTTTCGCTTCTGTTTCTGGGAGCTGCAACCACAGTGGGAAGCTTGTCAGCAGTCAGCTTGCTAGAGGTAGAAAACACATGGGCGTACTGGGAGATCAGTCTTGTTGCGCTCCTGGCTGGATGCAAAGCCTTCACCAACTTAGGTGAAAACTGAATGCATCTGTTGTGTAATTTTGCTGAACCCAAATAGTGCCTTTTCTGGCAATTTCCCACAGAAAATGCTGCTAAGACTGTTGTGAAGTGGCAGGGCAGTAGTGTGTCCTTAAACATAATTTTCCTGAATAATTTTTTTGAAACAGGCAGATTATTTACAGGATGCTTCCTGAATGGAAACTGAATTTATGTTTAGAAATCTCTGTGATAAGTTTACCAATTTATATTTTTTAATTTTATTGTTTATTTAACTTCTAAAATATTGTGAGAAATATAGTTGAGATTTAGATGTTCTGCTGTGGATTAAAGAAATGCTTATTCATTTTAGCAAAGGAAAATGTGGTCTTGTGAGTTTTGATCGGAGCTGAACGTTAGTTCCACACGCCTCCTCAGAAAAGAAAGATTGGAAATGGTGAAGAAGAATAGCAGAATGTTTAAAAACTAAAATCCAAGGTGCTTTATCGGATTCCAGATTCAAATTCTAGATAAAACAGTCTTAAGACACAGCAAGTCACTGGAGAAATTCCACTTCACATCCTGATCATGTAAGCAGATCCACATACGCTCTTGGACCCATGTGAAGGCTGCTTACTGTGCATCGCCTTAAAAGTCCTCAGTGAGGATGCAGGAATCTGCAAGCATGGGACAGCAAGTGTAGGGCCCAGCTAACCGTCAGTGCTTTACATGTCCTTTCTTATATCGGATACAAGTGTGCCTTCCCAACATGTTTCTTTGAGGTCTTTTTCCAGGGCTCATTTAAGCAGCTCAGAGTCTCTCTGTTGATTTTGATGAATTTTGGATTATGCCCTAGGGTAATGGCTGTGAAAATGTGACAGCTGCAGAAAACCAGTTTCTGATTCAGGGTTAATGGACTCTAACAGAAGAAAACAAAAATCTTACATGTAACATCAATGTACATGGTGTAACAAAAGGGACTTTAACCGGATTTAAATGTAGTGGGATCTGAAACATAGGCCATAATTTAGTGCAATAGAAGAAATCCTCTTTCTTGAAGGAAAATGTGGAGTTTTCTTTTCTTGGTTATGCTTGGTAACTGAATAATAGAGTTTCTAAGGTATATTTTGGATTAAATTGGAGAAATGTCTAAGCTTCTGTATCTATGATGTGACAGGTATGTCTCTGCATTTGTATACACTGATACTAAATGGATGTTTCAGTAAGTGTAATAACTTTTTTTTTCTAGGTTAGTGGATGACCGGTGTGTGGTTCAGCCAGAGGCAGGTGACCTTGCTAATCCTCCAAAGAAGTTCAGAGGTTGGTAACTGGGGATATTTTTTTTTAATGACTGATTGATGCATGTTGTAACTCCTTGGGCTCTTTGCTTTACCAGGCATGTAACTTCTCAGATGCCTTCATGGTTTGTGAACACATTGCCAAAGTTTCAAACTGGAGTGTGAATGACAGATTTTGAGAACTAAATATCAAATTGGCAAAGTAGAGCCTTACTAGCCTGATCCAGACATTTTTTGGCTTAAATGGACTTGGATTCACACCTCTTACGAGATAAGGACAGTTATGCCTTCCCTGGTTTAGAGCAAGGGAATCATGTTTCATGGCTGCTTGTGTCTATCTGAAGGGGTTGCACTGGTGTTCTTCACCTTATTATTTTATTTTCAGTGTTTATTACACTGTATTATGTATTTGCTATTATTGCAAAAAAAGTTGCATTTAAAACATTGAGAGACTGATGTTCTGCTTTCCCAGAGTATTCAATATTTTTTTTCCACTACATATTAAGGAAATGTCAGCAGTTGCTTCCAGTTCCAGCTGTGAGCATTCAGCACATGAGCAGATCTTGGAAATTGAGAAAGTGAGGATGTATACTTAGAAACTAATAGTAATAAATTTTAGTCTCTTACGTGATGTCATGGAATAACTTTATAGCAGAGATGGGGACAGCATCTGGTTCTCCAGCATGGCTTTCAGGCTACCTAACTGTGATTTCATCCCCTCGCTGTCTGCAAATACATATTTAATTCACAGCTTCCAGATTGCACAAAATTTCAGGTGGGAATTCTTTCTGTCACTTCACCACCCTAATGTGCTCCCAAAGTGGAACGTACCCAAGTTTCTAGATGAGACATGGGTCACTGGAAAAGATTTGCCGGTGATAGTATAATTGCAGAATACATGCAAATGCCTACCATCAAGGAGCTTGAACAGAGGTTAAGAAGACAACCTTAATTTTTTCAGTGTCTACCACTTGAGGCCTTGATTTTATAACTTCAGTACAGTAGAGTTTTTTTAATTACAGTTCTGTGATGTTCTTTCGTAACTTGAAAAGGCAAAGAAGGAAAAAGTTGATAGTGTTCTGTGTTGAGTTTTTCCAACAAAAAAAAAAAGTGACTTCAGCATCAAGAAGGTCTGGGCACTTTGATCCAGGGTGCAAGGTTATTGAACTCTCGGCGCTAATGGCATGCCATCGGTGGTGGCAGTATAGACGTGTGAGTATATCAGATGTTAGAAGGGGATGAGACACAGACAGGATGTACAGCTGTTTGCTGCTGCTGTGGGAAAGCAAGGACTGTACTCCTGAGTTACATCCTGGCTTCTGCAGGGGAGTGTTTTCTATTAGTGGTAGACAGTTTTGGCTCTGCTCCCTATTGCAATCTCTGTCTGTTGCTTGCATAACACATCCATTTGTCTAAAGTTGCCTCTGCTCCCTCTTCCCCACAGCATCTAACCTTTCCTTTCCTCTAACTCAGATACTCCACTGAGAGGGGGATCCCCTCTTCTCCCTTTCCCTCCCTGACCCCAAACTTGTTACTAGCTACTTTCCTCCTCCTCACTCCTGCCTCTTTAGCACCCTTTGGCTCCAGCCGCGTCTCTTCCTGTGACTCCTTACCTCTTTCTGGTTTAGGGTGCACCCACATCTGACTTAATTTTGAAGTGTCTTGCTTAGCTCCTGCTAGCATTGTGGTAGCATGCAAATTTGGATGAACTGCAACATCTGTATGAGAAGCTAAATTAGTGAAAAAGTGAGTTTTGTCACCTTAATTGTTGCAACCCACCATGCTATAACTTCATGGCTGTATTGTTAGGGGCTGTATCTAGTAGCATTTTCATGCTGCTTCAGTTGTGTGTAATCAAGTGACATTCAGGAGAATGGCTGCAGCAAAGATAGAGCCATCATTTGGTTGTTTTCTCCTTCATCTTACAAGTAAATTCTAAGTGTGGGGCTAGTGGGGGTTTTGCTGAGACCACAGCAAAAACTTGCTGTCTGATTGGGGTTTAATGCCTGGTACCACAGAGGTGTCTGTATTATGAGAACAACCAAAAGCACATCTCTGCCATGCTTTGTTAAATTTCTTAGTTCGCTCAAGAGCACTGAGGCAGAAGAGTTGCTAAATGTTGTTCTTATAACCAAGAAACATAAGCAAACCCCATATTTTTTCCTGCAAAAATCTTCTGGGAAATAGCATTCATTAAAAGCTGCAAAGTTAATAAACCAAATAAAAACTGCTTTAAGTAGGTTCTTGACATAAAAAGACTTAGGCATGAATGATTAATTGAATGATTAGATATAAGCAACTAAAAATAGCATCTAACAGCAGGAAGAGTAGGGCCTCTTCAGTAATAGGAACTGCTGTCCGTATGGTTTACAATGTTTTTATCACTGATAGCTGAGCTGGCGTTGATTTGAGGTTAGAGCACGACCCAAGAGTCAAAGTATGAGAAAGGAATGTTTCTAACAAGATGTTTAGATTCCAAGGACTGACTTTGAAAATTAATATCAGGGAACTATGTTTGCTCTTTTTTGGTAATATTTTATCAACCCTTTCCCCAACAGAAGAAAAACAAAACCAAAAAGGTTTGTGTTTTCTAACTACTTATATTTGTCCTACAGAGTTCACTCAGATCAAATTTAGGTACTGAGCTGTTGGGCTGAACTGAAAGGCTATGTAAAGAAGTGTCTCAAAATAGCAGTTTCTTTTTTGTTACGTGTTTACTTTTTTTTTTGAGTGGGTGGTAGCTATTCTAGTTGTTTCAGAACACGCTACAAAACAGAGTATTGTTAAGCGAAGGAAAGCTGTGATTGCATTTCATTTTGTGTCCTTACAAAGAAGCTGTGGTCCAGATTTCCCCTTCAGTCGCACTGGAATGAACCTGGAGCGGCTCTTTGCTCTTTGGAATGAACCTGGAGTGGCAGATTTGCATCAGTGCAAAGGAGGGCAGAATCTGGTCCCACATGTGTTTCCTGAGGTCTGTTGGGGAAAAAAAAAGAAGTGTTTACTATTCTGTGGTTGAATTTAAGGGACTGATCAAGCTAGATGCTTCTTGTCCTAATTCTAACTGAAGCTGGTGAGAGCTAAAGCACTTAGTGTCGTGATGGAAATGCTTACCCTGCTGCAGGGCCAGGTTCACAGAGTTGAGGAAGAACAGTGTGTGCCAGAAGTCCTATACCTCTGAAGAAAAGTCACATCATGAGCAACAGAGCTGTAAGTTTCCTTAGACCTGTGACCTTAAACACACCTCAGCTTGATGCCGTTATCTCCAGTGGGAAACATTTTCAGCTTCTGAGGTGTAAAATAGTGCAGACAAGACCTGCTTGTTCATCAAATTTAGGAACTCTGAAAAAAGAGCACAAGTCTCTGTTCTGTTGTGTATGCAAAATGACCTAAGTTCTTAAGCTGGTTTAAACTTCCCTGCATTTTTTACCCCTTTTTCTTGAGGCATCTGCAATGAAAATAATGTTTGCGTTCCTAGATACCCTCTTCTTGCCTTTCTCTCAATTTTTAGTCTGTTCTAAGCTTTTTCTGACATTGTTCTTTCTTCTCTCCCTTCCATTACATTCCTCTGTGCTCTCTCCTTTCTGCTTCCTACTCTTTCCTCTGCCGTCTGCCATTTTCCTTTTTACTTGCCTTCTCCTACACCGTTTTCATTTGTCCTTGTGTTTTCTTTTTGTTTCTCTCAGTCCTACAATTGCTTTAATTTTCTTCTCAGACTCCTGATCGCTTTTTCTGTTGTCTTCCTTAGGACTCTTCATTGCCCCACTCCTTGCTCCCTCACGTTCTTCCCTTTCCATTCCTTTTTACCTTTCTGTATTTTTTCCCAAACACATAGATTTGTACTCACTGTGATTTAATAGCCCTATCACTTCCATTTGCCCATTTGTCAGCCTGCTGGTTTAGGTAAAGCTATGTGATAGTTCTGCAAATCGTGGAAATCTTCCATGATGGGCAAGAGTTGAATTTCTAACACTTGAAAAAAAAAAAGGGGGAGGCGGTGGGGAGAGAAAGCATCTGACAAATATTGTTTGAAGCTGTCTTTATCCAATATCAAGAAACATTTGAAAGGCATAATATGAGTTATTTTCATTTTCAGACTTCCTGAGTGTAGTTGCATTTTGCTCAGAGGATGTTCTGTGTGTGGCTGTTCCACTACTGCTGCCTTTTGAAGACTGGCGTTTTGTGCACGTTCGCAGGCTCAGGCAGGTGCTCAGTTTGGTGCTGAGTGCATCTGCTGTGGCTCGTCTTGTGCACTCTGGGGGTTGCTGCTTTCCATCTTTTGATTGTTCTGATTAATAAATGTCATTTTTTCCCCATAAAATAAGTAATTGATGTATGTGTCAGCACTGACAATTTGTCATATTTTCTTACTTTCTGATAAGACAAGGTGTAATGTAGGAGGTTAAGCCTGGAGTGTGACTTTTTTTCCCTTTTTTTCCATTTTGTAAAGAAAACTTGAAGTGATTTTTATTGTTTTTAAAAATGTGTGTGGGCTGGGATGGGCAATGTTTCTCATTTTCTCCATCTTCACTTTGTGCACAAGTAATTGAACTTTTGCCTGGAAGATTTTGTGGGTATGAGAAAACTGATGAAACTGCAAAAGTTGAATGCATGAAAATTTAGTAAGTGAAACAGGCTGATACTTTTAAGCTATTTGATTTAAAGATATTTGTTTACCTTTGATAGTGCCTACTTAATTAGTGTCCTCAGGAAGAAAAGCATTTATGTGAAACTCTGTAGAGTAATGAGTTAGGAACTAAGACTATTGAGAATGTCTGGAGAAGTTGAAAGAGACGGTCTGTCTCATGGGTGGGTTGCTAGACTGACCTCCAGGAGGGCTGAGCTTTTGATCTGCTATGTGTGCTGGAAAGTTGCTTTATAGTCTTCTGCCTCACTTTGTGTTTTTTCCTGTTTACTTAAACTATAGCTTCTCTAGGGCAGGCACTGCTTTCCCCCCCTGCCCCGATGTTTAGAACCACAAAGCTAGAATGTATATAGTATCTTATTGTTACTCTAACAAAAGTAAGTAGAAAACAACAGAAAAAAAATTTGAGATGACCTATTTTTAATGTATCTGCAATCCTAAAAAAAAAAAGGGAAAACTTTGTCTGGAAACAAAGAATATGTTTTTTTTTTAATCTATAAATTGAGGAAAATACAACTGAAATACTACTGATTTTAAAGAACTTCTTGGTAGTTCAACTTGAGTGGAAGTCAGGAGAGCTGTGTGGTGCCTGAGGTTATCTAGCACCTGCTCTACATTTCTTTGAGAACTGTCATTAGGAAAAATTAACGCACCTTTGAGAGGCAGACCCGCAGAGTAGTGACTGCACATCCATGTACATCTTGCATTTCTCTGCAGTGTGGTAGGACTGTGCTTTGAGACGCTGTGTGAGGATGGGAAGCATTTTTACTCAAGTAGCAGGATGTGTGGGGAGTAACTGAGAAATGAAGACTGGTCCTATAAAAAGAAGGTATTGTTACCTCAGAGAAGTAAGTGTTTCATGAAGTCTTCTGAGAAGGCACATTAATTATAGATTGTTACAGAAAATAATAGCAAACTTTTTGTCTTACAGGCTGAAATCCTGATACTAAAAGTAAAACCTCCTACAACACACACTATGATTTAGCAGTTCACAGCATTTTGTAATTAGGTTTTTTTTTCCCCCCCCTTCTCGGTGTCCAGGATATTGTAAAAGTTACCTGGGAGTTACATACTCTAGGTTGTATGATATAGTTCGTTGTAAATGTTGCCCTTTGAAGTGAAAGTAAACACTTTTGCAAGGTGGCTGGGTTTGCTTTGATAAAGATATGTAGCACTTTCTCCACAGCAGCTCAGGGCTGTGATTAGGGAACAAATTGGTGACGACTTTGGGTCCGTGCCAAGGAAAGTTCTACCACTGGCAGTGTTTTTGTATGAAAAAGCTTTGCTGCTATGAATAGTAGAGGAAGATCAATTGCTATGAAAGGAAGAGGCAATGCAATGAAGAGCTTGGAATAATGATGGTCGATATATGAGAAGCCAGATGGCCTGTTTGCAGAACTAAAAGCATTGCAACTTGGTTCGTGGCTTGAGAGCCAGTGCTGTTGCAAACTGCTAGCTCTGGGGTGCAGGCAGTGGGAGGAACCTGTGGCATGGTCTTACTGTAGTGGTTTTGGAAGCACTAACATCAGATGGCTGTGCTTGGGAGGGCCTGATTATAGTTTAGAGTGCTGCCCGTTTTGAGTAGTGAGAGTTCATTTTCACTTAGGAGAGACAAGGCCAGTCTTCATACTAGATTTCCCTTCCCTCTCCTGTTGTGTTACAAGAAGTGTTCCTACTGTAACATGGTTTCAGTAACTCCTCACAGACTGCGAAGGGATGGGTATGTTTGAGGACATATTTCAGAGGAGCTGAATCTCCTCCTCTTCCTCTCTGTGTGAAAGAATAATTCCATTGGATTGACGGTGTTGAAAATGAGAATAGGGTCTGCCTTGGGATCTAGCATCTTCTACACAGAGGCTGTGAGTTTGACACTTGATTTTTCACTTCTAAGGATGGAACAGTTAGGAAACTTTTCTCGTCTCATGTATGGTAAACGAGACTTCCCACACGTGCTGTTCTGGATTGGAGAGATGGAACAAGTCCTAGGTAGTTAAACTTGCTCTGGGAATTAGATAGTGAGTAGGACAGCACTGTAAAATAGAAACTGTCTGCTGCTTACCTGACTCAGTGGTTAAAAACCCAGACCATGACTTTGGGATAGTTCCCTATAGCTTTCCCTGCTGACGTTTTTGTGACAGTAATGGGTGAGTGACGACATTACACCATATTTAAAAATGACATGCAAGGTTGGTAATTTCAACTCAATCACCTACACATTGATGCAGTGTGTAACTGGAGCATGTACTTAGTGTTGATATTGTGGTTGCTATTTCGTATTGCAGCACCTTTGGTAAGAGGTAACGGTAACTATACAGTGCTGTTGGAAAGGGACTGTCTTTGGAGAAGGCAGCAGGAGAGCTGAGGACTATTTTCAAATTATTCTGTGCTATGTGAGGTGTGTGCCATTAACTGTGTTGAGAGCAGTGGTAAATAAGTACTTCATGTTGTTCATGTGGAGCTATGTTTCTTCTCTTTTCCTCTTTCTTATCTGTATTTTTGTGAGGAGGACTCTCTGCCATACTCTGTGCATTGTGGCTTTCCAGTGGTGTTGCAGAGTCTCTTTGTGGGAAAGTTACCTGATGACCAGCAGAGAAGTGATGTTGCTGATTCTGGCCAAACTGGGGTGTCAGAGCCTGCGTATGTGCTTGTGGGATCAGAAGAGGAATGTTTTTGTTCTTAATCCAACCCTAGGGCAAAACTTATTTGAAGTAAGACACATTGCTGATATTACCTGGCTCTAGCTTGTGTGGTGGTTGGGAAGCTGGGAGTTGGGTAGGAATAGTTGCTTCCCTCCTGTCTTGACCTTCCTGAGACCGTGACATGGAGCAGGGAGGAAATTCTTCGAACGTTGTTCTCCTCTGGGGGTGGATTAGTCCTCAGAGAGTGCTTGGCCGTCTGTGACAGTTAAATATGGAGGGCTACTAGTTTGAGACAGACCTTCCTTTGACATCTGTAAATTGCAACCCATATTGGGGAAGAGTTTCACGCTATAATATACGTACAGTCCTGTTTGTTCTTACTAGTCTCACAGCAAAACTCTGTTTGCTGATTAATACTTTCCTGTCCCTTCCTCTTGCCATTGATATGTGTAGGGTGTGAAAGAACAACTACCGACATTTGTTAAGGGAAATATCTTTTCCAGCCTAGCTTTCAGAGCAGTTGATAATTGGGACCATGTAAGACGAGGTATCGTTTGTCGCTCTAAAAGTAGTCAGATTTGGATGAATCATGAGCATCTATTTCTAGTCTATAGGACTTCAGTGGCCCCAAAAGTCTGGAGTCAGGGAATTTTGCAAAATTTAGTTTATTGACAATTAACTTTCAGTTATTGATTCCAGTGTTGGGAAATCAAGATGAACAATTGAACAAGCACTTAGGGAAGCATCCCTTGGCTTCCGTCCAGACACATCTCTCCCCCTTCTCAGTCCCCCGGCCCCTCACTGCATGTGGTCCCCATGGGGAGGGGATGGGGGTCTGTGCATTGTGACTCACTTTGCTGCTCCTCATTTCTTACTCCGCGGCTCCCTGGTTGGCTGAAGTCTCCTCGGGGTGTACCTCCTCCTCTGTCGTCGTGTACACAGACACCCTGCCTGAGTGATTCCTCTTGGGTGGCCTTTCCTACCTCCTTACCGATTTTTCACCTGGTCTGTTGGATGATGGTGGTGTTTAGTTTGTGTCACTTTTTGTTTTTATTGTGAGTTTATTTTAATCAATCTTAGTGAAGGCACATGCAGACCTGAACACTGCGTTGACCTCCTTGGTGGCTCGCAGCTGAATGCATGTGCAATCCTTTCTTTCAGCAGTGCCAGAAGGAGAAGGGCAGCCAGATGTATTGTGTACAGAAAGCAGGACCGTTTTTTCAAGGTTTCACATGCTCTGAAACAGTGCATCTGTAGTGCTGTGCTGCAGCAAAGAGCGCTAATAAAGCAGCAGGCGGTTTTGCATGTGGCAGGCTCACAGCCTGGGACTCTTAGAGAGGTTGCATGGACTGGGCACATGCACGGCACTGAAGGCTTTAGGTTCAACTCAGATGTTCTGCTACCCTGTTCATGGTAGCATTGCCGTAATGCTATTTGGTGACTGTGTTTAAGCACTGGTATCTAGGCATTTCTGGAAAGAGAAAACCAACCAAAGCTACTTACAAATGAAGGAAGTGTCTTTCAATGTTACTTATGAGTATTTAAATCTTCCACAGACTGCCTTTTCAAGGTGTGTCCTATGAACCGATATTCAGCCCAGAAGCAGTACTGGAAAGCTAAGCAAGCCAAACAAGGAAACCATACAGAAGCAGCGCTGCTGAAGAAACTTCAAGTAAGAGACATTTGTATTTGTAATCTTATCTCAATCTGCAGGCTGTAGAATTACAATAGAATGAGAAAGAATAATAAGTGTCTTGGGAGCCACCATGATGGGTATTATTATGCCACCGAAGCGACTTCATATTCTCCTTAGCTCTCCTACCTCCTGACTAGCATTTATTGCCCCTGCCCTAGTTTTTGTCTTACTTTAGGCTGGGAGTTGTGCCTTTGCTATAAGCAAAACATTGCTTTCAGAAGTTTTATAAAGTAAAAATGGAGTTGTTAAAATCAGGAGTGGGCCCTGGTTTCAATCATGCTACTATTTTAGAAGTCCTTTCGAGGAGTTACGCAGAGGGATGGACAAAGAGATGTTTTTAAAGCTTTAGTCGCAAGTTCCTCAGAATTGTAGTTGTTTTTGCTTTTAGTCTAGGTGATTCTTCTCTGAATCATTGGGCAGATTCTATTTTGCATCATATACAGTGTGGATGGAGCAACTCCTCTGTCTCTGAAAAAGAGCTGGCCTGATGTTATTGTTGAATGCATAAGCCTAAGTGAAAACAAGGTCATATCAAACCTGGTTGATAGTTTGTGAGAGCTCTGGTTTGAGCCAGCCCAATGTTGGACGCCAATAAATCTGTCACCCCTTCCATCCCCAAAAGGGGGAGGGAAAGAGAAAAGGGAAAGAGACTTATGGGTTGGAAAAGTTAAAACAGCTTTAATCTATAGCATATATATATATATATATATATAAAAAAACTATAATAACAAGGTATAATAATAATAGAAAAAATTTGAAATATATACAAAACCAAAATTGAGCTCCTGGATGCTGCAGCGACGGCCCTGGGGAAGTCCCGGGCTGGACTCAGCAGCAGACGGGAGCAGGATTCAGGAATGCATGGATTGGGATTGAAGGCAGAAGAAACTAACAGAGTCCTCCTTGTACACCAGCCATAGAAGAAGAGAGCTGAAGTCTCGTGATTCCTCAGCTTTATATGGGGTGTGACGTGTATGGGATGGAAAACTGCGTTTGGTCAGGTCTGGGTCACCTGTCTGACCCGCTGCTCCCTGCCGAAGGGTCGCAGGTGTCGCCCCTCTTCTGCTCTTTCAGTTCTGGCATGTAAGAAAGTCAGCAGAGCAAAGCAGCAACCTTCATTTCCATAAGGATAACTATAAGCAAGAGCCTTTCTGCGTACCAGCACTAACTATAAACATCGAGTGTTATCACTACTAGAAGCAGACACTGTCTGAAAAACATGCTGGTAATTTCAGGGAGTGCGGTTTCTCAGAGTAAGCTTAACTAAAATGTAAAATTACTAAAAGAAAATTGATTCTGTCCTAGCTCAAACCAGGACATAGTTTCTCGTGCAGTGAAGAGGCTGCCAGTGCTTCCAGCTAAAAACAGCAAGGAAGGCACATGGTGTGTGGCTAGAGCAATTAGAACTAAGAGCTCAGGGTTTGTTCTCTGGCTGTGTTTGACCCAGACTATTGTGCTTAGCCTGTATTTTGCAATGTGTGACCTACTAGTTTTGTTTTGTTATATATAATGTCAATGTATTTGTATGCAATTAAAACACCAACAAGTAAAAGGAATTGTGACAGGGAGAAGCCAATCGTAGGCCCTTCTGTTTCCTCGTTCAGGATAAAATAAGGCACCTGGAATTACTTTTTGTCTTGAAAATTTTTAAAATAGCATGCGTCTTGGGTGTGATCCATAAATTGTGACTGAGTTTCTATTCTGGGTAATAAAAAACCATAATCATTACACATGGTCTGGGTGATTATTGTTCAGAAAATTATGCTGCAGCAGGATTTAGGTGCTAATATTTTCAGTGCAGTAATGCTTGCAGCTTGGAGAAAGTGTTTTAAATGTGATGCCATTTCCTTTTTACACTGTCTGGTTCAGTAGCAGAATACCCTGACTGATTTTGTGGAGTTTAAAGAAGTAATCATTCTCTTGCAGCATGCAGCAGAACTGGAACAAAAGCAGAACGAAAGCGAGAACAGAAAGCTGTTGGGCGAAATTGTAAAATATAGCAATGTCATACAGGTAAACCTATTGAAATCCATCTGCCTTCTCTAAGAGCTGGAAAGGAAACAGTTGTTTCATTTCAAGGTTACGGTGAAAATGAAACTAACCACTGTAATCTGGATTGTCAAGGGTCAGATAAACAGAACTCGGTGAAGTTTACGATACTGTGTTTTTCTGTCTGTTTTAAAGCCTACCAGAGGTGCTGTATATTCATGTTTAAATAATATGTCATAATATAAATTTCATGTGTAAGTTTTGCTGCTGCAGTTTAGAATCTGAATGTAAGTATGTATCTTTTATTTTCAAGATCTATTTCAAAATTGTATTACAGAGGCCATGTGCAGCTCCTTTTAAATCACTGAAGTAATTTGTACTTCATGACATATAAATGAGACAGAAGTTATGTTCTGTAAGTGCAGTACAACTTTTCTGTAATGGATCAAATTCCTGAAGGTAACCCTGTTAATAGACCCTTGCCCTACCTGTGCCATATATGCAGTAAAATTGATCTCTGACACATTTCTCTCAGTCTGAGGTATAGCATCTGTTTTCCTAAACTGCAGTATACTTTGATAACTCTCTTCTAGTTTTATTTTGTCTTTGTTATAAAAAATCACTACCATGTGAAAGCCTGCACCTCCTCTTTTGACTGAAAGGAGAAAAAGCAACGGCTGTACTAATTTTTTTAATTATTTTTTTTTCACAGCTACTGCACATAAAAAGTAACAAGTACCTCACAGTCAATAAGAGATTGCCCGCTCTGCTAGAGAAGAATGCTATGCGAGTGTCTCTGGATGCTGCAGGGAATGAGGGATCCTGGTTTTATATCCAGCCGTTCTGGAAACTGAGGAGTGAAGGTGACAATGTGAGTGGAAATAATCATAGAATCATAGAATGGTAGGGGTTGGAAGGGACCTCTAGAGATCATCCAGTCCAACCCCCCTGCTAAAGCAGGTTAGCCTAGAGCAGGTTGCACAGGAATGCATCCAGGCGGGTTTTGAATATCTCCAGAGAAGGAGACTCCACAACCTCTCTGGGCAGCCTGTTCCAGTGCTCTGTCACCCTCACAGTAAAGAAGTTCCTCCTCATGTTCAGGTGGAACT
>VZSC01001149.1:266498-309385 GCA_013398225.1 Steatornis caripensis | reverse complement strand
TTCTCCTCCTCCATGTGCTTAGAAATGATTTCCAGAATGAGCCGTTCCATCACCTTTCCAGGGATGGAGGTGAGACTGACTGGCCTGTAGTTTCCCGGGTCCTCCTTCTTGCCCTTTTTGAAGATTGGAGTAACATTGGCTTTCCTCCAATCCTCAGGCACCTCTCGCGTTCTCCACGACTTTTCAAAGATGATGGAGAGTGGCCTGAATGTGTAATGAATGTGTAAGAGGGAGAAGGCAGAAAGCTTCCAGAAGACACATGATTTCTTTGCTTATATGGATTAAGTTTAGAAAAAAAAATATTTTAAGCAGTGCTTGGGACTGTTAGTTTTTATGCATAACTAGAAAGTGTTACCAAATTATATGGTCTGGAATCTGAAATGTTGCCACATTCATCTGAGCCTCTGCTGACCTGTGTTAGGGCATCTTTGCTAAGTCCACCTGTTGTGTGCAGATTTACAAAGCTGGTAGTAAGTCATAGTTTACACTAGAGTAAATTTTTTTTTAAGGTTTTTTTAAATATTCTGGGCAACATTTTTTTCAAGAGGTCAGGAGAGAATGTCTCTAGGAATTACATCAGGTTTCTTTAAATCTGTATCCCCCCTCAACATGAGAGTGGCATCTATGATTGGAATTGGGTTGGGTAGTCTGGTGGGTCTTTTATGGGTAGGTTTCAGTAGGAGTCTTGTGTATTGGTAAAAGGAAGAATATATAGGACGGCTCTTTACTGCAGATCTGAGGGTTGCGCCATGAGATCAAAACTCGGTTCTTCATTCAGTCGGTTGTGGCTTGGTTAAGTGCCCACTGTGGAAAATTCAGATCTGCCTTTGGGAAGGCCACATGAGGAATTTGTGTGGTTTTATATTGTAGACCTGGCTGGGAATGTCTGGCCACTCTCCCCTGTGAAGTAACCAGTGAAAGAGCCCTCTCAGGATTGCAGACAGGAATGCCTGTTTTCTCATGTATTTTCTCTCATTAACTTTGTAGTTACCCATCTCTTGGGATGCTATCCAGGATGAGTGTGGTTGCTTGCAGCTCCTTTTGGCAAGCTGTTGTGGGGAGGGGAAGGACTGCGTTCCCAGGTCCTGATCAGAAGGCCCTAAAATCATAGTCTTTCCCTGCTCCACGCAGTGATCAGAAGGGTATGTGAAAAGCTCCCCTTTTCCCCAAGCCTGTTGCAGAGAAAAGCAGCAAACACAGGTAGCCCTCTGGGACACCTCTGTGTGGTTTTTCATCTGGGGGAATGAAGTGTTGTGGCTCAGACATTAACTTGGTACTCCTTTCCCTCTTTGGAAAGAAAAAAAGGTGGCTTCTTGCTTTAAAGTTCTGGCTTAATTTCTTAGAATAACATCGGTTCGGCATCTTATTAGTTTCTGGTGCCCTCATGCCCGGGAAATACGTGCATGTCATGCTCTTCAGAATGAGGACCTGGGGTTTCCAGGCTGTGATCTGCAAAACCATCGTGAGCCCTTACAGCAGAGAGCAGCAGAATGATCTTAAGGCCTTTTAAGTCATCCTCAGTACCATAGAGTTTTTGATTCAATTTTACACTATTGTAGGCACATTAGAGTTTGGAAGTGGTTTTGCTGGTCTGGAGAGTTTGCAGATCATCGCAGTGATCACTGTTAACATCCCACTCTGCAGACCTCTCTCCTAGTTTGTTAGCCGTGGGGCTGTATTTTACGGGATGTGAGCTACAGGGGTCATGTGGGAAACTGTCAGTAATGGCCTCCTTTGGAACCTGCTTGCTGCTCATTTTCTGTCACTGGGTGTTGCCTTTCAGACAGGGGAGCTCACATTTATATTTTACAGAGGGAATTCTCAAGACCCAAGTCTTCCCTCCTTTCTACCAGGCCCAAACCAATCTGATTATTTTCTTTGCAAACTTCCAGTGCTAAACATTTGTCCTTGGGTAGCTTTCTCTTAACTGCTCTGGCACATTTCCACCCCTTTAACAGTTGCAGAGACCAGACAGCTGTTGTAAGGGGGACACGGTTAGCAAGCGATGGGGAAAATCCTTCGTTTGCCTCTCACAGATGGAGAGAGGCTCCAGCCCTGTACCCACGCCTCCTCTCTCAGTTACTTCCAGACATGTGCCCGTTAAAGTTTCTGGGGGACTCATCTGCAAAGCACCTAATACCACATAAGATGGGACCACTTTACATGCTCACTAAGTTAGCTTTTAAAGGATGTTATTTTTTAAAAAATACTTTTCTTCTTCTGACTTCTCAGTGCATGGAGTTAGCTTGGTATATCAGGGCTTTATTCTGTTTGGAAACTTTGGGGTTTTTTTTATTTTCAGTTTCTGTGCTATAACAAGAAAATTCTGTAAGAAAACACTTTTTAGAAAGTCTTTAGAACAGTAGAAATGAGTACTGAGTTACTGCTTGGACGACTTCTATAGTGTCAGATAATCCAGGCAAGGTAGATACAAATATGCCATATCTGCTAAAAGAAAAAAGGTAATTTAGTCTGCTGGAAGCTGTGATGTAGGAAGTAATATATGTGACTTTTCTGGTGGGTCGTCACGGTTGTTTAGCCTTGTGAAGTATTATAAAAAATATTTTTCTGAAGGGAGGTTTAGCTTAGCTTCATTAGCAACTGATTAGTTATGCTAGTCAATGAAAGTAATGAAAAAATATGGCTGAAAATTTACAGTAATTGGCATAACTGCAATATTTTATGCAGACTTTTATTAAGCATGTACCTGCTCTCCTTCAATGGAAGATGTGACTGATTAAGGCTAGAGCTGGTTCCAGTTCGCCTGAATAGCAGAATGTGCACTGATAGCAGGATTAGGTCTGTGTGGATTGCATTTTCAATTGTCTGCCACTTCAGTGGTTTGAAAGCTTGATCTTGCAGCATGCCAGTGGAGGTGGTCTCGGACTTGGGGAATGCCCATCCATCTGTGGAAAAGTCCTGTTAATCCTCCTGATCTTTGAAGTGTGTCAGCAGTGCCACTGGCAGATGTGGTTATAATGTAAATCAATGGAGATTAATTAGCAGAGCCTTCGGTGTGCCTGGTAACCTACTTTGATAGTTAGTCCAAACTGAAATTACTCCTACTGCATCTTCACAGCTAATACAACCTCTTGTAACTGCCAGTCTTTGTGATATACTACACCTCTACTAGAGTATTTGCTCCTACTTCTTGAGTAGTAGTAGATGTAGCTGTCAGGCAGGCTTACTGAGTTTATATCAATGACAGAATTGCTCTAAGTGATCCCAGTGCTGGTCCCCCACCCAGAAGACAGAACGCAGTCAGTTTTGACTGTGGCTCTGCCCACTTTCCATGTAGCCTTTTTGCCAAGACATGGACAAGCAGGGTTGCACGAATTTAGAAATTACCCTGTGAGGGAAGAACTCTGCTGCATCCAAGACTGAAGGACCTTGTAGGTTTATCTTGAATTCAAAAGCCGAATTCCCATTGGCTTCACTGTGAATTTAATCATTCTTTGGAAAATTCTTTCCCAGAGAGGCTAAGAGTTTTGTCAAAGGAATCAGGAATGAAATCCTCGAAAGCTGTGTGTCTGATGCAACTTTAATGAACTTGCATCTATATGTAAGGAAGAAGTCCCAGAGAGTTGTCAAACTATTACCCACTGCTGGTTTACAGCGTGCCGTGGCTGGCTGTGCCCAAGGGTAGCTAAGGAAGAGGAGAAAGAGCCTGGTATAAATTTTAATTTTGCAGAGCCAAACCTTGCGAATACGTTGCTCTGTCTTCTATAATCTCCATATAATACAATTGTACAGGCAGAAATATGGGCATGTGGGCATACGAGCACTCTGCCTCCAGTATTTTGGGCGTGCTGGAACATTATTTGGAGACACAAATCAACTGGGTGGGAGATGGAATGAACTCAAAAGAGCAGTCTTGCAGCTTGCCCGAGGCAGCCATGCATTACGAGAACAGAATTTTCTCTTCACTTTGCTTTCATTTTCTGCATCTGGTGGAGGGTGTATAGGAAACAAGTGCTGTGAAATTGCCTCTATCCCTTCCTTCCCAACCACCTATGGAGATTTGAAGCAAGAAGAAAGGAAAATAAAACTGGATATCTTGTTGCTTCCGTGGCAGCTGACAGAGCTGGGCAGCACTGGGCACAGGTTACTGATGTGAACTTGGAGCAGGGTAGGAGACTGAGACAGAAACCATGACCCCACATCGCAGTTCTTCCTCAGATGTGCACCTTCAGCAGAGTAGCTGCGCACGTCTCCTTTTCTTTGATTACTTCCATGGTAGTCACAGGCTTGCATTCAAAGATACCTTCCCCCTGCCCCTTCTTTTTTCTTTTTTTTTTCTTTTAGAATAAGATGCTCAATGATGTGTCCTCTTACTAATTAAGGTGTTATAGTCCTGGTGTACTTGCAATAATTTTGAAGCCCTGATTCCACTTTGCAGGATGTAAGCCTGATGGTTGTTTGATTAATGAATTGTCTGGTCATAACTTCTTAAAGTGGGCTGTAAGTAATGTCTGTGTGAAGCATGGCATGCAGGAATGTATTGTATAAGTAATATATCTTAAAAGCGTCTTGTCACTATTTTGGTTTCATTAGTGAATTTTTCTCACTACTTGGAACAAATTGGATTTCTATGTGTAATCTGAGCATGATGACGCTGTCCTTTGCTGCTGTTTATTTTAGCTGTGTCGGTAAAGAACAGGCAACCCCCTTTTTCATCTCTGCAATAAGTGGGCCAAATTCACCTGCGTTGACTTTACACGAGGCTGAATTGGGCTTTGCTTTTTCATGGGAAATGTGCTGATCAGCGCAGAAAGCGTTTTTGTTTATTTGTGTTCCAAAACAAAGCATGGCTTGCACAGCATTTCATATAGCAAAAAATCACATGCAGCCACTTGCCTTCATATATATGTGTGTGTGTGTGTGTGCGCGCATAAAATTGCTGTGAACAACATAAGCAAATGAGCACCCAGTGCCAACCAATCTACATGGACTGATTTTTTTTTTTAAATTATTTAATGTTCCCCCCCTCCCAGGTATGGATTGAATTCTCCATATGCATGTCTCAAGCACTTTTTAGATCAAAAATATTTTCATATGTTGTTTTTTCCTGTCTACATAGGTAAAGAATTGCAAGGGCATGGAAATTTGCTTGCAGGCAGTCAGTTAGGAATTCCTCTCATCGAGAGGTGTCTCAGCTGATGTACCTGCTGCCTGTGCTGAGCTCCAAACACCATTTAGGGAGTAACAGCAGAGAGGACGGAGTGTGTTCATCTCTCTCTGAATTTCCAGTCATTTATGTACCTTTCCAAATTACAGTCTAAATTGCAGAACTCCTGAGCCTGTCACATTATTTGCCAGAATATGGTCCACAGGGCTGGGGAGTCACTGGGCTAAAGAAGTCTTGTCACAGGCAAATTTTTAAGGCTTTTGTGAAATGAAAGACACATTGATGGGAGAAGGTTGGCTGACAGCAGGGGAGGAAAAAGAGGCTTGCTGTCTGACTACAGATTATTTTCTAAGCTTTCTCTGCCTTTTGGCTGACAGTATATATGGGATAAAGAGTAGTTAATGTAGCTTTTAGGTGAGATAAGCTGCTCTTGGAATTCATAGGTTCGTATCCATTTCATGATCTGGAGTTTCTGCTGAACTGGGTGATGTGCTTACTGAGAATGTGAGGATTCATTAGTGTGAAATTTTGAACCAGAGCAATTACAGAGGCACGGGTGAACAGAACTGATGTGTGAATTGTCTGCAAATAAATTCACTGAGTGCCATTCCTAGAGCATGCATTTGAGCCATTTCCTAAAAATGTAAGATTAATTCATTTCACTGGATAATTACATAGGTCTAAATCGCATTTTATTTCTGACTTCCAGGTTGTTGTGGGGGATAAAGTTGTTCTTATGCCAGTCAATGCAGGACAGCCTCTACATGCCAGCAACATTGAGCTTCTAGATAACCCTGGCTGTAAAGAGGTGAGTTCAGTGGAGGGAGAAGGAGTAACTGCTGATCTGAGATGTATTATACGTTGTTCTTTACTGGTAACCAAAACCCACCATGAGCCCACCATCACTGGCTAGATGCCAGTATTAAACCTTGATTCCAGCTTGGCTTCAAAAAAACTAGATGAAGTATACTTATTCTTGGCGCAGTTCTGCCTGGCACCGAAAGCTTCATGAAGTTTGCATGAATGTCTGAAACTCTCACTGATGTAAGAGTAAGTCCTCTTCCAACAACTCTTTAGGTTGTCTTTGGTAGGCTGTCAATAGACATAGTAGCATTTTGCCCACTGAATCTTCTCCAATATCAACAGCAATATTAACACTCGAGAGCTTCAGGACCCATGTTAGGAACTGTACAAATATGTGGCTAAGCCATGTCCCCTGCCACCCTAGATGTGGTGTGGTCTTTTAGAAGAATAGAATGTCTCAAAACGAAAAGAACGTCCCTTAAGACTATAATTGTTTTGGGTTTTTTTTTCTTCCCCAAAGGTAAATGCTGTCAACTGTAACACAAGCTGGAAAATAACTTTGTTCATGAAATTCAGTAGTTATCGAGATGATGTACTGAAAGGAGTAAGTATGATTTTTTAGTTGTTTTTTGAATCTGAGAACTCATGCCCTGTTTGACTGTAGAGAAATACTACATGGTGAATAAAAGAAGAAATGAAGACTTGATGGAGCTGTTGAGGATCCCTCACTACTGTCCTTAACAAAGAGAATATTTCCCTTTGTGTTACTGTCTTACTAAGTGAAATTGGTTGGATTGTGCTAGCTTCTAGTCCCTTTCCCCTCCGAGAGACAACTGAAGATCCGTGAGAAAAGATGAAGTTCAAGCACAGAAAGATGAATGCTCTGTACAGAATAACTGTGACACTTCTGTTTATGCCAAGATGCTAAAAGCGGGTATAACAAACAAGCTTGTGGAAGGAAGGGAGGCATGAAAGACGTCGATAGCTGTAATAAGACAACACAGCTTTAAATGCTGATGGATTGAACAGCTTCATGCCTCCAGATCACTTTCTGAGATAATTTACATTTTCATTTTAAAGAAATAAATTTCATTTGTCCTCACTTGTACCTTAATAAGCCATTATCAACGGGCTATTTTTCGGTATGTATCAAGGTACCAGCAGTTTTTGAGGAAGAATTTGAAAGGGCAAACGTTCTATCTGTAGGGACCCATTTGGGGATAGTGTTTCAAGCCTTGGGGAGAGGCAGAAGGAAGTAGAAATGATGCCAGCAGAAGAAATGGAGAAGGGGCATCGGTTTTGGTTGCAGAGTAGAAGAGATGAGATACTATGTTGTTAGAAAAATCTGTTCACTTTCTCTAAATACTAACAGAGACTAGAAGTAAAAATTCATTTAGTAAAGTTAGCTAGAATTAAAAAACACCTTCAGGTTAATTGTTGCCCACTAGTCATTCCGGTGCTCTGAAACATGTCCTGTTTTCACAAAAGTGCACGGGTCTCCTGCAGGACCGAATCACCTCATTTCGTTTTCCAGACTCAGTGCTGAGATTGTAAGCTCTGCGCTTGGTACCTGCTCCAGCAAAAGGAAACTAATAAACCCTTTCTTCATATCAGCTATGTTGACATCACTGAAGCTAGTACAGATACAGAGGATGAATCTAGAGCCTTGCCTGCCACTTATTAATGCTCCTTTTTCATATTACTTTAGGGAGATGTTGTTAGGCTGTTTCATGCAGAGCAAGAGAAGTTTCTGACCTGTGATGAATATGAGAAGAAACAACATATTTTCCTTCGTACTACATTACGTCAGTCAGCCACTTCTGCAACAAGTTCTAAAGCACTATGGGAAATAGAGGTATTTTTTTCTTTTTATAAATATTGTAGGACCTGAAGGCCAGGGTTCAGTAAAAATACTTTACCACAACATGAATCATTCATAGCCGCTTGATATCATCATACACCTCCCTGTAACTATTATTATTTTATGAAGCGGTTTGTGTAGGATGAACACTGAGGAGATGTTTTATTGCTGTGCGTGTGTGGAGAGAGGATGTTTTCTTACTATATTTACCTGCACTAAAATGACAAAGAGTGAAATACAGGCTTGACGTAGATGGTGCGATTTTATCAAAGCCAATGGAATGACAGTCATGTATCCTGAGTTCTGAGTGTTGATATTTGACTTCATACACAATAAAGAAAATTGAAATTCATGACTGACAAGAAATCTCACAAATGTGATCGAGTCCTTTCTTCTGCAAAAGGGCACATCAACGTCTGTTTAAAGTTAGGGTGAATAAAGGTGTTTTTGCTGAATAGGGGTGATTTTGAGATGATAACTAGCAAATATATTTTTGTTTAACTGTGGAGCATTGGAAACCGGTATGTCTCAAACCCTTGCTGTTACAGTAATGTAACTCCTATATCCAAAAGTTCTTATGTGATGAACAAACTTTGTATGTTTAAAGCAGAGCTCCTCACTCAGTCAAATGGTTGATTTTTGTCTGAGCAATGACTGTATGGAATACAGTATATTGCACTCGTAGTTATTTGAGATTACTCCTTATTAGAGACAGGCACTGCTAGGTTTGAAGGTAGCAAATGACCTACGGCTCAGTCAAGGGGAAAAAGAAATATTGTGGGATATTTCAAATGATACGGGGATATTTTATCACTTGAACAAAAAATTAATCAGAAGCCCCTAGTGCTGTCAAAACCAGAACTGGTATAAGTGGTGAAACAATGTAAGAGAGTTTGAGTTTTGCTTTTAACTAGTGCCTGTGTAAGTGTAGAGCAGCTCCCCTTACTTTCTTGAGCTCCAGATTCACACCATGTCACTTTAAAGCAAAATCTGGCTCATCGTGTTTTCAGAGAGTAGATTAATGAAAACATGGAGAGTAATAGGAAGAGTATTTCCTGGCACTTGGCAAAAAATAAATGTGAGGAATGGTTATCTGTGGTAGGCTTAGTGTGAGCAGAGAATTCCTCGCTGTGGTAGACTGTAATTACATAGTTTACATATTTTTATTTGGAACTATATTTATTTGGAGCTATAAGAAATGTCACTAATCTAAGTATGCTCTTGAGAAACACGATTAAAATGTGTACTTCTTCTTTCAGGTTGTCCATCATGACCCTTGCCGGGGAGGGGCAGGACAGTGGAACAGCTTGTTTAGATTTAAGCATTTGGCAACTGGAAACTACTTAGCTGCAGAGGTAAGAACGTCAGCTAAACAAGTGGTTGTGTGCTGCCTAACCAAGTACTGTACGTGTCCTGCTAGTTCAGAAATGTCATAGTAGGTAGGTCCACGATGTAGATCTCTGAAAAGATTTCACATCAGGTCTGAATGGGGAGAACTGGATGTGCACTGCTGTGTCACGCTGTATTGCTGTATCCAAGGGTTGCAAGGAAAATTTTGAACTACAAGACACTAGTAGGCGAGTTCAAGACAACATATGACCTTAATTTTAGCTGTGCTGTTGAATCTTGAATCTGCTGTTTGTTGTCATGGCAGCCACGGCAAACACCATTGTTAAATATCCACCATATTTACACTGAAAATGTTTGGATTCATTTATCTGTCTGCTTTTGCTTGCCTTGGTTTTTGGAGTAGTGTTGTGATCAGTGAAATTCTTCTTTGCTGCCTCAGGCAGTCATATGCAGATTAAAGCTTTTAGAGTGGAACTGAATGCAAGGTAATCATTGAACTTGATCAGAGAAGACTGTGTGCAGGCACTAGAACAGATATTCTAAACTGCTCTAATTCAGGAGTTGTCATTTCTTTTTGTTCCGTGGGGGCTCTAGACTTCTGGAAAAAATGTTTGTATGGTGCTGATTTCAGTGTATTGATCTCTGCCAGCCAGCATGTGGTCCACGGCATCTCTGTCTTCTATAGAAACTTAGGGAAGGACAAACTTGTCATGGCCATTTGAGTTGTGACAGTGCATTGTGATTATAGCAGGTTGCAGTATTCTGTTGTTGAACTTCCGTCTTTTGACTAAAAAAAAAATAATTGTATAAAGAAAGGTCTGAGGAAATCTTGCCCTTTTTGGTGGAACAGAAAGTCCAGGAGGAGGATCTTGTACCTTGTCTGGTTTTTATCTGATGCTTTATGTTAAGGCAAAATGGTGGTGTGAGTCCCAAGAAGAGCAGCTTAGTATCTTTTAAGATCCATAATTGTCTTTAAAAGTAGAATAGGGCTTTTGACAAGCGGGGATAGAGCAGATAATACCAAGTTTATCCAATGGGAGAGCCTTGGATTTTTCCCTGGTTGCAAGAAGCCGTGAACTTTTTAAGTCACATCTAATCCATATTAGAACTCATCTGTGTCCAAGTTACATCAGTGGAATGAAAGTAGTAGTTTTTTTCCCACTGATTTAGTTAAGTCTGTGGAGGATTGTCTCTTTGACTTATGCTTGCAAGCATGATTATGAAAATTTACAACTACAAGAGCTAGTTGTAAATCACTATATGCTAGGGAATCCTTGAAAAAAGACTTGCTCTAGCTGGATTGGTTTACATTTACAGCAGTGCAACTTCTGTATGCAGACGAGTCCTTAGTATTCCCAGGGTGCTGCTTTCACTTTGCAGCTCCTGTCACAGCCTGTGCTGATTTCAGGGTAAGAGCAGAGAGGAGCTATCAAACCTTTACTTATTTCTAATTATGTCAAAACCAGTGTCAAAATATAAACGTGGACCACCAGGGCAGATACTGATGCTATTTTCCATCTAAGACTGAATGTAATTTGTATGTTTTCATTGGTTTTAGCAGTAGCTCACAATCTAAGTTAGAACCTGATAGGCCTGAGTGGCAAAGAGCGTCATCTCTTTAAAGGCAGTGGGCCAACATGCATTAACGGCTCTGCTCTATGCTGCTGCCTCCATACTGCAGCAATACTTTGGCTTGGCTGAAGCCAGCTGGCTTTATTGTGTAGTTAATATTGGCTAATAATAGCTAATTGGCAAGTGGCAAGCAGTACTCCAACCTGATAGACGGTTCCTTTTTCCTCTCTGCTTACAGTGAGAGATGCTCCTAGCAGAAAGATTTTATTCAGACTAGCTAGGCTGATGGAGAGCCAGGAGAGACATCAAGCACTCTGACTGATGGGCTTCCTTCTCCCACCGTACCTCATCTGCTCAGTGATTTAAAGGAGAAAAATCTTCAGGTGAAGAGGTGCCACACTACACTGAATGTTGAACCTGAGCATAGGTCATTTCTACCTCTGGAAAGGAAGTCCCCACCAGGAAGACTCCTAATATGGAGAGTACAATTGGCACAGTAGAGTGAGAGCTGGAAGAGTATTTGGGTTGAGCAGAGGTGGTATGCTGTGACTGGAGAGGAGCATTAGCTACTATATCTATGAAGTGTAAAATACCTGCTTGTGGAGTTATTAAAGGTACCGCTGTAATAAAAAAACCCTATAGACTGTATTAGGCAGGCAGACTCCTAATGTGCGTGAACTAACTTTAAATCAGTTGGGCAAAGCTTACTGAACATTTATCTGTGCTCTTGCAGCACAGGAAGATTATTCATGGTATGGATTATCAACAGCGTCACACATTGCCATGATCTGATTTGTTTAAGCTTTCATGATAAAGATATCTAGAGTGGAATAGTAAGTACAGACACATAAATAAAATTCATGACTCTTAAGTGTTCTGTTACTGCTAATGATACAATTTCTGTCATAGTTTGAGTGATTGTAAATTGGGATTAATCACCATTTATAACCATATTTTCTTTACTTCATCCTTCCGTAAATCAGCCTGATGCATACCAGGGAGACTCCTGCAGTGGAATCTTGCATGGGTCAGGTCTCAGACAGTGAGCAGAAGTGTCCTTCACCTGGGTGTCTCCTCTGCAGTTAGGCTCGTACCTTGTGTGAGCAGTGCTGTGCCTTCTCTTTTTCTCTGAGGCTTCCTGTGCCAGCTGTAACTGGTCCGCCTGATTTGTGACTCTGAGGGTCTGTCTGAACTGTGTAGGGAGGGGATGCCACTGCAGCTTAAGGCCAGGGAACGATCTGGGGACTAAGAAAATTCAAGACACTTGCCCCAGAGAATTCAGGAATTTAAAACTAATAAGCTTAAAGGTGTTTCAATACTACAGTAACTAAGGTTTTTCTTTTAAAAGATGAGGCAATACAGTTGTTCAAACAAAACATAAAAGTGAGTACTTGTAAATCTAATTCTTATAAACTTGAGAGAATGAAGTCAGGATGTGTAAGTCCTAAATTCCACGTTCCTAAGAATCAGAGTCATCTAGCTTTTGTTACCTTTCAAAGAACAAGGGTCCTCTGACTTCTGACACAGTCTCGAGTAGTACCATTTCCTTCAATCCTCTTTCCACTTGGCATTACTTAGGCTAATTTTCATTAATATGCTTCGAAGTTCCTTAGAGCTACTGATACCATAGAGCACCCTAGACCCCACTAACAGATTATGGGCTGAAGCTGAACCACCCTGAAAGACCCACTGCTAAAGGAGACCCAGTGGAAGACATTTGCTAATTGCACATAGCTGCATTGTTATTCCCCTACTACTATGTACATCATGGGGACGCGGTCTGACACGTCAGGTGCATGTATGCTCTCACACAATTACTTAAGTCAGAGAAGGTATATGCTGAAGAAAGGGTTTCATGTTTGGTGGTAAGACTTGGGACAACAGAAATCTGGATAGGTGGTAATGTCTCCTACATGTCCGGCATTTGGAAACCTGAAGCCACTGGCTCAGACATTCCCAAAAATGTTGAAATCATAAAAAAGTAAAACTAAATACTGAAAAACTGGAAAGAGAAATGAGAATTGGAAAGACAATGAGAGTTCTGCTGTTAGTGTCAGAAGGGCTTGATTTCACCTGAAAGAGCTGAGCCGAATCCTTAGCAGGAGATTTAGACACTAAGCCACCAGCTAAGATCCACGCTGCTGAGTTTTATTCTCATCTTCACAGACTCAGCAGTCTTTTAGAAAAACTTCTGTAGAAGATTCTTTTTTTAGCCCTGGTTACAGCAAAATGACCCAAGTTATTTTGAAGGTTTGTATTTATAAAGAGAGGCTCTAAGGATAGGTGAAAATGGAATGCTTTAAAGTAACAAAGACTTTCCCAAATTTTTTTTGACGTCTTCCCAGTGCATGTACCACATGTAGAATGCACCCAAATCTGTCTGTGTGTGGGAGCGAGCTGCAGTTTACTTGAACAGCCTTTCAAATGCTGCAGGTTGGGACCACGCAGCTGTGCCCTTCTCATGAACACACCTAACCTTTTCAATATTCTAATCTCTGGGATAAAAGTTTCTTTGAACTGAATATCAGCTTACTGATTGTGCTGAACCAAAACAGGCACCTTTAGTGTTGTTCTCCATGTGTGTAGCAGCTCCAGTTCTGTGATTTCTGAACTGTATAATCCGTACCGAAACTAGTAGCACTTGCTGTATGAGGGTGTTAAACAGAAATATGTGTGCCCATGCATACGTATATGCACACACAAGAAATGCAGGTTAACTCTGTAATTTCATTTTAAACTTACCAGGTGAGATGGATGTTGGCGAAATTAATCACAAAATATATATGCAAATATCAAGTCACATGCTAGTCTCAGGTGTTGCAGTAGACAATAGATAAACCACAGTACATTGCTTGTGAAACATTGTGAACACGTACATAATCACAGTGCTGAATTTGTAAGGAAAAATCTGTGATAATTCTGTTTTACTTAGTTGAATACACTAGAGTTACTAGATACCTTGGCCAAGAGATGGCAGTAAATCTGGTGAGGTAATTGTCTTTAGCACTGAATTAACTATACTAAGTGAATTAAGATAATGCACGTAATGGCAGCCTTAGTGTTTACCTTCTGTGATTCTATAAAATTGTGGCTATGAACAAGGGTTCAGATTATTACTGTGTCTTCCAAGGTAGTGCAGAGAGTATTGGCTACCTATTACCTCAAGAGGTAATCTGTGCCCTGAAATTCTTACAGATGAAAGAGTGAGAACAGGCTGACCGATGCAATAGGTTGAAGCAATGAGCTCAGGGGTAATGAAAAACCAAACATACTTTTTCTGACTTGTGTGCTTCATTCACTAAACCAAACTGTTGCTCATATAAAGTCTCTCATTCAGTAAAGCTCTCGGTAATAACCTTGTCTTTTTGAAGTCAGTGGAATGTGAGCATTTATGTGTTCAGAGGTCAAGGGTGTTTCCAGTACTGACCTGTTGAGTTTGGATTTCCTCTAACGGTTTTCTTTTGTGCAGCCACCCCCTGGATTTTTTTGACCATTGCAGAACTGAAGGCTCCGCAACAGCGGCTTTTAACTTCTGCGTGTGAATATACGTCATGAATGTCTCGTACAGGATAATTGGGATGGCAAGTTCTTTAGCATGTATTCTGGTGATGGACAGGTCACAGAGATAAAGCTGTCCACTAGCTAGCTGTCTTGGGTAGAAGTAGCAATCTGATGTGCGTCCCCGATGCATGTCCCACTGGAAAACTCCTCTGGCTTTCTTATAGAATTCACTTTCTTCTTTCTGCAAGAGTGAAAGTGCAGGGTTTAAGCTGTAAAACGGATCAACTCTGATCAGTGTTTCATTCTAAACTCTTTTGTTAAAATCCCACATGAAACATACTTCCAGCTTTAGGGTTGTTTTATCACTAGATACGCAATGCAGTTTCTTTTGAAGACAGGAATGATTGAAGCCCATTGGACTGAGCAGCACAAGGTTACATGCACATGAGATGAAATGACAATTATATGAATATTCTAAACTGAACAGGAAGTCCAGTCCAACTCACCAAGGCTGTAGTTCAGTGGGAAGAGCACTTCAGTGGCAATGGAGGCTGTAGGCTTGCAGAAATGTGTTTCCGCAGGTATTTGGTTGCGGTCCGGTGACACATTGTGCCCCCCTGAGGTGGTGTTGGCACAGACTCCAGGGTGCGTGGATGAGGGAATAGCCTGTGCTGTAAACAGTATCACTGAGCTAAGGTATGGGGGCACAAGTGGTTTGGGTGGGTTAACACGAACTGCTGAAGCCAGCATCAAAGGTCTCACCTTGTGGGACTGACAACTGAATTTCACCTTGTGGTTGTGTAAACCATTTGCTGAGAACCCTGAATCAATGGCCATAAAAGTTACTCATATTCCTCTCGTCTTTCCTGAATAATTTCTTCCCGTATTATCTCGCTCTGCTTTTCTGTCAAAATTGCACAAGTTTCTTTTCAGAAGAGCTTATGTACATACTTCACTTTAAATTGAGAACTGCTGTTAATCTTGGTTTGCATTCTTTTAAATGGATTTCTGTTATGTCGTGGTATTAAGAATAGTAGCCTGCCATGTGATATATATTGTTATAGTATGCATTTATATGAGTGGACAGAGCCATAGTGTTCATAATAAATTTAATCCTGTTGTAGTAATCACTTGATTTGGATCATGGTGAAGATAGCCAAGTGCTTGTTCAAGTTGATGTTGGTAGAAAATAATCCTCTCCTGCCTTCTGAATAGGACATAGTAAAGAAGCGGAACTTGCTGCCACAAGAGTAGAAAACAAAGTGCTTAATGAGATTTTAAGAAAGATTATGTGTTTGTATGAGTAACAGTATCCTTAGCGTTAGCTAAGATTAAAAAAAAAAGTAAAAGGGGAATCAATTGTTAAACTTGTGGCTATAAACTGAGATTAACCCCTTGGAGCCCTGAAGAAACTTTCTATGTAGTTTTAGCGACTTATTTTTCTTTCACCTTCTTAAACTGCTGTGGGAAATGGAGTACTGCATAGGATGTTTTACTAAGGCAATTGAGGTTGAATATTGGAAGGCCATAATTCAGGCCTTTTGATACCCAGTTTTTCGAAATTGGACTACTGACAGATCTTTTGTGTCCAGGAAGCAAAAAGGGATGACTGTTTGCCAGTGGTGTTTTTTACGGTGACAAGGAAGCAAGCCTTTGCAGAAAAATTTATTCATCTGCTGATTATACAGCTCATGAAGAGGAGGAGAGCGTAGTGGTAATCTGTTTGCCTTTAGAAACAGTAAGGCAAATAATTGTATGTAAATGGCCTTGTTTAAGATGTGCAGGTACCTTTTGCTCAAGGATAACAGTTTGCAAACCGGAGAAGGTACCAGGAGATGGCAGCATCCACCAAGACCTTTACGTATCTGCTGGCACATTTAATTCGTTGGTACTGCAGGACCTTCTTTCCTGGAGATTGCTTCAAAATCTTCCAGTTGAGTCGTTTTTTTCCGATCTCTTAATTAAATGTTAATACAGCATTCTGATTAGTTTCTATCTGTTGGGCTCAGTGATTAAAAGTTCTTGTAAGAAAAAGGGCTTGCTGAGGTGACAGGGTGAGCTCATCACCGTAAGCCTTATTTCGGTTTTTCAGTGTCTCATAGGAGAAGTGTGATTTTGTTTTAAAGCTCTGCAAGCAGTGAAGGTTAATTTAAAGCTATGCATGAAGAGATGGAAGAGATCCAGAGACTAGAGGAGGAGGAGGAGGATGGATTACTGATTTACAGAGCCAGTCTGACCTGTTCCGCAGACTTGGATGTGGCTTTTTAAAGTGACAGAGTTAGAAGCCGTCCATTTAGCAAAACCCAGGGCTAGATTTTTAAGAATCTTGGGAATACAGCTAAGTTTCTTGACCTGGCTGGTCTTGACTTTGGTGGAAGTTAGGAACAACATTTGCATCTGTTTGTGTGCGAATACCTGCAGAAGTCTGGTTCTCGGAGGCAGGATATTTTCCCCCAGCCAACTTGTTTTGCAGCCATGATCTGTGAGCCTATGTTCAGCTAGGCTTTTTGTCCTGTCTGAAGTTGGCTGCGTTTGATCTGTGTTTGTATGCATACGAGCTTTAGGAGGAAGGGAAGTGTGAAGCCACTAATGCAGCATTTATTGTATAAGGACTGCTTCTGTTATTAAAAATACAGCATCTGCTGGTATTGCATTTTGATACGTTCTGAAACAGCAAATGCAGACATGCAGTCTGTTCTTTAGTGCATTTTTTTTCCTTATTATTTCAAGATTACTTAAGAAGCTTTTACTTCATTATATTTGTGCTTATTTTTCTTTAGTTTTGATGCTTGGTAGAGGTTTACAAGACTTTCCTTGTCTTTTTTTTTTAATTGTTATTGGGGTTTTGTGTGTGGTGTTGGTTTTTTTTTTTTAAATGGTAGAAATTTCAGTAATGTCTAATTCAATCATCCCTAGTTATTTCCGGGAGAACCACTGAAAGACATATGGGATATTAATATTTAGAACTTAACCCTTGAAGAGATGAGGATGCTTTTTAATATAGCCCATGTTGGCATGGAGCTGCGGAAGCTCATACTGAGGTTATGGCCCAGCATTCAGGTTAGACTAAAGGACCTCTTAGACATTTTTCTTTCTTTTTACTTCCTTTGCAGAATGGGATATGACTGTGTGGGACTGAGCACCAGGCATTGGTGGGCGGTCAGGTTCTCTGCCCTTGATCCCAGTAGAAGCAAAGAGATTTCCCAGTCACCACTCTCTCTTGGCCTAATGTAGAGCTGCATGTTGCGGCAGCTCCAGCTTACACCACTGATGTGAGATCTTTAAATTGGTGGTGATTTAGGCATACCAAAACACTGGCCTGCCATCGCTTATACAACCGCTGCAAATGCCATCAAGATAATGTATCCTTTCTTATGACGAGGGTGAATAATTGGGACAGGAAGGTGTCAGAACTGATCCTCACCCCAGTTTTTGACTAGCAGGTAGTTCCCCCATGCAGGGATGGCTGTCCCTGCCCGCTTCGCTCTGCTTGTACCTTGTGGGGGGCCTGAAGCAGGCAAAAAGATTCAGCTCTCCCAGCACTCTGGAAACTCGTCTGATCTGCTAAGACACGGCTCATAAGCGAAACAGCAGCAAAACACAATCCTGAAACAAAAGGCTGCTTAAGGTTTTTAAACTTCCCTCGGATAATGACTATCAGGAACTTTGTGCTGATGCTGTTGCAGTGTTGAACGAGGTTTATCAAGGTAGGGTCGTAGCCAGTCTTTCTCTGGCAAATTAATGAGATGGCGAAAGTCCTTTGAATACTACTGAAGCCTTTGAAACCGTGTAAAAGTCCTCTAGATTTATCGGAAGCTAATCAGTATGACATCAGCAAAGAACAAAGTGAGCCTAATGAAGATGAAAGATTTGAGAAGAGGTTTTTTTTTCTTTTGTGGTGGCTTTTTTTTCTGAAACCCTTGCCCTTTTTGATTGGGTAACAGGCTGTGTATTAACAGTCTGGTTATCAAATGAAATGGAAGCAGTTTACGTGTGTTGAATTTGAACCTTTTATTCTTTGTCTGTCAGGGTTTCCTTCATAAATGCAGGTTTTAACCAAGTGGTTAAAATGCTCATTTAGCTGAAATTCAGCAGTCTAATTCTTTCCCCGACAAGATGTTTTGAATATCCTTTACCTAGGATTAAAATCAGCATGAGCGTTTCTTTCCCCAAACTGTTCTCTCTTTCTTAATTAAGAGTGTCCAAAAATAGCCTGTTTGGGTACTTTCCGTGCATTCCTCTGTCTAGGAAAGCAGCGTTCAATATAAAGGTGAGATGTCAAACTGTCCACAGTATGGACTGAGGTTTATGATTCAGTTGTTGGGCTGTAAAGCATATGAAGATGCAAAAATAAAATTAAAGCCAGGAATAAAGCATTAATGAGAAGTTGTTCTGCTCAATAGTAGAACTTCAGGAGGTTATGCAGTGTTAATGTCTTATGTATTGAGAACTTTAAGATACAACTTTGACTAGCTTTAATCAGTATAGACATCACCAGTAGAGATGACAGAGCCTGGGACTTCTGGCACTCGGTTTAATACGATACCTTTCAGGATTAGCAGGGCACTTGCATTCTACGAGCACCAAATACCAGAAGTAACACACAAACACACACAGGTGAAAGTTGTTTTCCTACTATGCAGACTCTACAGGAGGACGATGACATTATGAGGGCATTAAGGAAAAATTCAGAAATGAGCTTCCTTGCCCTTCCAAATAATTTTAACCAGAGAAGGTTAAAGACTTTGTCTGTACCTCAGTTTTCCACCTGAGAGCTGGCTTCTATTATGTGTTTGTCACACATACTCTCTACTGGTGGCCTCCTGGTGCTCCCAGAGAACAAGTATATTGGTATATGTATGCATTCATACATCTACTCTTTTTACGTGCCACCATGTACAAAGGCTGAACACGAAATCTATGTAAGAGACATCAATTTTTATACACCGCAGAGGACCACCTGCGATGCTGGCCCTGACCCTCAGGCTCATGCAGATAGCCTGTGTAGATTGTGAGTTGGGAATTTGGCTTCTTAGAAAAGTGTGCAAGTAAATGCAAGTTCTGTTCAGATTGAAAGAGTGTATTATCTTCTCTGTAGTTACAAATCTTTCTATACATGCCAAAATAGTAAATGATTGTAGTCTTTAAAAACATGATCTTGTGTGGTGGTGGCGGTGGCCTTCTCATGGCACTGACCTTGTCTGCTGACAACTTTGCTAGCCTGCTTCTAAGCTCTCTTCTCCCCAGTAGATTGAGTCCAAGACAAGTTTAGGTCCCAGATACTTCCGATGAACTATATTGTGCAAATTGCATTTGCAGTTACAGTGGTACTTACCTGTTGATAGGGCCTTAGTGTAAGGAAAACTCGTGCCACACCTAGGTCGGTTTGCACTGTCAGCGTGTGCGTGTGAAACCGTAATGTCTTCATAGTGCTGTGACATGAAGGACAAGTTGACGCCATAGCCCCATTTTCTGAGTTCAGGAGATTTTATGTAGGCTGGAGGTTGTGTAGAGTTGGGTCTGGTTTCATGTATATAAGCAACTGAAAAAGACGAAGTGTTCGTGGTGTCATAAATCATTGTCAGTGGAGCTGTGAAAGCTGATTACCTTAGCCTTGCCCAACTGCAAAATCCCGGCAATAGAGCTGGCCTTCTCTGTGGCGGTGGAGCGAGGGACAAGCACAACTACTGTCAGGTGGCCGGTTCACCGCTTCACTGATGTGAATTATCCTCTGCTCTTCCCTAGTTATTCTCTACTAATGCAGTCTGTATTACTTGATGTAGATTGCACCTCCCATACAACCACATAGCGATTGCCGTTTACTTGGGTTATATGGCCTTACGTAATGGGTGAGTGTTGAGATATTACAGTGAGTCTCATGAGTGTGCTGTAACATGAAATTAGTTTCAAGGTCTTTGATGATATTTATTTTTCAGCCATGAGGAAGCTGAGCTCTCATTTTGTGATACCTTTCTCTCTCTCATCCATGGAAAGGTGAAAAATGGCTGTACTGAAGTTTACTGAATAACAAGTCATGGAGGATTAGAATTTCTGGATTATTCTGCATTGGAAAATAAGCTGTTGGAGATATAATCTAAAAAAAATGAAGCTGTTACAATAATGATTTCTACAATCACACTTGCTTGAGCTCTGCAGTTTACAATGCATCATGTTCTTACTGTGTATTGACTGCATGCGCTTTCTGGTGGCATTTTATGGAAATACACAGTACTGTATTTCAGCTGCACTTCAGTAACATTGCAACTTCAACACATCCAATGACACAAAAAAGCTTGAAGATGGTTACATTTAAATGTGGCCCATTTTAGCATAGTGTTCTTACTTTCTAAACACCTGCAAAGAATTTTACTTGATTTCATTAGCAACAAGGAAAAAAATATTAATGTTGTTCTCAAGGATCCTTTTGTTTTGGAGGCTTATGGAAGAACATGGAAGCGATCTTTACATAAATCAGAAAAAGCAGTAGATTTTGGAGTCTTAAGACTGTCACGGTGCCCTTGGCTTGTTCTGCTGTACTTAGATATTGAAAAGGAGTTAGAACAGGTGTAATATGACATACAACACTACATGATTTATGCTCCGTTACCTGGAGAATATAGTATGGGATGATAGCTAATGGTCTGATTTTCAGAGATGCTCAGCACCAACAACCTCAGCTGAAATGAAAATTAAAGCGACAGCTGCTCAGCACAGCTAAAAATGGGGCCATGAACATTGTCCCTAAAGCTGCATTCCATTGTGTTTACTGTTTAACATCAGCTTCTCAAAGCTTTCTTTAAATGACGTCTTTTTAGTTACTGTTTTTGTTATGATGGGGGAAGAAAACCCATCATTAAGGATGCACTTTATTTTTCATTTGAGCCTTCTGTCTCCCTCAGTCTCTGTCCACATGTGAACTGTTTTGGAAATTTGAGGGCAATCTGTTTAGTCCTTTTTAAAGTAGGCAAGAAGTGGCATGGGAGAGAGATTTTCCTAGTTGGTCCTGTATTTGCTGTATTTTTTTTAAAGCATCATTATGTTGAAAGCAAAATGCTGAAGAATAGCAGAATTCAAGGCCCAATTCATACAGGGTAGACTACTCTATTCACTCAGGCCCTTCAATGAAACATCATAGATTTATTCTGTTTGAAGATCTGGTCCTCAGTGCATGTTTCTCTATGCTGAGTCTAGTGACAAACCTGAGATGACCCAGACTTTTTCTCACTTGCTTACAACCAACGGAATCTGAAGGTAGGATCAAATTTAGCCTTTCTGTACCTTCTCTGCACCTGTGCTGCAAGAGTAAGGAACACGGACTGATAATTTTCTCTGTTCTTGATGGAGGACCGAAGGTAGAGATCTGAGCCTGGCTGTTGGAACAGGCAACTAGAATGGCTCTAAGGTGTCGGGTGAACAAAGGTAGTGCTGAAAGAAGCGTGAGAACTTATGAAGAAACCCAAACTATATGAAAACAGTTACATCTATATGTATACGTGCTTGTATGTAGATATGTATATCTTCTAGTTGTCTGTTGTTCAGTGTTCATCTCCCATTCCTGTTGCTGCATAAGAGGAGGGAGTTGGAGGTAGGAGACTGTGTGAGAGTGTCACGGAGGAGCAAAATGCAAGATTTGAGAGAGGTGTCAATGCAGGGAGGAAAGCAGGTTCCCTAAATTAGATTGTGAGGGTAACACAGTGGCTAATGCAAATACTGAAACGAAGACAGGAGAATAAACCTTTGGTAATTTCTGTGCTAGCACATCAAGTCATGACACAGAGGGAATGTATTTTCAACAATTTTAGAAATACCTGGGAAGGTTTCCTCCTTTCTTCAGGCTTGTGATGTTGAGAGGAGCTGGCTTTTTTGGGTAAAGGGATATAAATGATACAGCATTAATAAAAACCTTCTAAACTTAATAAAAACTCTTCACAGTAGTTGTTTGTATAATATTAGATGTATATTAATGATATTGAAAAGTCTTACTGGGATTCGTTCAGCTTGCCCTGTGCAGTTCACTTCTGGCTCTTCCAAACTGGTAATGCCAAATTCAAGCCACGAAAATGATTGTACTTACCTGTATTTATACAGGGTGTCATTGCTTAAAAAATAAATTACCTTATATAACTAATAATTTCACTTCAGCGTTTTCAAGGCTTTGAAGGCATATCCTGTGTCAGGGAATATGGCAAATATTGAGGCAAAATTATTTCATTATGTAAGTCAAATCTTGAAAGGTTTCATCTGCAGGCAGTGTGTGGGAGTGTGTGTGTTTGTTTGAGTATGTACCTGCCTACATAATCCCCCATCTTCTAGTCTACGTATTTCCCTTGTCAAAAGTAAAATAATATTAAACACTGTTAAATAGTAGTACTTTACACTTACTATTATATAGTGTCTTCCATCCAAGCTTCTCATACTACTTATTAATTAATGCTTGATAATCCTGGTATGACATAGAAAGTATTATCCCCATTAGTAATGGTTACACAGAATCACGGGGCAATTAAAACACTCGTCTATAGCGGTGTTGCCATTCCCGTTTCAAAGATGTGTTTATTGTGAATTTGCTGTCTTCCTGTAAAATCTCAGTAGACATGAAGCACGCTTGTTTTTATCTCAGTATATCTGCTAAAGGGCAGTCCTGGAAGTGGTTGCGGGCATGTGTGGGGGTGACTGTTACTTGCTGTGTTTAGATTAGTAACTGTGTGTGCTTTCTCCATCGTTCTTTTTGGTTTTGGGTATTTGAGATTCCTCTCGAGTTAACAAGCTTGGTTGTAAGATGCACTCTTTTGAAGTGAGGACATAGCCAGTTAAGTCAGTCAGAAATTCAATTGGTAATTCTTACACTCTTGTTGTCATATTGCTCCTAAATACTCTGCTGTCCTTTTTCGGGGTGGATACATAATAGAGAGCTGAACCAACCCCTCTCCCCTGACTTCTGAAATGTCTAAAAGCTATCAAGATGTATTTGACTGCTTTTCTTTTCCAGCTTAACCCGCACTATCCAGAAGGTAATAATGAAGGAAAAGCTTTGGTAAGTGGAATTTGTATGTTGCATATAATCTGGGAAGTACTGTAGTCTTAACCCAATAGAGCCCAACGTACGAAAGTCCAGCTTTCCTTTTACTTGCGTGTCATGGCTGCTGGGATTGTTTTCATATCCCGTGTAAGCTAGGGTGCAACTCAGAACTGGCGTTACAGGAAGTTTTCCTTCGCTTAAGGCAAATGATAGGAAACTTATGCGAATTCTGCATCAAATTGGCATTTGCTGGAAGCTGTTCTGCTTGGTGACTGCAGATATGAAATGTATAAATTCTTCTCAAATCAGATGTATTACTTCATGGCAAAACCCAACACTCTGTTTAGCAAGAGAACCAGGGACAAGCAAGTCTGGTTCCTTGTGTGCCAGTACCAATTCAGAGGCTCTGCTAGTGGTGACAAGCCCCCTCAGTGCATGTTTGTCAGTCAGGTGTAGCTCTAAATCTAAAAACATGCTGAGACTCTTTTTATTGCGTGTATTGAATACATGCAAGCAGATATTCAGGCTTAGCCTGAGCCCTGCTGCACTTCAGGCAACTCTAGCATGACGTCTTCGCAAGGATCCGAGATGTCCTTGGTGCAGTGTGGATGGGTTGGACAAAGGTCCTATGCCCTTTGCCTAGGAGGCAACAGCCTTTGCCTTGTACAATGTCAAGAGCATGCTAGCTAATTCTAACTAACGAGGCAAGGCCACACATCTTGTAGTTTATAATACGTGAAGGAAATGGAGTTAAAACCCTGGAGGAATCTTACTGTTACTGAGACAACAAATAGGCCAAAAAAGCCTTATTCCTCCATCAATTTCATGAGGTTGCCTTGAAAACGCTGAGATGGTTGAAAAAATTCAGTTTAATTTCTTTCTGTTTGCCTTCTGGCTTTTGTCCTTTTAGAGGACACATTTTGAAGTTTTTCTCTGCATGGGAAAGAATTTTTTATTTTTCATGAAATGAAACCCAAGATTCTTATGTAAGCACATCCCTTCAGGACTGCAATTTTAATAAAAATTGAGACTTTTGTAGGAGTTTGCAAAATCAGTTTTCTATCTTCCCTGCTATTTGGTATTAATGGTAATATAGCAGTAACAGCTAAGCTGCCCAGAGAAATGAGAATTCTCTCTCATGAAAATATGGAAGTTCCACCAGTTGTTTCTGTTTATATTGGAATGACATTTGAACCTCGGAGCTTTCGAATGAAAATCAAGATAAGTTCTAAAATACCCCAGTGAACAGGGTGCTTGCTTGGAAGTTCTTGGGTTCATGCTCTTGCTGTGTAAACAGTAGAGCATGTCTCATAGACATGCATCTGCATTAACATTGTAGTTCACATCATGACGGCACTTGTGAATCAAATCTCCTGATTATTCCCTTTTTAAAACACTCCAGTTCATTTTGCAGAGCAGTCTCAGAGCATGTAAACTTGTCTTCTTTGGTCTGTGAAAATTGAAAAGATAAACACACCTCTGGAATGTATCTACTGTGCTCCAGCCTATCATGGGTGCCCAGCCCAAAAAAACAGACTACAGCTCTTCTGAAGTAAGACCTATCAAAACGTGTATAGAGTAGATTATACGTCCTGGTCACCAAGGATCCAGTCCTATTGTACAACACTACACTAATTTAGGTAGAGTGTGGTTTTCCCAGTAGTAGCAATTCCAGTTCATCTAAATAGTTAAGTGTTCCCTGGACTGGGTGATGAAGAAGGCACAAGACTAATCTGAACATGAATGTTAAAGGTGACTTCTCTAACAGTTTGGCTTAATCCTTCTGGGTATTGGTTCAACCAAAAATCAGATAAATCAGATTAGACAAATACTTCCAATGAAAATTTAATCAAAACTGATTGATGATAAAAAATCATGTCTCTGTGGAAATTTTAGTTTACACAGTCAGCACTTTCTTGTGAAAAACGTTTTGTGAAAGAACTCCTATCAACATTTGGTAACACCTCCATGTAAATCCAAGCCTACAGGCAAAAAAGCTTCACGTTCTGGAATTTCTTCTATGTTACAAGGTTGCAGTGTTTTTAATTATCCGTCAAAAATACAAGAATCTTATAGTATTTGGAGTCTCTCAAGGGCCAGCTATGTCAGTCTTTTATCCAATATGCAGATAACCTAGCGTGCACATGCTTGCTTTGCTCTGTGGTTTTCATCTAGTGTTTCTTCTGTCAGGTGACTGCCTAACTGATTCACTGCAAAAGCATCTTCTTTTTCCTCTTTTGAAGCAATTAATTTTGAAATACTGCCCGTGAAGTAAATTTGCTCTAGAGAGGGAGGTGGAAGTGGTCCTACTCCAACAAAATTTGAAGTCTGAGTAGCAGGGAAATGCGAGATGCATACTTGAATCCTTTCAACTGAAGGAAGAAACTTAGCCTTGCAGCCTGTGTTTTTCTTTTCTCTGCTAGTCTGTTGGATAAAAGGGTGCCAGCTCCTCTGTCGGCTGGGTTTTAAAGGCAGCAAAGCCATCTGTGCATTTTGTGCCAACCCTTAACTCCTAAATGTGCAATAGGGCTCCTTGTGCGTGTTCACTGCCTGGTTTGCAAGTCCTGATCACAGTTGCTTAGGCAACTGAATTCTAGGAAGCAGCGATGGAGAAGGATTTTCTGTGGTTCAGCAGTGGGCATAGGCACCTACGTTCTGCTTAAGTGCATCTTCTTTGCCTTGCATTAAGAGGCTTCGAAGTCTGAAAGGGTTTCAGCACCGGAGAACGTAAATATTACTGGAAGTCAGCAGGACTTTTGTTCCCAAGCATTAAAGCTACATTTGGACTGTGGTTCATTGCTCTTTTATGGGCTGCTTCTTGAGCCAAATTGTCTTGTGAAACATTGCTTTTATTTCTGGTAAAATTTGGCCTTACGATGAATTGATTAAGATTCTTTATACATATTTTTCTCGTATCTGAACTCCAGAAGATTATTTTTTTTTTAAATGGGAAGACCTTTCTGCGATTTAAAGGCTTTATGAGAAAAAGGCTTCATCTCTTCAAGTCTCGGAGATTGTAGTGTATCTTGCAACGAAATGCAGTGCTCTGTGTTACTGTTCCCATTAAAGCCAAAATTGGTGTATTTTATGCTGCAAAGTAGTCTATTATTTCTAATCACAGAAATGTACAGCATCCAAAAGAACGCTGTAAACATTGGGGAAATGTCAAGAACAGCTGAGAACCTGGCATTTGTTAGCGCCTTTGTATTGAAGGCTGTCTTTGGGATAGGTACTTTAACTCCATTTGTCTGCATTTTCATGAGTGTGCTAATCCTAACCAGTCCCAAACTGGCTTTTATTGTTGAGATTTTTCTTTAGGATTGAGACTGGTATGCATTTACTTTTCCTGTGAAGAGGTTGAACAGTTCTACCATGGACTTCTAGGTGCAATTTGACATACCTCCTTTGACTTCTGTTTTTGTATATATGTATGAATTCCAAACAACTCTGCAATTCAAAGTTTTATTTCTTGCTTATGACTCAGGTGTTTTTTTCCCCCGTGATAAACACTGTAAATTAATTTTTTTTTATTTTAACCTTCCAGCAACTAAGTATGTTTAATTAAAATTTTATAATGTGGGACACAGGTGGTGCAGTTTAAACAAGTAGAATAGGCTTGGGAGTTTATTGGGTTTTTTAAAGGCTTGGTTAGGAATTTAACCTGGCAATAAACAATCTGAAAAAAAATGTTTGAAAAAAAAAAAATCATTAGCTTTAAAATGGCAGTGTCTCTGCTTATATAAAGCCAGCAGTCAGACCAGTTGATAGGCTGGGGGAAGAAGGGGAGACACGGATGCTGGCACATTATTATTATTCTGCTGCTGCACACAGGTCTGAATCAGCTCTGAAAGCGCATACATTGTTTCTTACAGAATGTCTCTGGCTCCTAACAACAGAATTGCAACGTGATGTCTCCGCTAAAAATGCGATGACTCACAAATGAGTCAACAGTGAAGGTGTTATAGGAGGCTAACTGCTGTGCTGTCTGCCAGGGCTTCGTAACATGCAGGAGCAAGGCTGGCCATTAATTTACTCGACTTTCTTTTCATATAGAATTTTTTAAATCATCTAACCTATGGAGTTCTGCTCACATTACTGCTGTCTGAAAATGCTGGTTTTGTAAGAGCCTCCTAAACTGGGTTAACATATTGAGATACCACATTGTACTGGATTTAACAGGCATTTTCAGAACTCTGGCTGCTATTAAATTTAATTTCTACTGAAGTCTGTAGTGTAGCTTAATGTATTCGTTCAGGAGCAGGGCATTATCCTTGTCTGTCTCTATGCCACAAGAGGTGTCTCTACCAATTGGAATTGTAGATTGGATTTCTAAAAGAAAAGGTGTTTCAGGTCTGTCATGTTTTTGTATTGCTTCTTGCAGTTGAAAGGAAGGCCTGTCCATAAGCAAACTCCATTTAAATTTCCTGAATTTTAGGTGCGATACCCAATTGAGGTAAATAATGGGGATTTGGGATAGGTCACAATTACTAGCAAATTATATTAAGGGCTGTGAAGAAGGGTTATCTGCTGGGTTACAAGTCTCAAAAAAGGCAAATCTTATTGTACCTGATTATTTTGCCACTGACTACAACATGAGATTTGTCTCCAGTTACATTAAATTTGCCCTTCAAATTGCAAACACCGTATTATGTCTGTTGGAGGCTTTTTTTTCTCATTAAGCTTCTTTTTAAATTGGTGCGATGCACTGCAGATCAGTGGCGGTCGCCCAGGAGTTACGGACTTTGCTGTAAGCCTGGATCAGTGTTTCCACTCCTCACCAAAACGGGTGTTTGTTTTCACTGGCTAGGCCTCCTTTTTTTGAACTCTCAGCCTTTGCTTTCCTAATAAAGTCCCTCCTGGAAGAGTGCGGGGCCGCTGGCTGTTTGGTAGGGGTATTTTCAGATCCCCCTCCTGGCAAAGTCCCATTGAGCATGTGGGTAGTGCGCTTTGCTTTACTGCTGCAGAGTGAGGCTGGTGACCGGGGGGCAAACAGCCCTCTAGTCTCTTGCAGATGCTTAGGTTTTGTTAGGCAGAGGGGCCTGACTCTGCTCTTTGTACCACCCGGTATTCGGTGTTCGGACTGGGTCATTCTTCTGGAAAGTGTAGGTCAACTCCTGCCAGGCAGCAGAGGAGCTGTATGTGCGTTTCCTTCATTCTTGTGAGTGATTTAACCAGCGCACCACAGAGTGAGGGGATTCCACCTTCTTCCCCTTGGATATGTATCTGATTTGACTTGTGACAGCCTGTCACTAGCTTGCCAGTAGTTTGGGACAATCAGAACTATTTTATTTTTTCTCAGTGAATTTACTGTTTGCTAATATTGTTTTACCCACAGTTCTTGCACTTCTCTGTACTCCTACCATGTAATTCACCTGCTTTTTTTTTTTTAAGAAGTCTTGGGAGTGCTTTCCTTGGCTGTCACTGACCACACCACCACCATCTCTGAAACTGTTCTTTGACAACCTCTTCATACTACTTTAAGTTGAATTTTCTTCTTTCTACACTTGAGGACTTTTACAGTTCTTTTCCTCCGTTCTCTTCATTTAATCTGATTGTGCTGGCTGCATTTGCTTGTGTGCTGGTTTCTCACCTGAGCAAATGTCATCTTGTTTCCATCTGCTTAGGAATGCAGTGCTTCTCCTGAGCTGATCATATTGTCTAATTAATTTGAAATAGTCTAATACTTTCACTTCTTTCCACATCCTCATATAGACTCATCTGCTGATTCAATATGGCTAGGTTAAGTGCAGATTCTGATGACTGCTTAGTGAATTTAATTATAAGAAACTTTGTGTGCAGGTGTGTGTGCATTCTCTTTCTCACAGAGGCATGTGCACATGCACTCAGACATAAATTCAGACATAAATCCATGCACATACATATGTACATATGTGATGATTATTGCTCTGTCTCTCATGTACTCCTTATATGTAAGTTGTTTTCAGAGCTGTCAAGTTCAGGGTCACTTCTTGTTACAGCGTTTTTTTTCATTCACTAGTGCTTAACACCCGTAATCCAGGTTGGGTTGTGAGGTGTGTCTGAGATCCTAAAATAGCATTATAAGGAGAGTTCTGAAGCTTGTGCTGGAGTCCAGTCTGAAACTACTGTACAGCTGTTGTGTAGGTCCGATTTTGCCCAGCTAAGCTTTGCGTTGCAGTTAATAGTGTTACAGACACCGTCTTGCCCTCCATTGAAGTGGAGTTTTTAGACAACCAGCTCTTGCTCATAGGCCGGGTCTGATTTGACAGGTGATGAGCCTGGTTGGCGGGATTTAGCCCTGATGAGCCAACTCTGTTGCTCAATAGCATCTATACAGTTGTTAGGGAGACTAGTGAGTGAGTAGAGTCAACCCCAAACTGCAGGATGAACTTCTCCTCGGAGCTAGTGGTTAGCATAAACTACTTCAACACAGGAGACCTTTGACTTTGCCTTTGCCTCCTGTCATAGAAACCTGCACATGTGCATATATACAGATGCTTAATGATATATTGGAGATGATCAGACATTATGTCATGGGTGAGTAAAAAAAAAGCTTCATAACAGAGTAGAATATGGTTTCATATTTTTGTCTGTATTTTTCCCTGAGCCCCAGGGAAAATATGCATAAAATTATGAGGTGTCCTGCCTCTTTGTATACCAGCCTTTTCAGTTTGGAAATTATAGTAGAGGGGGCAGTTTCTGGGAAACCCTAACTGGATTTGAATGTAAATTGCAAGAAATACCAAAAAGTCTGGATGCTGTTCTAAACTGTCCTGTGACATTCACTTCTTTACAGACCTCTTGAATTTTAAACTGATTTTCCAGTTTTCCATTTTTGTTTGGAAATTTAGGAAGTAGATTTTCATTTGATGTTAGACTCACACCTGTTAAGCTATTAAGATGATTCTCTTATAGTTTACCTGCCTTTCCAGTTTGGGTCCCATCCTGAATTTGTACAACAAAATGTTTATGGAAATCACAAAAATTTTGGCTGCTCTCTCAGTCCTTGCAAACAGGTTAAGTTTTTATGTGCAATTTTGTTTAGTATTTTTGAGCATGGGGTACGGAAGGATTTAAGGACTGCCAGGTAAGAGTTTACTCTTGTGCAAGCGTCATGGTTTAAAGCTGGGCTGGCTATTAAATGGATGACAGATGCTCTTTGTTAACCCCCTCCCTCCTCAAAAGGTGGGAAAGAGAAAAGGGAAAGAGACTTATGGGTTGGAAAAGTTAAAACAGCGTTAATCTAACTACAATAATAATAGTAATATATACAAATATATACAAAACTGATATCGAGCTTCCCCCTCCCCAGTGATGATTACATCACCCGGATGCTGCGGGGCATGCCCCAGGAAAGTCCCAGACTGTACTCAGCAGCAGGCAGGAACTGGATTCAGGAATGAATGCATGGATCAGGATCAAAGGCAGAAGAATCAGACAGTCCTCCTGGGACACTGAGCAAGGAGCTGGGCAGAGCTCTAGAGCAGTATCAAGATCACTAGGACTCCCACTGACAGCCCCATGCTGGGCTGAAATAGGCTCCTGGGCCATGGCCGTGGGTGGAAGCACCAGGTGAGGCTGCTTATGGCCCTTAAAGCCCATCACTGCCCTCAGGCCCCTGGCCATAGAAGGAGAGGGGGTGACCCTTGTGATCCCTCAGCTTTGTACTGAGTATGATGCGTATGGGATGGAATACTGCTCTGGGTCAAACCAGGACAGCAAGACACAGGAGATGGTTCCTCTTTGTCTCAGCAAGCCTTCCTCTCAAGAACTAGTGACAATACTCTAATCAGTAGATGAGCCTAAGAGAGTTTTCTAAGCATTTCTTTCTGTTTTTTTCCTACTGTCCTTCATAGAAGTAATGGGATGGAAAGCTGGCATTTTTTAGGCTTGATAATGAAAAATTGGATCTTTTGGAAGGATTCAAAAAGTGCCTTGAAATGAGATTATAACTAGCTATTTCTTACAGAGTTTCACTCATCCTTGATTTTGTTGCTTAATCAATTGGCAATATGAATAATCAAAGCTTTGCCCTTGATTATCCCTTACAGTTTGGCTTTAATCAAGGTACTAATGCAAACCGAGTGCAGTCTATCCTCTTTACGTTACTTTGTACATCTCTTCCCTCGCGGTGCTCTATAAATCATTATAATAGTATTTCAGGTTTCCAGCATTTTGTTTTTCTCTTTTGGCTTTCTTCATTCCTCTTTTCCTTTTCCCCACCATGATATATTTTGTGTGCATGAAAGGCCCTGGGCTGCCAGTTTCTTAATTGGTTATTAGTCTTTTGTAATATGTGTAACTCAACACCCTAGAGAAGCAGCCTTTACTTATGCCAGTAATTATGTTGGTTGCTGCGTGGTTACGGGCACAGACTCTGAATAACTTCTTCAAGCAAAGATATGTACTTAGGCAAGGTAGGATTTGGTGTCTGTGAAGACAAAGGTGTGTAGGCACCTAAAGATGAAGACGGCTACTTAGTGGTACTGAGTCACAGAATTGCCACGGGCCTTCAGCAGGTAGAGGGAGGAAGATTGCTGCCTTAGATTTGCACGCCTCTTGAGGCACCAACACAATGTGAATCTGTCACTTAGCAGCTACGCTTCTCGAAGGGAGTGAACTTCTCCAGTTCCAGTGGGCACACTCAGACCTGTGCTGGATCCAGCCTCCAATGCTTTATCAGCCTGTGCTAAGATTGCTAATACAATCTAGCTGGTGCGTTGTGTGTTGTCCCCCTGCCTTCCAATGACAAGTTGATTTTAGTGGAGCAGATATTCTGGCTTTTGCTCTTTGGAAAGTGTGCTGCTGTGATTCTGATCATATGAGAGGTAAAAATGAGCAAACTTAAACAAAACAACAGTGGAGTTAGGCTAATTGCTTACTTTTAAAATCCCCTCCCTTTAGAAATTCCAATTTTCATTAGTTCTCTTCTTTTAACTTTGGCCCTTGCCAAACCAGCACTGTGTAGTTACATCTGTTGGGAGTGAAGGGTCTGCAACTACTGCAGGTTTTTTTGAAGTCGTAGGTGCCAAGTAATAATGTATACGGTACTGCAGTCTCTCTGTAGCTTGTGACCTGCTGTTGTTATAATGACTGTCTGAGACCCCATGTGCCTGGGGCAAAGTGCATCCTTTGTGTTACACACTCAGAAGCCAGTCATGGTACATTCTTACTAGAATATATATTAAAAAAAAATACAATTCAGATGTATTACTTGTCCGCAAGGTAATTGGAGAATTTATAATAGGCCTTGATGCAAGCAAATAACCCTTGTGCCTAATCAGCAGAGAGACGGCGACCTTCCTGCTTCAAAGAAGAAACGCCAAGCAGGGGAGAAGATTATGTATACTTTGGTCTCTGTGCCACATGGAAATGACATTGCGTCTCTCTTTGAACTGGATGCCACCACTCTTCAGAGAGCTGATTGCCTGGTTCCAAGGAAAAAAAAAAAAAGTGCTGCATTGACAGGGCTTCTTCCTAGCATTATGCTGGTGAGTAAAGCAGAAAAAAATCAAACATGAGCAAGGATTATCCTTCAGTTAAAATTTGAGGAGAGTTCATGGATAAACAAGTGATGTATAAAACATGATACTGCTGCTGTGGCTGGGTAAAAATAATTATAAGGATAAAACAAGTGACACTCAAAGAGAGTCTGTGAAAAGAAAAATAATAGGCTAAATATTGCTCAGGTATATATGAGGACAGAATTCAGCCCTGTGCACTGTGTGAAAAAAAACTGTACTGCTAATAGAGCTAACTGAATTGTTCCCAACAAAATAACGTGTATGGTGAACTGGGCTTCTGTTTCCCTGACAGCTCATGATGCCACTGAACACATTTGTTATTCAGATGACTTCAGAAAGTTTCTTCTGGGTTTTAATTGAGAATATTTGGAATTTCCACTGTGTTGCTTAGCTGAGATTGGCTAGATAAGTCACACGGTGTTGGTTGTGACTGAATGGGCATGCAGACACTTGGGGCTACTTGTTATAAGGGTAGATTTTAAAGCTGGGTACCTGCAAATACTGATGTGTGCAGCTTTGAAGTGTATTTGCTATGCTAAGTTTTGCCAGATAATTTGCTTACTTGAATACTGAAAGCCCATCAGCGCGAACGGGAGAGCGTGAATGAAGACCACAGTGAATATATTTAAAAAGTAGAATTCATAGTGAACGTTGTAATTGATTTCTCCCCTCTGCTTTTTGATAATACCAGAGATTATCATATGGAAAGAATTTAGAAGAATCTCATGTCTGCTCTTTGTTCACTTGATTTTCGGTTGAGAACTGGTACTGTAAATGCTTGCTCCCTGGAACAAAGGTTTGCAAATCATAATGGTGAAACTGTGAAACCATGGTCAGTTTTACTTTCTGGCTTTTGTGCTGTGACAGGTTGAAAGGGTTCATTACGTTGCAGAAAAAAATATTAAGAAAAGTATTGGTTTTATTCATGAAATGTATTTCTATTTAGATGGGATTTTATAACACATTCGTTTTTAATTTTTTTCTTTAAGGAATATTTTACTCCTAGGCTTATATAAATACTTAAAAACAGCATTCTGCCTAATCCCATGATACTGTTTGTTCTTGTTGCAGCTCTGTTCTGGGTGAGAAAGAAGGAGACAAGGGAAAAGGGTACTGCAGTATCTTTTAGGTCTCCCTCACCCTTGTACTATGAGTGGTTGGTGTGACTCATGCCCTCAAGTCTCATGTTATGGTTATGTTTTGCATTGCATCCCACTTTAGCTCAGAACTGATCCGTCTAACCTGTTGTTTGCTTTGTTCTCCTTTAGGAACTCATATGTCCGACTGAGGCATTTATGCACTAACACTTGGGTCACTAGTACCAGCATTCCAATAGACACTGATGAAGAGAGGCCTGTGATGTTAAAGGTAAACACATATATCTTGGGTTGAAATCCCAAACTCATTCCTGAAGTTCTCTGCTGGTGATGTCACTTCTAGCATATAAAATATGCATAATAATTAGGATAAAAGTAAGAGGATTGCTTACCCATATTAAACCAAAAACTATTGCAGATTGGGACGTGCCAAACAAAAGAGGACAAGGAAGCTTTTGCCATTGTATCGGTTCCTCTGTCTGAGGTCAGAGACTTGGACTTTGCCAATGACGCAAACAAGGTTCTAGCATCAACTGTTAAAAAGCTGGAGAATGGAACAATAACCCAGAATGAAAGGAGGTTAGTGAGTTTTATTTTTTTCCCTCCTAAATTGGTGTTTGATTACTCACAACATCATGGCACCCACAGTAACAGGTAAATTAGTAACATCCATGTGGACATAGAGGCGGTTGGGAGAGGACATTTCAGTACTGAGAGTGCTAGCCTGGGACTGGAACCATAGGATGGTTTGGGTTGGAAGGGGCCTTAAAAATCTTCTCGTTCCACCCCCCTGCCATAGACAGGGACACCTTCCACTAGACCAGGTTGCTCAAAGCCCCATCCAACCTGGCCTTGAACACTTGCAGGGAGGGAGCATCCACAACTTGTCTGGGGAATCTGTTCCAGTGTCTCACCATGCTCACAGTAAAGAATTTCTTCCTAATATCTAGTCTACATCTACCCTCTTTCAGTTTAAGACCGTTACCCCTTGTCCTGTCACTCTATGCCTGTGTAAAAAGTCCCTCTCCAGCTCTCCTGTGGGCCCCCTTCAGTTACTGGAAGGCTGCTATAAGGTCTCCCTGGAGCTTTCTCTTCTCTGGGCTGAACAAGCCCAACTCTCTCAGCCTGTCTGCATAGGGGAGGTGCTCCAGCCACCTGACCATCTTCATGGCCCGCCTCTGGACTTGCTCCAACAGGTCTGTGTCCTTTTTATGTTGGGGGCCCCAGAGCTGAATGCAGCACTCCAGGTGGGGTCTTACGAGAGTGGAGTAGAGGGGGAGAATCACCTCCCTCAGCCTGCTGGTCATGCTTCTTTTGGTGCAGCCCAGGATAGGGTTTACCTTCTGGGCTGCGAGCACGCATTGCCAGCTCTTGTTGAGATTCGGTCTCTGTCAGAGTGTCCTTGCTGCACCTCAGGCTGGTGTGTGTCTCTCATGTAAAATGGGGGTAAACTGCACTTCCCCAGCTCAGTGGCCACATAAATAACTAAGTAGCTCCCTGGGCAAATGCAAAGTGTTTGTCTTAGTTTCCTTTAATAAACCACTTCTGAGCTGTAATAGGGGTGTCCATTGCATTTGATTCTCGTGTACAAGAAAACCATCTATATAGTGGGGCAGCGTGGCAGGACTCTTGATTTGTGTGGAGTTCCTTTTACCGCACATTCATGCTGTGAGAGCAGTAGAAGGAGGTCTCGGTGAACAAGAAGCTCCCCGAATAGTCCGTTTCTTTTCTTATTTCTGTTTTTCCCTGTTCTCTTTTCCTATGTTACATAATTTTGGCATTTAGCCTTTGCGTTCATTCCTGTTTCAGCTGTAGCACTATTAGAATGTCTGTTCTTCGCAGCCGCCCCTGAGTTAAGGAGTTTTGTTGTGCATTGTAGCCAAATATATCCCACTGCCAGCGATGTAATTAGCTATTTGTTTTCAACTGTCTGCGGTTAAACTGAGTATTAGACAGCATCTCTGGCAGTGTTAATTTGTAACTTCTACTCCAACATGCATCGTATACAGCTTTTTGCTGAAAATGTTAATTTTTGGAGATAAAACTGAATTTTTGCTGTCGATTGTCAGTAGCAATTAGATGACATGGTTTAGTATCAAGTGGAGGATTTATTGTAACAGGCAGATCTGTAATGGCCTAGGTGTTGGTACTAAGCCTTGAAAAGCCGATGGGCCATTTCGTGATTGAGTTGAACCAGACAGGGATACGACATAATCAAGGTTTGACATCCCTATATTAACCTTGCACTGCTGTGTCACTGCAACTGAATATTATCAAGTCTTGATGTTAACAGATTGGTACAACACACATGTAAAATGTTTCAGAGTGGTTTCGGAATAGTGCTGTTATTTGTTTGTTCCTGTGATTTTATTTGGAAAAAAAACCCTCTTTTCCCTGTCTTACCACCTTTCTGCTTAGTTAAGTAGGGGTCCCAACAGTTTGTTCCTGGTTGCTCCATTCTACATCTACCTTTTCTGCTTTTCCTGTTGTGGGGGACCTTGCTGTTCTCCACCAGTGGGCTGAGACTTTTAAAGCTAAAGCTCACTCAGAGGGTTTAGCTGAACAGCCCAGACCTCTTGTGGGTAACAGAAGCTTTGTGTCTGGCTCCCAGGGATGACTCGGGAAATCTACTGGGCATCTTCCTGCTGCTTTCATACCCTGCCTACAGGTTTAGTAATTATAGACTACATGTTGTCCAAATTCAGATGGTGCTTCCCCAAGGTGGAAGGCATGCTGAGTTTTGTTTGTAAAAGATTGCAAGTTCTTCTGAGGGAGGCTTGTTGAAATCTGTGGGCATCTGTAGTTCTCTCTGTGCGTGCCTGGCAAGGTATGTTAGTAACAAGGAGGCAATGACCACTTTCTTTTTGTATTTTCTGAAGGTAGTAAAGAAGGAATTACTTCTGCCTCTGTTCTTTTTAGTACTTGCTTAGTACTTCTGTGTAGCAGAGTGAAATAAATAATTTTTCAGTAGTTTCTTGGATCAGTAGGGAAATAGTGTAGTGACAGGATGTTTTTATTCCTCTAGTGAGTCCATCATCTTGTTTCACAGACCCATGTCCGTGCTAAAGTATAAAAATCCTTGCTAGGCTGCATAAGAGTGTTTTTCTACTGTTACTGGGCCTTGAGGCCAGCTGGTATAGATTTTGGATTTCTGAATACTCTGCATCAATCCAGTATCCTGTATTTTTCTCCCTTTTTCCCTCTGGTTGTTACTTAATGACTTGGTAAACATCCCTGTGATGGATTTAAGCCTCTGCTGAACCAAGGTCTGGAATCCTTAAGTACATGTCAAACTTAATGTTGCAGTGATTGAAGTTCCATTGTGCTAGATAAAGCTTCTTCTAAAAGGTGATTTTCTTTCTTAATGAATCCTAGCAAATGTTGAATGACTGTATATAGTAATGATTTGTCTGTTCATTCTAGGTTTGTAACCAAGTTACTGGAAGATCTCATTTTCTTTGTTGCTGATGTGCCTAATAATGGGCAGGAAGTTTTGGATGTGGTCATTACCAAGCCAAACCGGGAACGACAAAAATTAATGAGGGAGCAAAATATATTGGCTCAGGTGCGTCCTACTGTATTGATAACTTGCTTATATTTACAGACAGATTGTAGGAGATAGCGATTTGAGAAAACGTTATTTTTAGGTAACTTGGCTTATGCCTTGTTGAGTTTGTGTCTGGTTGGACTGGATAGATACAACACTACCTAGTCAAGGCTCACCTCTTGGCTTGTGAATCAGATAGAGGCATGAGGGGCCATGTCTGATAGCTGTTAGTTTAATGTGATTCCAATGACTTTTAAGACTACACTTGATAGCAAATTGTTGATGAAATTTGAAACAAGCTTGCCGCATGGTCCCAATCCTGCTATTGTTCCCCATATAGGAAAAATTCTGATGCCCTTATGAATCCCTGACTTCGTATGAGGGCCTACTTGCATGTAAATAAGAATTAATAGTCTCTTTAAGTAGCCTACTGAAATAAAAAAAAAAAGGCAAAGAGGACAAAATTGGAAAGCAGTAACTGTTGTTCTCCTTTTTTGTCCTTAATTTGTCCAAAGTTAAGGCACTTAACTAACAATTTTAAAACCGGGGATAGCAGTAAAGGGAAAGCAGTGTCAGTCAAGTTGGTGGGAAATGTAAAGCTAAATGCATAAAGCTATTATGTTTGAGATTGTGCCCCCACTTGTATTTAGTCATACGTAGATAAGTGCAGTGATTCACTTCTGACTTTGGTTGATAAGGCCCTTGTGCTGATCCTTTCAGAGGACATTTCCGTTGACTGCTGTGAGTTAATCAAAAATTTGGGTTTGATTTTCATTGTCAGTGATTTTGATTTCAAACAGATATTCGGCATCCTCAAAGCTCCTTTTAAGGACAAAGGTGAAGGATCGATGCTGAGACTTGAAGACCTAGGTGACCAGAGATACGCTCCATACAAATACATGTTAAGGTTATGCTACAGAGTTCTCAGACATTCCCAACAGGATTATAGGAAGAACCAGGTCAGTGGTATTCAAGATAATTTTCCTCCTGATTTCTGGAGTTATATACTCTGGGTTTCACGTTGCTCTCTGCACTTACAAGTGGGGGTTCTGTGGTAATGGTGAAAGGACTGGATTTTGTGTAGGTTAGTAGTAAGAAGTCACTGTCATGTACTGCCTCGTGCTGAGGAACAATGTTTTGTTTTGTAGGCATTTGTATATGAATTAAATGATCAGCAATGAGTATCATAGGTTCACCTTATACTTTCACAGGCTTAGACTGAGATTGGGGTTCATGGCTTCATTCATGAGCTTTCTTTTATTAAAATTATGCTCCTGGACTCTGGATTATAAAGTGGGAAGTCTGCAACACTGTCTGTTTCTGTTGCTTAAATATGGATGGTAATGAATCAGACCAGAGGTTATTCTGTCAGGTGGCCGGATTTCCTACTGCTGGAGACTCCCCTTGAGCAAGAAGTACTTCAGAACATGATGGCGAGTGCTTTGCCTATTGCAGCAGGGAAAAACTGCACTAACTTTATAGGACTAAAGGGACTAGAGATAAAAGATGGAACAGCTATGTGTGGCTTCTTTGTTTTCTTCCTAGTGCTTTACAGAAATATTTCTGCCTTGGAGGGAGAGAAAGGGAGGAGGGAAGACTCAGGAAAGAAAGCTTCTTAAACATTATAAAAACCTTTTGGTTTTTCCTTTTAAAAAATTGGTTGCCATTTCTTGAATTTTGTATATGTTTTCATGGATTCGCTCCTTTGGTTTATGAAAGAATAAGAAGGGCTAGTCATCCCCAATATTGAATCTATTTCTTGGGGTGCATGCTTTTGGTGTTCAGATGTTCTTTTGTTCAGACCTGTTCAGAGAGGAAAGTTTTGAGGGTTACTTTGATTGCTAATCGAGCTGGATGCTTCTGGTTCTAAAAGAAAAACATTACTGCTTAACAGCTCACAATGGGAATTTTCATTTTTTCAGGAATATATTGCTAAGAACTTCTGCGTCATGCAGTCCCAGATTGGTTATGATATTCTGGCAGAAGACACCATCACAGCTTTGTTGCACAACAACAGAAAACTGCTAGAGAAACACATCACGGCTAAAGAAATAGAGACTTTTGTTAATTTGCTCAGGAGAAATCGAGAGCCAAGGTTTGAAGTGGTCCATGTAACATTCTTTTTCTGTATTGATAGGCTTTTATACTTGTAGTAGCTGTGAATCTGCCTGCTATTCATAGTTTTGTTGTCTCTTTCTCCCAGCTGATTTTTTTTTGACCTGGCAGACAAAAAACCCACAAGTACGGTGTCATGCTAGAGAATGTCAGAACTACCTGCAATTCTTGGGATTAGACCATATCTGCATTTCGGAACTAGAGCTTACTGAAAAGAAAGTTTATCCTTTACAGGACAATTTTGAAAATTTGGTTTCAGTCCAGATTGAGACAAAGAGAAACGAACAGAAATTTTAGTTTCTCATAACTCTGCAGCTCCCCTGTGAAACTGCCACTTGTGTTGATTCCCCTGCTAATACTCTTGGTGCAAATTACACAGATGTCAATTTTTCTAAACTTTTATTAATACCAGTTTTCCTACAGGTTCTGATTCCAGGTCAGACCTGAAAGGGGCCAAGGGCAATGAAGGTCCCAGTGAACATGTCTCCTAGACCAGGTCTTGTTCCAAATTAAAAATTCTGGCCTTGAACTTCACTCAGTTGGAATTTTTTATTTGCTTTAGATCAGAATATAAAGGAAACAGATTTTTTTTTTTAAATGGAAAATCTATCTGGTTTTTTCATTGGATTTTCAGTTGTAAAATTACCCAAGTAATACAAATATAAGAAATTAATGTACTGAAGGCTAGATAATGTCCTCTGTAATTGTGAATACCATTTTTCTGTTAGTGATTAAGGATATTGCTCAAGGCCCTGGTGCTTCACTGCTTCAATTATTCTTTATATGTCTGCAGCCGTTTTGCCTCACTCCAATCGTGTTGCCTCGCCCATGCATAACTGTATCGGGCTTGGTCAGTACTGAGAGGAAACCGCATGAGTTCAGCTCCTCCTCAGTGCTGAAGGGTCCTGGTGTTTATCGACAATCTCATGTCACTTCATGATGGAGGGTGTCACAGTATTGTTGCATAACTAAATTGTGCAATTGCTGTGAATTAAAATATACATTCGCTTTTTTAAGGCTGAAGTCCAAGAACAGTAAGTGTTTGAAAAATATGCCTTGGAAAGATGATGCAATCTAAACAGTAAAAGCACTTATTTTCGTGGAGACTCTTGTAGACTTTTGTAGCACTGCTCGTGTGAGTAGGAAGGGTGGTAGTATGCTCTAAAACACGAGTGCTACAGAATTTCCCAAGATTTACTTCCAACGAGGTAACCCCTCCACTGAATTCTATGTAATCATATGCTGTTTACTTAAGATTATCTTTTTGAAGCAATATTGCTATGCTCTGTTACTTACCTGTTGCCACAAAGCTTTGTTTCAGCGATGGGTAAAATTGTTCCTAAGTGTACCCTAAAAATGCCATCTGTGCTCATCCCTTGCAGTTCCCAGACTTCCGTGGGGAGTGTGGTCTGTGCTAACGCAGAAATGATGTTCTGATTCCCTCTGGTAGGATGATCACATATAGACATTCAAAATATTGGATTCTTGAATAGCTGATAGGAGATGGTCAAATTTTTTACCTGGATTTCTAAGGAAGTGGAGTGTATGATCTGTATGTGTGTGTGCCTGCTCGTATGTGCTCCCCCATCAGCTCTTGAGCATCTTGCCCAGTTTTAGTTACGTTTACTAGAGGAGTGGTGGGCTCAGAGATACTCAGTTCCTACAAATGTCATGAAAAGAAGCAGCTGCTCAGAGGGAAGAGGCCCTTTTTATCTTCCAGTGAGGCAAAGGCTGTGATACAGGCTACTGTTAATACACACAGAGGAATCCATGGAATAGAGACAAGCAGATACCTAATGAATGTCTCAACTGCGAGGAAAGCCTCAGCCTGAACCTTGTAAACATCAGAAGAGCTAAATTCGACAGACAAATTCATAGGAAACTGATTATCATGCAAAGCTTTACATGGAATGACCGCTTTGAGTACAGAGGTCCTGTCTTCAGGTCCTGGCAGATCTTCACTCTTCACTAATTGTTGGCTGTCACTTCAGAGATTTTGAAAGGCATCTTTAAAAGGTGGGGATGTTGACTGCTCCAGTGCGATGGTGTTCCTCAGAGGGTGCACGGCTATCTCCAGCACAAGTAACAGCTCCATGCTGCTTGGGTTATGGAGACATGTGTTACCTGATGGGGAAGATGAGTGAGAATATACTCTTGCTTTTGGCTCCTGACAAGGATGAGAGCCTTCCGTGGAGCTCCCCTGCCAGCTAAGCTTAAGAGAACCTCAGGCTTCTCTTCAGTTCTGGCACAACTCTTTGGTCTTTGATTTGCTGAGAAGTGTCACGTTTGGGATATTTTTCTTTTCTCTCCCTGACTGATTGTTCAGCACCATTCAGGGTGGCTCTCAAAGCTAATACTCATCTTCATCTGTTGCGAGTTGCAATAGCATGAATCAGCAAAGATCATATGTTGATAAATCTTGTGTTATATGCGCCCTTGGACTTATTAGTGATGGATGCTAGAAATTTCTACTGCATTGTTTCTGTGTAGTGTTTTAAGTATCATGTTCTGTTGCATCTGTGTTTTTTTGACTGCAGGTTCTTGGATTATCTCTCTGACCTGTGTGTATCTAACACCACAGCAATACCAGTAACTCAGGAACTCATCTGCAAGTTTATGCTGAGTCCAGGGAATGCTGACATTCTTATTCAGACCAAGTGAGCATCCATAATCTGAACATACCTTTTCCTTGTCTCCTCTGTTGTTACATTCGTAGCAGTTTGCTAGTGCCTCCATTGTGAATGATTTGTGTTTGCAGGCTGGTTTCAACACAAATGGACAATCCGTTGGAATGCCCAGTCATCTCGGATGACATTGATGAAGAGGAAGTGTGGCTTTACTGGATTGACAGTAACAAGGAACCTCACGGCAAAGCCATCAGGCATCTGGCTCAAGAGGCGAAGGAGGGCACGAAAGCAGATTTAGAAGTTCTTACCTACTACAGGTGAAATGGCTTATTGAAATGGAAGAAAATGTAAACTCTCTGAAGAGCCTGGTGCTGTTCTTATCTGGATCCTGTGCTAATATCAAAAAAGGAAACCAGGTCACGCCAGAAACCGGGATTAAAAGTTTGTTTCAAGTTTTTCCTGTAGGAGCATTGCGCTCTCTGCTGTCTCTTCCAGAGAAATCTTGAATTTCCTTTGCGCATGACAGCTTTTTGTGTCGTCTTATCGTTTGGCCTCTTACCTTTTATTTATTAGGTTATATTCTTAGGTCGTTCTGCTCTGGAAGCAAGGCATGATCTGAGGAAGGGATGTCCTGAGTATCCTGAGGATTGGGAGGGAGATGGGATCACACAGTGTCTTACACAGATTGAAAACAAATAATCCCAATGCTTCACCCTTCCACTGAACATTGCTTCCTTTGATTTTCAAAGGGATGTCAGTCTTC
>VZSC01001149.1:247250-266395 GCA_013398225.1 Steatornis caripensis | reverse complement strand
GGGATTTCAGTCTTCCTGGGGACTGGAGCCTGACATTAGCATTTTTAATGGCAAGTTGGTCCCTTGGTTAGCAGAGTCACTTGTCATTTTTTAGCATTTACATCAGAAAGGCTGACATCAGGCTTGTAAAGTGAGATTCTGAGGTATATTTTTTTTGTGGTATTTGAAGAAGTAAGTTGGAAATGTGGTGTTATTTTCCTTTGAGGTACCAACTGAACCTCTTTGCAAGAATGTGCCTGGACCGCCAGTATCTAGCCATCAACCAGATTTCTGCACAGCTGTCAGTAGACTTGATCCTACGATGTATGTCTGATGAAAGCCTCCCTTATGACCTCCGGGCTTCTTTTTGTCGGCTGATGCTACACATGCACGTGGACAGAGATCCTCAGGAATCTGTGGTACCTGTCAGATATGCCAGATTGTGGACTGAAATTCCTACTAAGATCACAATTCATGAGTGAGTTGAAAGTGTTGCAAACTGAAGTATAGAAGTGTTTTGTAGTGGTTAGTCTCAGAACAAAATGGTTGTAGATATGAAAGGGTATTTTGTTGCAGAACACAGAACTATTAATTATTGTTACTCTTAGAAACTTCCATGGGTAGCTTTACATGAAAATAGTTCAGTTACATTTTTCATTGTGTTCTTACAGGGAACAAGCTGGGGGAAAATGGAATGGCCTTTCCTCAGACCAACTGAACTTGAAGTGATCTAGCTGTGTCTCAACATTACTCAGTTTTATACTTCAAGCTCAGCTGAAAGCCACAGTTGGAAAGCCAGAATTTACAGTTAGGTACAGCTATTGCCCCAGAAACAATTCATAGAGGCTTTGGCCTCCATCCAGCAAAGTTCTTAAGCATATCTTAAATTTAAGTATGGGAGAAGGGCCCATTAACTTCAGTTGAAACCCTCTCTGGCTTAATTGGTTTGATGGAGGAGCACCACTGGGCTAGACCCAGACAGGGAGTATCTGGCTGAAGAAACAGAGGAAGAAGTATAGCAGTGCAGGAGACAGTATTGCTTCTGTTAGTGAGGTGACGGACTGTTTTGACACATGTGAAAAATCTATCCTAGTTGGTGGTGCAAAGGAGGAGGTTGTCTGTCCTGAGCTGCTGTCTTACTTGCGGAAATATTAGAGGTGTTTAATTTTCCTTCTGTGCCTTGCATCGTAGGTATGATTCTTTCACAGACTCTTCGAGAAACGAAATGAAGAGGAAGTTTGCGCTCACTATGGAATTTGTAGAAGAGTACTTGAAGGAAGTTGTAAATCAGGCCTTTCCTTTTGGAGACAAAGAAAAAAATAAACTTACATTTGAGGTACTTCTCAGCTATCTGCGTCCTACTTACGGTATTCCTCCTCATTTTAGCTAAGTTGACATTGACTCTTTCAAAGTGAAGATAGTTGCAGAATAAATGTCTGTGTAAAATGTCCTAAAGAAGCACCAGTTCCTGATTCCAATGTTCCTGATGATGACTGTTACTGCAGAAAATAATAGTACTGTCTGCTGTCAAACAGCTGTGTTTTTCCTTCCTTCTCCTGAGATGATTGCGTTTCAGTGGCACGAGGGAGGGGTATGTATGTGAGTGAGTGGCTATGTGACCTTTATCTCCATGTTAGTGAATTAGCATGTGGGGATACTTCAAAATAAGTAAGTACTATTCTCTGTGTAAGATATGACACTGAAGGAAATAGTCAGAATAACCTAATCCTGTATTTTAAGTAGTGTATGAAATTCCTGACAAACTTTAGATAGGCCTAAATCTTCTAATGCTGAATAAATGGGAAATTCTTACAGCTTTTACAGTTTTTCCTCCAACCTACCTCCTAAGCTTTGTTGCTTCTGCCTCTGGTCATCTGAAATCACCTCTGTTCAAGCACAGCACAATTTTCTTATTCTTCTGCCTTCCATCTTCCCCACAGCTGCTGCCTCTTTAAGCAATTTCCTGGAGTCTTTCTTCTTGATCTTGTATATTTTCCTAGATGCAACTGTATCCTTTCACACCTTCCTAAATCTCATGTTGGTTTTGTGCTCTGCTGTAATTTGACTGACCAATTATTTTGTCTAACTCTGAAAAACATTTGATGTCACTGGCCTTAGTCCAAGGCCCATTTAAATCAGCGGAAGGACTTGGGCTAATTTGAATGCACTCTAGATCTGGATCTCTGTGAAAGCTGCTGTCTGAAATCCAACGGTATTGCACAGCTGAATGCCACAAAGGCTGCCAATACTTCCTTCATTTTTGATTTCTTTTCCTCATAGGTGGTACATCTGGCTCGAAACCTCATATACTTCGGCTTTTATAGTTTTAGCGAGCTTCTCAGACTTACCCGGACGCTGCTGGCAATTCTAGATATTGTTCAAGTTCCTGTATCATCATACTTTGAAAGGTTGAGCAAGTTTCAGGATGGAGGTGAGAGAAGCAGCAAAGAATGTTATTCTAGTGTGTAATTAGTTATTTAGGTTGGAAATAATTTATGTAACGTCTCATTGATCTTTCAAGGTTCTTTATTCACACATAAACCCACCTACAGGAATGTATTTCAGGATACATTAAGATGGTCAGCTAAAAAGAAACCTTTTTGAACGGAGCTGCAGACTTCATGGCTTGTGGTTACTATGTTGGTGCTGCTGTTTCTTTGCTTGTTTGGAACTGAACTTTCAAATCTGGATCTAAGCCCCTATGTCCGTTGTGCTGAACATCCCAATGAAGTGCAGCAAGCATTTGCCTGGGCACAGCGATTATGATGGCTTGTATGCAACTCAAGTATTTATTAATCGTCTTAGCACTTCACTTAAAGGGAGAATGAGATGTTACTGGTCCCATAACTGCAGAAGCAACGGGTGGAAGTCCAGTTGAAGCCATCTTCTGCATGTATTTGTCAGTTTAGAATATTCTTTTTTTAACCCAGACCAGAGTGCCTGCCTGACAACTCCAGGACAATACTGTATGTCCCACTGCCTGTTCTACTATGGCTTAAAACTGGGTTGAAGAGTGAGCACGCCAGAAAAATGCTGAAACGTAGCAGTTTAGTTTTCCTGTGTGTGTAGAAGGGAGATGTGACAGTCATGTGAGCTCAGGGTCCAGGAGACTGGCTGATGGCAAATTCCGTTTTAATATATGGCCTGTGTAAGTGTCATTGCACTGCCGACTGGCCCACAGCCCCAAAGAGGATGAGCTGTCTTGTGTGAAACAACGATTATTTTGCATTTTCTCTGGGAGGCCTTTCCCCAGCCTTGAGTTTTCCTCATTGTCATTTTGCTCAGTCACTCCTACAGATGCCATGTGTGGGTGTGCCACCCTTCATAACTTTTTTCTTTTTTGAGGTTCACATGCTCTGCAGAAGTGTAGACTGTCATTGCCATGTCTGAGCCAAGAAGTCTTGTGCTTGGTTCTCTTGATCTTTCCTCCATCACTGCCACGACACTTTACTGAAAGCCCCTGAAAGTCTTTCCTGCAATGCTGTGCACACTAAGGCATGCTAGAGCTGGCTGCAGTCCCTCTACAGCACTAGAGAAAGACTGTATGATCAGACACTTGGAATTATGCTTTCTTTTGTCCTTGAAATACATTGCAGATTCTCTTCTTAAATTACTCTGGACACAATTTGACTCCAGATAAAATCTTGGCATATTGGCAAGATGGAACATGCAGATGTGTCCATTTAGCTCTCTCTCTGCTCAAGTCTTTAATCCTGGTTATACATCTCATTCAATGTTTTTACTCACCTTCGTTACCCATAAAATTGTGTTTCGTCCTTAATTCCCTTTTATTTCTGTTGAGGGTTTCCTTTCAGGCTATCTAGAAGAGGAAAGAACTACCTGTTAAGGGCAAACAGACCTGTTCTCAATTACACTAATTTCCAGAGCAATTCCATGGAAATCAACAAATTTACTATGAAACAAATGAGAGTGAAGAAATGCAGAAAGTGTCACCACCATGCAAATGGAAGCTCAGTAGCCTTGTTAGTAACACTCAGCCATTGACTGGAACATTGTTGGAAACTTTTGTCACGTTATCTGTTTTTTGTCTCGCATTCTTTCAGCAAAAAAGGCACAGAACAAAGGTGGGATTTTTTGCTTGTCGATTAGCTTCAACCTTTATACAGGTTCTTTAAACTTCTTTCTTGGCTGTAGTTGTCTCCATGGATGTTTATCTTTTAAGGACTGCACCAGTTCAGGTCAGGATGTGACAATCCATTGATGTTCTTTTGGAAATGATCTGTGAGTTCGTGTTTTTTTCCCCCCTTTTTCTGCTAGCTATATGGCTAGAAAGCCCATTGCTTTAGAGAGGGGTATTTTGCATCGACTGTTGTCAGTTGTGTCTGCCATCTTAAGGAAGACCAGCGATAGAAATACTGGCTGTACTGTCTAGGCTTAAAAATAGGCATTGGAATTTTGCTGTGAACAGATAGGTGTTCTTCTGTTGAAATAGCTGTGAGATTTGCTGGAGAGGCCTTCTATGGTCTTTGACAAAAGAAAAGGATGCCCATCTTTGGATGATCACATCTTGTCTTCGGCTTCCCTCTTCTTTTCTGATTGACAGATCATAAAACACATAAACTGCATTCACTTTGCAAGTTGAATGATCCTGAATGTTTAAATGCTATGCCCAAGCATCTTACCATTCCTCTTTCTTCCTCTGGGCAGCATTAGGCTGTGAAGATGCACATGTCACAAGGATGCATAATCTATAAACAGTTTAAGAAGTTTTGTAACTTTTATTTGCTATTTTTGAGCACCCAGCTCATAGAACTTCATGCCTGAAGAACATATTTAATGTCTGAAAAACATATTACTCAAGCAAAACGAGAGTACTTTTAATTAAGAAAACCCACACAAAACCCAATCAGTGTTAGCTTTAGTTGCAGATTAAGATTAGAGAGGGAGCTCAAGAAGAAAGCACCAGGTACTGTAGTTGCTGACATTCTGGAGACTACTGCTGTGCCTGAAATGTCAACTGTTTGTAACTTCTGCCTGTCTTTGTTTCATGTGGAAGCCTGCTGGTGAGGAATGAATCAGACCATAGGGGCAGGAGTTTGGCTGGCTAAGTTGCTCTAGTTCCTGGGGCTGCGAGAGTTTGTGCCAGCTGAGTATTTGACTCTACTCTTTTTTTCCTTCCCTTCTATTTTGTTTTTTTTTTCTATTAAAACCCTGTTGTTGAGTAGCAGTTGTTTTAAACCAGCCCTGTGATTGTCTTGCACCCACATCCTGATTGTCTTTGCTACAATGGGAATGTTTAATGAGGCCCTAAACAACCAGAGCCCTCGGCCTGTTGAGCGCTCTCTGCCTTGCTAGGTATCACTTAGCCGTAGCTGCGGTGCAGTGTGTCCACCCTGAGCTAGAAAGAGCTGAGCTTGGGGGATTTGCTAGCTTGTGCTGTAGTGTTGTTGGCTGTTTCTGTGTCCAGTCTTTTTAGATTTCATGAACTTGAGCTTACAGCAAGGTGCAGAAAGTGCTTATGTTTTCTGAGTGGCGGTGGTGGGCTGGAACTTAGGTGCCTCCGCATGTGTTGGACTGTAGATGATGCTAAGGATAAGCGCGTCCTGACTCGAGACTGAACTTGAGTCTGAGTTTGACAAGGAAACCTTGCTGTATTAGGACTGCTGGAATAGGCCTGTTTATGAGGTGATCATGTGTCTCAATGATGTTCTTGTATTTTTTGTATCTTCTGGGGGAAGGGCAAAGTCCAGGGGTCTGATTCTACAGTGCTTTGTATCTTGTGGAGTCAATTCTACCCAAACAAATTTGACCCCAAAGGTACTGATGTTGCGTAGGTCCTGTGGAATCTGATTCCACCTTGTCCAGGATCCACTAGGGATCCTGAGGGATGAAGAGGCCAACAGAGAAATTGATCTCAGGAATTTCTTCTAGATCCCCCCCTCACTCTGACAGTAAGGATTGTTCACTAGGCAAAGCTGTAGGTATACATTGTTTTTCAATTTTATAATACCTAAAAGATTGTACCTCAAAGATTCCCCTTCCCCTTTTACACGTGTCCTCTCTCTGTCATAAAACTGAGTTGTTGAGACTATCTGTCAGTTGTTGTATCAGTTACCTGTCTTGGCTTTTTATTGTCCCTTTTAACTTGCAATGCTGGTCTCTTAGGCTATTAAGTAAAAAGGATTACAATGGAAAGTAACTCAGCCTGGTTTTTTGTGGTTTTTGAAAACGTGTTGGTGTTTTCTTAAATCAGAATGGTCCACCGATTTTTTTTTCAGAGTTTTCTTATTCATAACTTCCGTAAGATACAGACAGATGGATTGTTCCCTGCTCTCCTTCAGGATGGTGGGAGCCCTCCCTCCAGTTAGTTAAGGGTGAGAGAGACTTCATCCTGCCTTTAGAGGTCAGATTTGCTCTCCCATATCTCTCCAGACTGCAGCAAGGGTCTCACTCCACAGCATCCTCCTCTCTGGCAGGTCCAATATTTGCAACATTCATATCATACCTTTGAACACAGAGTATTGCAGGTAGATGCCCCTCCGACACATTATTGCTCTAGGCATGTGCAGGTTTGCACAGCTTCTTTGTAAGGAAAGTTAGCTTCCCTGAGTTGCAAAACTCATTACATTGATGTTCTTTTTTTAAAAAAAAGAAAAAAGTTAAGATTGTATCTGTTGTGACTTTGTGTATATACTGTGAATACGTAGAAGTAAATTATTAGTTTTGAAGATTATAAAATTTGTGGCGTTTTATTTTACTTTTTTTTCCCAATCTATCCAGTCAGTGATTGCAAATGTCTAGGCATTAGCTTTAATTCAGTAAGAACATCCATTTCATGCGTTGAGCTTAGAGCTTTGAAGTGTAGCTCTAAAGACCAGTTTTGACAAACACTGAAAGCCAGCCATGATGTCTGGGAATGATGGTTTAATGGTATACACAAATATGATTATATTTTATCAAGCACTAGGGGCCTGATCCTGTAAGTAACGTAGGAAAGTGCTACTGAATACCAGCTTGGGCTCTGTATATTTTAATTTTCATCACTAGCTTATTGTAAATTTGCATAGATTAATATTAAATGGATACTTAACAGCAGTATTTTGTCAGTAATTATGCCTATTCAGAAATGCAGTTGATTTTCAGGTTCTAGGACAAGTGACTTGAAAAAAGATTTGACCAAATGGAAAAGTCTTGTAATTCCTGTTCTGCAGATGTAGTAGACTCAAGGTGGCAGCTCTATAGAAGTTAAGGTTTTTGGGGAGGATCTGTTTATTTTACATGATAGGTCTTTAGTTTTGTTAAAAAGTATTGATTTAAATGGGAAACTCTGCACTGAATAAATTTGAGGACAGATAGGGTATACTGCCTTTCCATTATTGACATTGATTTGTTCCATGTCAGTAGCAACAAAAGCTTCCAGCATCTGATTCCTGTAATGCGGAGTTGTAGGGAACTGGTGAGCCTGGCTCTTTACTGGTTTGGCAGCTGCTCCACATCATGAAATCTGTAGTCAGGATTTTAGGAATGGGTAGAAATATATTAATGGTGAGGGGAAGAATGAGGTGGGTGTTGGCTGTGGGTAGCCTGCGTGGAGTTGTGCACCTCAAAATTGAAACAACCAAATTTACAGTTAGCAATCTGGAATGTTCCTCCCTGTTTAATATTTATTTATTAAATTGACCCACTTATTTCAGTAAAACCACTTGCTAAGTAAGGAAGTATATACGACAAGTGTTGAAATGTTGAAGCGTATCTGCAAAGTGGGATGTATTTTTAGGCTTAGTGGAAGTTGCATGAAGACTTGATTAACCTTTTACCTCAAGATGTCCCTTTCCATTCTTTGCTTAAATTTTGACTCACGTTGATGGCTGAGGTAGTCCTTGATGTTCAGTGTGAGTTTCTCTATGTTAGTTCTGCAAAGATTGTGAAAAGAGCCTTATGTTATTGCTAATGTTATGCCTTACTTCCTTTAAGATTTTAACGCCACTGTCAGTTACCTTAACCAGAATTAAATTAGTGTGCATGTAGTTTTCAGGTGTGACCTTATTGAATGAGGACAGATTGGGGAAAGTTGACTAGAAACATTTGTGAGAGAGGATCCTGGAAAAAGAAAAGATGAATATTTTTGGAAATGCTTCTTACCTAGATTGCATCCTAAAAATGATTGTCTTGAAAATCTTGCAGCTAACTCTTTTTTTTCCAGTCTCTTAACTTTGAATCTTTTTTTGAGGTTATTTGAAGCTTTTTTCCATTTCTTTTTTTCCCTTTTAGATTCTAAAAACTATGGGGTTTACAAAATAATACTACCTGTATCCTAAAGAAGCATTTTTTTCGTAAGGAGAAAGTGAGAACTTCATTTAGTAGTGCTGTCATTCTGGCACCTTTCAAGAACGTTATAATCTCTTGCAGTTTTAATTAAAAGGTAAAGTCATTGCTTTCCTAATAAGTGCACCCTGCTGTATCATTCCAGAGTTAGGAGCCAATCTGCTTTGTCCAATACTGGTTATTTGTTCTCTGTGAATTAAAATGCACATCTTCCTCTAGGTGCGATTGATCTTACAAATAGTTGATTTTAGCCAAACCATGCAGCTGCAGCATATGTCAGGTCTGAAAGATGAAATGATGTGGTAGTACTAGCAGGCAAGCCACACGTTTGCTGCACAGCTCAGTGCTATTTAGTTAAATGTTGCTTGGGAATGAGAATAATGGCATGTAAGGAAATATATCCCTGCATTTAGGCTGTCTTGGGATGCAACTCACAGTGCTGGGCACCAATTTGAAAACTGGTGCGACAAACCTAGGTTATTTGTGGATTATATCTTTCCCTCAGGAACTCTACATAAATGACTACAATTTTCCTGAGGCAGTGTCCACTGATGTCAGTCCTTCAGCTCTCTTTGCTTCCACACAGGAAGACTATGCTCAGTCTTTTTGAAAAACAGGTTTTAAAAACTACCTATAATAAGCTCCAATAGCTGTCACCTCTGTGATTCTCACATGAAATGTATTGCTCATGACTGGCTCAACAGATGCCTCCTTTTACCTGTTCAAACTGGTAGGCAAATATCCCAGCTCCTTCACGTTATGTCTGGGTCTTTAGCTTGGTAGCATATCTCTCCTGTAGACTGAAGGGACTAAAGATTTGTCCACAGGTGTCCTGAGATCGTGAAACATTTCTTTGAAAAGTATCATGAAAAGCCTGACCTCTGCGTCCTGCTGCAAGCTTTGCTGCTTTGTTGTGATTTATCCCAAAGGCTTTGACCCTGGCAGAGATCAGAATGGGGAAGGCCTCACTCTCTCCTGAAGACTTCAGCGCTGGTGAGCTGCCATCTCTCTGCAAAGGAGTGCTTGTATACCAGTGTGTCAGGGGACTCTTGTCCGGTCTTCTGCCCCTTTGATACATCCTGATAGTCTGCTCAGTGTCTCGGCTTCAACTGAGCAGGAAGATAGGTCATGTCATCTTCTGGCACTCTCGGCCGCAAGTAGAGATGGGTACTGCTTAGAAGCACCAGTAGTGAGACTGCTGCTGGAACAGGATTGAGAACAAGGTTGTACCTGCCATTTCTACTGTTGCTGTGGGTCCTCTGTGACCAAGAAGGTCCAGATTTCATACAGGACTATTAGAAAAGACTACCTTGTTTCTCAGCCTTGCATCCATGTCTGTTAGCTGCCCTTTTGTCTAGTTAACAATTTGAAATATCTTCTTGAGGCATACTTTGATGAGCAGAGCTAATGAGGCAGTGGCTGCCTGGCAGACTGGAGCAATAATTTATGCCAGCAGTTTACAAACAAGGGTTACAACAGAAAAAAGATGTAACGCTTAGGAAAGTTAGCTATGTTAGTCACTGATGTCTATAGTGAAGCAACTGCTGTTCAGTGCAGAATTTTGTCAGACCAAAGGGGAGGTTGGTCTGAGAGTTTAATTTTCTGGCATGGACCATTTCTCTTTTCTCCTTATTCTTTCCCCTCATCACGAGACCTGTGCATTAATGTGATTCCAGAGACCATTGCTCTTCTAGGAATCGATATCTGTTTCACAGATGTAACTCGGCTAGAAGGCTTGATTCTCATGATCCTTTTTACTTTGAAGGCTAGCATGCTGATTTATGTGTTTTTCCCTTCGTCTAATGTCCATGGCAGTAAAGCTGTATTTTTGACACTGGCTTGTGATTTTGAGGGCTAGGCAACATAAACAGAAATTGCAGAAGGTCAGGAGAAGGTGAAGTTTGGTGAAGTTTCACCATGGCTGGGCAGCGGTGAGTTTGCATGCAAAAAGGGAGGGCTTGTGGATATGCTGTAGGTAAGTGCAGGCCGGGGTGGCCAGATTCATTCAGGGAGTGGCTAGCAAATGTATGTGCATTGCATATTGTGGGGTTTTTTGTCTGTTTGTTTGTATGTTTTACCTCATTAGTTCCAAGAGCTGTATAAAATGTGTAAGTGGCCTCACCTTCTGCCTGTAATGTAATGCGTTAGTTTTACTGTGAGGCTTACCTGAGGTGAGCTCTAGTTACTGAGCGATGAAAAATGGTTTTGTGAAGAAATAAAGTGTTGTTCTTGGCCTATTTATGGTAGGTTCTGCGATCTTTATGAGCAAATTCTGTAGAAAACCTGTAAAAATTAATACCTCTTTCACAAACAGAGCTGTAAGACTTAATGCTTCTGGCAAATAATATATAGCTCTATAGGGTTTGGAATAAAAGTTGTTCCTTTAGGTACTGAAGTGTTGTTATTATATGTCTTAAAAATGGCTGTAACTTTTCATGAAGAAAAATTAAATTGCATGAAGCAATGTAGCCAAATCAACAAAGGCACAGAAATGTAGAGCCAAAGCTGCCATTGGGTTTTTAATTTAGCCGTTAGTAACTAGACATTGCTGTGCATATGGCTCCCTGCCACAGGATCCCCAAGGATTGGCAGTGTTGCATGCTTTAAGATGGCACTGAAACTTCAAGAAGCTTATGGTGGAGCAATGGTATAGGTCTCACTGAAATCTGCAAAGTCAAGGCTGTTTGGAGTCAAGGCTCCTGTTTCAGCAGTCATCGAGAAAGTGACTTGCTGTTCTAAGTACTGTCTTAAAACCTGGTTGAACACACCTGCACTGAGGGATTGGTTGAGGCAAGGTCAGCTTTGGTGAAAACTGACTTTGATGGTAAATGTTTAGGACTTTCAGCAACAGGCTAGATATCTCCTAATGCAGCACTGAGCTTGCAAACTAGCCTAAAGCTTCCCTAGTGCACTGGCAAAATTCAGTTTTGCCTCACCAAGGCTACAGTTGGTTAAAGTTGACTTCATGGGAAAAATGAGAGTGGCTGAGGAGGACTGAGAAGGCTTTGGGACTTCATTGGGTTGTGGGAAGTGTTTTCTAAGAGGTATTTGGAAGAAGTTGAAGCATCAGGTGTCCTAGTCAAAAGCATGCTCAGGTTTGATGACATCAGAGTTGTCTCTATAACTTAATAATTACAGAGACAATGTGGGAAATGCCGCATTTTTGCAAAACCTTTGATTTGTCTCCTTCCCCTCCCCTTTTATATAAGCAAGGTTGAAGAATGAACTGGGCTTTTATGGACAGGTTAATGAAAGTTGTTGGAGCAGTGGATGCATGTACATTTGTCTTTTCTGGCCATTAAGTACCAGATTTCTTGAAGAACCCATCATATTTCAGCTCCTATTTAGGTACTTAGTTTCCAGAAACATTGAGCATCCAGTGTCTCCAGTCAGTAATGAGAGCTGCTGGGTGAGCACTGTGGAAAACTGTTTGAGCTAAAAACGGCTGAGCAGTTTTGAAAACTGGGTCCTAGGAATCCATCTTTTCTATATCTGTGTTGAGGAAGACTGAAGAATAATGTTAATAAGAGCAGACTCTGTCCCTCTGTGGCAACCAGACACCAGATCAGGTGCGTATAGTTAATTTTTAAATAAACAAGGCTGCAAGTGTCTTGGGGATATCTGTGTAGTAGGGGGCTACTCGCTGTAAGAGTATCTGCCAGTCTTTGAGGCTGTCCATTGTGTGTTAGCGTTCAGCTACCTCACAGTTCTCTGCACAGTTTGTGAAATACCTAAAATGTCGTGGGTGCCAGAGAGCAAACTGAGGATGCTGCATAGCAATTGGCTAGGAACAATTTGAAGAAAAGGCATGAATTGCCAGCTGCCTTTGACAGTTGTTTTTCTTTCTGAATATGGTATTTTGTCACTTACCATCCACACTGTATTACATAGCAGATTGTTGTTTACTTTTATATTCCGCTTTTAGAATTTTTGCAACCAGTAAATGACTTATCAAGAAAATATGTTTATATAGAAAATGAAGTGTCAAATTATCCAGTATTTCGATTACTTGGGTGGTTGTTATTTTTTTCCAGTAATTGACTCCTCTGAAAAGTCTTTCTTCTTGGAGAGGCCGCTGTGTTGTCAATCGTGCCAAATTGTATGAGATTATGTGCTACGGTTTTGTGACAGAAATTGATATTCATTAGGAAGTTGTGATCACTGTAATAAAAAGTAATGAAAAGGAGATGCACAGTTGTCTTTTGAAAACATGACAAGCATTCTCCTCTTTCCTTTTCTTTCAGTGCCTGTCAATCTGCAACTCCTTTAAATTACCACTTATGCATGCAGTGATTCCACTCTTCCATTGGCTAACCTTGTGAGACTGTATGTTCAACAGGAGGCATTTTTAACGGGTCCACTGCTTATGGAAGGTTCTTGGCAGCTGGCTTGTCGTGGCAGAAGGAGGAGTAGAGAGGAAGGGAAAATTGGAAAAATGGAAGAAGATTCATGGAGATTGCCTTGCATTCTTTTCCTCTGTTGGTCAGTCACAGCTCTGAGCACTTTTGCAGTGGTTTGCTGGTGAGAGAAGTGGTTGGTTGCACACACCAATACCTTACAACATCGCAGTGACTGCTCTCTCCCTGCCACATTTCTCAGCATATATAAATGTTAATACCTTGACCTCAAAAAATACAACAAATGATGGAGTCAGCAGGTTAAGGGTGGCAGTACCATGTGAAGGCACAGCTCAGGCTTCTCTTTACTTATCTCTAGCAAAGTGCACACAAAAGTAATCAGGGTTCACATCTACTTGCTATCTCTCCTGATTTAGCTCATTTAACTAGCTGAGGTGGTAAGTTAATTTTTCCTTGGGCATTGTTATTCAGGAAGCACTTTGGAGCTGTAACTAAGATCAGAGCTCTGTTACTTAGTCATTGTGTGTGTATGTACTAAGAACTTAAATCTCTTTTATTGAGGCAGTGTATTTTGTCTTGCATTGTCACAGGCTTCGCTGACATGCAGTCAGTCACTTTTTAAGCTGCAATAACCTTTCTTCATGCCTTACCTCAGAGACTCATACCCTTTCCCGCTGAGATAACTGTATTAAAGCCAAGAGGACGCAAAAGCATAGCAAGAAGAAACATCTCACTAGCAAGACTGCTGCTGGCCCCTGATGTTTGTGAGTGACAGATTTAAATCCGTGCTTAACATGGTTTAGACTTCCGAGGCTGGAGAGATAACATTGGGCACTGTGAGTACTGATTACTGGAGGATCTTTTGGAAGAGAAGCTACTGCCCACTCTTTGTGTACAAGAATGATCCTCATGGCTTCTTTTGAAGAATAGAGCCATTCTCCCCAGTGTTGAGATGCAGTCAGCTGCTTCATTGCCATGTACAAATGTGCTGGTTGACTGCTATCTACTCCTAAGAGATAGTTACATTTCATCAGCACCCTACAAAACATAGCTGTTAAAATATCTTTCCTGAAAAGAATGCTGAATTGCTCCAGTTGCTGTATTATTTTCACTCCGGGAACGTTCTCCCCGAGCCTGTTCTGTGTTAATTGAAAGTAATAGTTAGCGTCAGGCAGTTAGTTAAAAAGTTTTCCAAGATGAGTTTTCTCATGACACCTTGTCTCACTGTTGTTATTGACAGAATGCATTTTTGAGTCACTACCCTTTTCAGCTGTAAATACTAAACTGGATTAAGTAGAGTTTACTCTCACTAAAATCCTTTCCTATGCATTAATGAAATACAATTTGAAATGGCGGTGATAATAAGTACCACCTTAACCCTCCTTTGCTTTCCTGCCTCTAGCTGTTTAGATCAGTCACATGAAGGTCAATAGTAAAGAAGTGTTGTGGACAGAAGGTTTGTCCTTGTTACCAGTGCTGTTGGGAAGCAGCTTCATAGATACGACTCACTGGTTTGTACCACCTTTTACTACTGATGTTCTGCAGGTAAGGGGAAAGGACAGCAGTCATCTCATTTATTTTTATTTCCTAGATGCTTTTGTTGGCTCCATCATCGCATGAGCTGAGTGTCTTTGTTATATCAGGCCTCTCACTGTGGTTTTTAGAGATGGAGAAACTAGTCTCCTCATTTGTAGAGGTGACCCTGAAATGCAGAGAGAGAGAGACTTAATTTCTTGGTCATGGAGAGAGTTGAATCCCATCCTCTGCGGTGCCTGTGCAGCACCCCAGTGATAGCTGAGAAATAAGCATGATGTTCTAGGCAAACCCCAGCTTTCTTTATCCAAGAACATGAGATCCACCCAAGATGTTGTCTGATTCCTTGTACAAAAGACACTACCTTTTTTGTGAACCTTACACCAAGTGGACTTCGGTCTTGAAGGTTGGGCAGGAACTTTTCAAGATAAAGTGGAATTCTTCAGAATCAATTTGGACAAACTGCAGTTGTATCTAAGTTTTGAGAAGAATATCTTCTGGACTTGTCTTAGACTTAAATGGTTTAATTATCAGCTGGTAACCCCATTGACTTACGTTGTTTTATAAAGAATTCCTGAGCTTTCCAAATAGTTGTACCTCTGATTATATTCAGCTCTCTACAACTGAGTAAAAGGGATTTTGAAAACATGTTGTGAGAGAAAGGATGATGACTTCTCAAATGAGATGTAGAGCAGGGATATTACAGGCCACAAAGCAGCTGTACAACCTATAGATCTTGCTGTGGGCTTATCAGTCAGCATTAAGGACAGGATGATATGAATGAGGTCATTTATTTAACCGTTTGAAGATGAAGATGCAGAAAGTCTGTTTAACTGAAGCTACTTTAAGGGTTAAAGGTCCTCCACTTAGTAATCTGGCTTTACACAGGTGTACTGCATGACAGTCAATACACACTGGGAGAAAGGTGTAAAGTGAGGGGGGAGAGAGATATATCCATACTATTCCCCAGCTGTTTTATTTGTTTTGAAAGGAAAATGCACCATATTCATTTTGCAGCAAGAAGGATATTTGGAATAATTTGCTTTATGCTGGTGTAAGCACTTAGGAGAACTTTCTGTGCCTGCCTAATGTGAGGATCTAGCCCTTAGTTTGACTTCCACCTTTTTTTCCTAACATCACGCAAAGTCAGAAATACATTTTTTTTTCCCTCCTTTGTAGGGACTTGAAGCATTATTTTCAAAAGACTGATTCAGAGTGATTGCACACCAGACCAGATGCTGAATGGGACCTCAAACGTGACACTAATCTGCCTCATACACTTTGAAAAAGCAAATTCTTTGTGTGTTTTCCTTTGAAAGTCAGGGGTGAAGGCATCCTCTTTCCCTGCATGCAGTACTTTAGCTCTGTGGATTAAAGAAAGAAGGGCATAAGAGGAGGATATTGCTAACAAAATAAAATATAGCTGTGGCTTTTTACAGCAGATTATCTGGGAAGAGAGTCTTCAGTGTGAGTAAAGCTTGTCAGTTGCATGGTGATTAAAGTGTACTAAAAGACATACAAGAACTATTCAGGCTTACCTCAGAAAGCTACGTTTCCTCCATTCTTTTGTTTGCCTTTGGTGTAGTCTAGGTCTTGGCACTCTTTCTGCGAAGAGACACGATCATTCCTTTCCTCCATTCGTTCAGATCTGTGCTTTACAAGAAAGGAAATTAATTCATGTAGATAGGTACCGTGATACTCTCGTTCTTTCTTCTCCCCACCTTTGGAAGAACATAGTCATTGATTCACTGAGATGCTTTTCATATCAAAATTCACTGTAGAGACAGACCAATATAATCTATGGGAACAGATGGTATTTCTTGGTAGATTTTGCTGAACTGGCATCAGTGATAGGTACTATTGCAACTAGACTGGATAAAGTTTTTTGCCACATGAGTCTAATATGATTTTATTCCCGCAGGTATAACTTTTGAAAGGCACTGTGATTACAGATACTAGTTTGATCTTCAGGACAGCCTTCAGGGCCTGACATTCTCCTGGGACTTTTTTTGAAGGGGGATGGTTGGCTGGTTGTGTCAGTTGGCTTTGGTTTGTAGCCTGTCATTTGGACCACATGCAGAGATTGATGAAGTTGCACAGCCTTAAATCTTTACTCTCTCTTAGTGTGACATATAAGATACTTGGATAGTGTCCTTCCAGCTTCTGCAGTGCCAAAAGCAACCTTACTGTCAAGCACATATATAATATCCAGTCATCATGGTGAAGACATCAGTGGGAGTAGGCACAGAAAATGAACTCCTCCCATGCGTCTACAAAGCAAGGTCATAAATTGCAGCAATAGATGGTATAAATGAAATATCAGTGCAAGTTTTCTAACGATAAACATTGTCAAGTACTGGAATTGCTTGCCTGGCGATGATGTATAATGTGGGATATGCAATTCTTAAATATTCTTAAAAACAGGTTAAACCTCTTTCAGAAATGGTCTTAGATATAGATAAGATGCCTTCAGACAAAGGAATGGATTAGGTGAACTACTAAGATTTTTTTTTTTGTTCTACTTATGATTTCTTTAACATGTTAACAGAGCTGTGGAAATATTTTAGCATCACTTCCCTCTGTTGACCTGTAAGAAATGATCTCTTGGAAAATCAGTGTAGAAAATTTGTCCCTAAACCATTGGGTAATTTGAATGAATTCCTTCTCCTGAGTTTTGATCAGGAATTGAGGACTTGTTTTTCAAAATGCCTGTTAAGACTGTAAAAGGGTTTGACGACATAGGTGTATGTGTGATATATAGCTTTGCAAGCAAGCTTTACTCATGGTAAATATATATGTGTTTTTGTTTAACGCATAGGAAACAATGTTATGAGGACCATCCATGGTGTAGGAGAGATGATGACCCAAATGGTGCTGAGCAGAGGATCTATATTTCCCATCAGTGCCCCTGATATACAGCCAAGCATTCACCCAAGCAAGCAAGCCAGCACCTCAGACAGTGAAGATGTGATTGTAATGGACACCAAACTGAAAATCATTGAGATTTTGCAGGTAATAATGATCGGTGGAATATTACGTAGCAGTCATTTCACAGTTCTTTTCTTACTCACGTAGTGGCAAGTTCTGTTACCTACATTCTTACTATTCTCTGGGCTGTTCATTGTAAAAACAGCACTGTGCTATGAGGAAGAATACTCCTCTGTGTGAACAATTGTACAACTGTGGTCCTCACTCTGTTATACCTACTTCACTTTTGAAGGAACTAGATGCTGTAGAAACTGTCAGTACAACTGTGAAAAGGCAGAAACTGAGGAACCTGTCCTTCAGTCTGCCTCACTAATGTTTTCTGAAGACAGTGTGTCTGTTTTCAGTCTCATTAACACTCATTTTACACTGGAGTAGCTTGCTTAATTTTAGTATTTGACTCTTCTGTTACAGTAGTTTGATGAAGGGCAGAATTGGACTTAGACCCACTGAAGTCATGCAAGGCCACGCAGTTTTGAAGTCCATTTCAGATTTCCACTGTTAGCAGCCCACAGACTATTCTCAATCTATGATTTTTCTCCCGGCTGAACNCAGTACAACTGTGAAAAGGCAGAAACTGAGGAACCTGTCCTTCAGTCTGCCTCACTAATGTTTTCTGAAGACAGTGTGTCTGTTTTCAGTCTCATTAACACTCATTTTACACTGGAGTAGCTTGCTTAATTTTAGTATTTGACTCTTCTGTTACAGTAGTTTGATGAAGGGCAGAATTGGACTTAGACCCACTGAAGTCATGCAAGGCCACGCAGTTTTGAAGTCCATTTCAGATTTCCACTGTTAGCAGCCCACAGACTATTCTCAATCTATGATTTTTCTCCCGGCCGAACTGACAAGCTATATGACACTAGCATGCCTCCTGAGAGACTAATAGCACAAAGTGAAAATTGTAAGTGAAGTGGCATATGTTTGTTCTGTACATCAAATCCCAGTTTCTGCAATACTTACGCCCTGAAGGAATGTTTCAGTGTTTTCTACAAATTCTGCGGATCTGTTGGTACCACTGTAACTTTTGAAGGATTCCATTTGTTCTGACTGTTTATAAATGATTTAGATTACCTCGTCATCTGAAACACTATCAGTTGTTGGAGTATCCTCAATACTGCATGCTTTGGTTCCGGAGTTCCTTTAATTCAAGGCTTATGGTGAACGACAGAGTGTTATGAAGTTATATCACCTAAATAATATCATTCATGCGTATTGCTTCTCATTTGGTTTTTTTTGGCTGAGTTTCTCTCCATATTGTCTTGCTGTATTGTTTGATGCCTAGGAGGATGATTCCAGGGACACCAGCCTTGTTCTGTGCATTCCCTGTCTGCTCACAAACAAGAAAATCACATTTTGTTTCATCCTTTCCCTTTTCACAGCACATCCAGTGCAAGAGCACCCAGAATTGGAGAGCATTTGATCCTAATTTGTTACTTAATTGGTGGCTTCTTGGTTATGGTTTAGTCATGTGGTCAAATTACTGCAGATTAGCAAGTTGTCACATGTTGGGTGAATCACAGTAAATGTGCATATATATGATCTTAGTTCACAAGAAATACAAAATAATTCAGTTTTGTTTAATGAGCAATGAAGGAGGATTAATTAAATCACGTTACCTTTCATTACTGTGCTATTACCCTAAAAGGCAAGTAAGAATATTTTAGATTTATTGTATTATCATGCATAGCTACTACAATGGTGATTAAAACTATTGTATTCTAAGAAATATTTCAGTTTATAATAATTTAATTATCAACATATCCTCTTATTCCTTTAAGTAAAGACATTTTTTAGTTAAGAGCTTCTGTTCTGCCATCAGCCAGAATTAAACAGATGGCCTGATAGACTTAGTTGACTATATGTGGACTTGGCAAGTTTTTATTTTTAAAAATCTTGCTTGTACAATTACAGGGTAACTTGATCATTAAACCAAAATAAACCTGCCTGTTTTCTTCCCTCCCCCCCCCCCCCCCCCCCCCCCCCCCCCCCCCCCCCCCCCCC
>VZSC01001149.1:191448-247167 GCA_013398225.1 Steatornis caripensis | reverse complement strand
TTTTTTTTTCCCCCCCCCCCCCCCCCCCCCCCCAAGATTTTAAATAAAATTTATTGTTTCTTAAACTAGCCTTTTATTTGCTTTTAGACGGTATAGTCCTAGTCGATTCCGATTACAGTATTCTGGGTCTGGGAATCTTGTCTGACTTTAGTTAGAGATCAAAGAAACAGGTTGCCACCATTTGCTAAGTTATCACCTGTCGCCTGAGTCTTGGTAACTTAACATACATGCTTTCATATCCACTGATTGTAAAGTACGTTAAATGATCTTAAACCTGTTTCATTGTATGTTTGTGTTTGCTGTGGGTGAGGAGCATAAGTGTGGGAAACACTGAAACTCAGTCGATGGGCAGTCAGTTGTCGGTGTCGGATGTAAATGTGTCAGTCCTTAAATTGGTACCGATGTTTCCAGCCTAGTTATTTTCCTCACTGTTCCAGTATAAAAGCAGCACTTACAGCTTTGAATTAGAATTTTTCCTGTATAAGTTTCCGATTTCACAGCTGAGGAACAAAAGGCATCAACAATTAGAAGAAAACAGAGCGTTGAGTGAGGAGGATCTCTGCTACCATTACGGTGGTACCTTCCAAAGCCAAACTTTTTTTTTTTTTTTCCACGTACTGGCAACACTACTAGGAGCACATGAAGGACAGGCTGTTTGCTCCTCACATCCTCAGCCGGTCATTAGCAATGTAAGAAAAGACACCACTAGGTTTAGGCTTCACTCCATGGGAACCTGAGTTTACTGCAGCACCGCTGCCCTTGACTGTTGGGCATCTGAGAGGGTGAGCCTTGAGCCTGTCGTCTTTACTCTAAACCTTGTTCCACTTCTTAGTTTCACGGGGCGTTAGAAGTCCAGCTGAAATATGAAATAATTGGTTTCAACATGGGTTTGAATGTACTGATCTGGCTTGTGGGCAGTGAGGATGAGGCGGCATGCTGGAGCTGCTGGACAAATCCAGTCTGCTGCTTAGTATTCAGCAGTTGATAGGGTGGGGTTCAATGTGTCTCAGGATGGGTGGAGTGAAGAAAGCAATCACAGAAAACTGATGAATGTAATGGAGTCTTTTCTCATAGTGGACATATTTACTAAAAATAATTTACTTCCATGACTGTTATCTCTGTACATTCCACCACAGAAAAATCCTAACCCATGTTACCAAATGGCAGAAGAAACGTCTTATTTAAAACTTCTTTTTGTTGTAGTTTATTCTCAGTGTTAGACTCGACTATAGAATATCCTACATGCTGTCTATCTATAAGAGAGAGTTTGGGGAAAACAATGAAAATGTTGATTGCTCTACAACATCCCCACCCGACACACCAGGGATTGCCTCAGGTAAATGTCGCTATTGTATGGCAATGTAAAATAATTTTGTGTAGACTACTGCAAACACCAGAAAGATGCATGCTGCTTAAAGTTGAAAGGCTTGTGGGAAAATGAAAATTTTAAGGAATCTCACAAAAGTAAGATTTTTGCTGGCCTGTCCTTCTCTAACAAGAATGTGATTCCTTTTTCCCATGATGACAATTTATTCTCTTCTCAAAACACTGTGCAATGACCAATTTAGTGGAGGGTAGATCGGGAAAAAATGGTTGGGGTTGGATGAGGACAGATTTAAGTGAGGTGAATGTGGTATGGGAATGGAGTGGCTTTCCAGGGAGCGTTCCCATGCACACAGAAGTGCTCAAAAGGCTGACTGCTGGCTGTGTGAGCACCTGCAAATAAGGAGAATTGCTTTAATTGGAGGTGCTGTATAACAGACGGGAGGCTAAGGACTACTAAAGTCTTAGGTAGTAAGGGATATTAAATCTATTGTAAAGCAAAATGATGGTGTGGTAAATGATTCAGTTTATGATAAATATTCCAAAGTTTATGTGTCTGCTTTGTGGGGGTTGGTTCATCTAACAAAAAATGTAAAAGTTTCATATTCTCTGTCATTTGTGGGTCACTGGTGGTGGTTCGTACAGCTCCTAGCACCAGGGGGCTCTGGTTCATTGCTACAATCTGGCTCTTCCTCAGTAATAGTAAAACACAATTTATCTCTGCCCCATGTCCTGTTTCTTCTCTAGTACTCTTGCAGGTAGTGAATTTTGCCTAGTTGAGGAATGTGTAGTTAGACCTTTACTTGATAACATCTACTCTAAATAGGAACAGAGTTCCATTTCGCTGTGCAGATTAAACAATGATCATTGCCTTTATTTTTAAAATTTTATTTTGATTTTTTTCCAGCGATTGTCCCTGACATAGATGAAATCGCAGCTCAGGCTGAAACCATGTTTGCTGGCAGGTATGTTCTCTGAAGTTTTACCTCCCTATATATCTGTTAGTTCACGTTGATATTTGTCACGGACAATCTCTGTTTATTTTGTGCTTATTTTCATACCCTGTGTTTTCCTTTGGCTGCTTCTTATTACATAGCCTACACATAGACAGAAAAGTGCCAGATGAGGCCTGGATTACAAAAAAGTAAACACCCCAGTTGGTACGGATGGCCATGGGATTGGAAATGACCGCCCTCTTAGTTGTAAGAGAGTTGGTAGAAAGTTTTTTGTCTTGTTCTCAAAGGCAGCTGGGGAATGGTGCACAGGTGTATTGGGCTAAAACACGAAATATTTATCTTATAATGCCTCACGTGGGTGCTTTTAGAGAAAGACCTTTATCTTGTGTACCTTATGGCTGTTTGTTTCTTGGATCAGGAGGTTACTGTTGACCCTCAGTATTTCTCATAGACCACATGACCTGTTGTCATTGCTCCTTGTGTTTGAACTTATTTAGAAAGTTATATACACAATTATCTTTCTTGTGATTCCTCAAATCAACTGTGGACCGCTTGCCATCATCTTCTGGACCACCAGAGGCATGTAGATCACAAGTTATACTTGCAGAGTTTTGGAAGTGATTTCAGTTATGCTGTGAACAAAAAAAAAGCATGGAAAGTATCTACACTGGAGAGTCATTACCATTATCACTATATTGATTTAATTTTACTGGTATAATTATAATTATACCAGTAAAAATTAATTCAATTTAGTCAAGGCCATAGACTCTCATGTTTTTCATGGAGCTAGGGAGAAGGATCTGCAATATGGGCACTCTGATCTTTCCTCTCTCAGTCCCTTATGCGTTCTCAATCTTTACCAGCACAAGCAATGCCTCCAGTCCTCTCCCTGAACTCCCATAATGTAAAACAACACGCAGCCCTTGGCATCTGCATCTTTAAAATGAACAGAGAGACTGAATGGTTTCTTGGAAACATTATTTTTGCTTTGATATGTTAAGTGTAAATCTCCTTTCTGCCGTTCCAGGTTATAAATATGATTCCAGAAATATGAAGCTTTTGGCAATTCTTGCTATTTTTGAGCTTATTTTTTCTTAAATGAAATTTTAATAGCAGCTGAAAAGGGAAGGAGTGAAAAGGAAAGGGCCAAATTAATCTCTGATGAAGAGTTGTTTACTTCGATTAATTTGTATTGGGGATGAGCTTGGCACAACTTATCTGAGACATAAATGAATGTTTTTGCAATATAAATTTTAATCACAGTATTTGACACATATCATACATACATACTTTCTTTCCGTAGTGTCCATTCTGCTACAAGATTGCTGCAACAGCATATAACTGTGGGATTGAAGTTCTTAAAAAAATGTTAGTGATGTTTATAGTTTCCATCCTGCAACATACTTGATTTGAAGAGCTCTGTCAATTGAAGTTCATATATATAGGCATATTTATGTCAAAAGCTTTTATTTTTTGTTATTTGATTTTATCTTACTTGTTCTCTTTTTTCCCCATTTTTGTTGCAGAAAGGAGAAGAATGCGGTTCAGCTTGATGATGAAGGGGGCAGAACTTTTTTACGGGTCCTCATTCACCTCATCATGCATGACTACCCTCCTTTGCTCTCAGGTGCTCTGCACCTGCTATTTAAGCACTTCAGCCAGAGAGCAGAAGTTCTGCAAGCATTTAAACAGGTATGGATGGGCATAGCGTTCTTCCAGGAAACTGACTGTGGGGAAAGACTTCCCAGAGGCTGCTTTGCTTACCTAAACTGCTGTTTGTAGCATGACAGTGTTATTTACTTAGAGGTCCAAATTCAGCAGAGATTTTTTTTTTTTGCTGGAATTGACCATATGTGCATTATGTATGTATATTATAGTTGTGCACCCAGAAATAGTTATTTCTGACATTGCATCCATTACTGAAAACGTATGTCCACGGTGACAGCTGGAACACACGCATCTCACAGCGAGACGTGATGTAGCAATCCCTCAGAGGCAGTTAGTAGCTCATGTTCTGCAAGCAGTGTACCAGTGTCAGCAATAAGACTTTCCTGTCTTCAGGGCTCCTTAGGCTGGGTATAAAGCTCTCTTGTTATTCATGCGGTATTTCTAGTTCTAATTCAGGTGTCTTTGCATTGTGCTCCACTGCATGATACAGATATGCCCAAATAACAGGAAGAGAGTAACAGAGCCAAGCCTGTTTTCAGCTTTTATTCTTTTGGCTTGATAGCGGTGCATGTGCAGGCTCCATGTGTCAGTGGATTAGGATGGGGAGATCTGATGTCATGGGGCTGGATGACAGAGACATCTCTGTTATGTAACGCTGTATAACATATATTGATAAGACCATCTGATGCTTATTTCAGGAGTTTGATAGCATATTGTCTCATTATTATATAAGAGGTGGACATTTCTCTTGTTTAAAAACAGATGAATGATAAAGACCTGGAAAGCTTTTGTTTAATGTTTTCTGCAGTGTAGCATAATGGCCTCACACCAGATTTTTAAAGTTAGGCCATGCTGGTTAGTTGCATAAATAGATGTTATTCCCAGGTAAGCAAGGACTGTGTAGCTTAAAATGTTTCGTAAAGGATGGAAAAAGCTAATGGACAAATAAAAAAAAAAAGAGTGTAGAGAACATGGAATATGAATGTCGGCGGATAAGCAGCACTCATCAATTCTGTAAAATAACAAGGTTTTACCAAGCTAAGAGAGAAGGTGATGAAAACTTTATATTACAAAATAGTGAATATTTGCCTGCATGTAGTGTTTTTTTAAAAAAAAGAGTTTTCCCATTAGTATTCTTGTCTGCCACATGACCTTAATCTTTTACATAAATGTGATTTCTTAATAGCGCTTATTGATTTACTGTAAAGATTGTTGTTAGTTTTTTTGAATATTATCTTCATTAATAATCTTGGTAGAACAAAGAGCACTACAAAGAAAGAAAGTATGTAGATCATACTAAATTGAGAACTACAAATAACAGGGCAAAAACTCCAGATAATTTGAGCAGTACGAAAAAAGAAAAAGTGAGATAATCTTAGTAAGGGGCAACCACTCAGATGGTGGGAAATTACATGAACCTGAAAATCAAGTTTGTGAGCGATATTCAAACAAGTTTTTCTAAGTTGGCCTAACAGTGTTAAAATCTGTTATTTTCAGTATTTGAGTATGGTGATGTAGGTGATCATGAAATTTGCTGGCCATTCTGACTTGTCTTCGAGTGTCCTGATTCCTTGTCATATAATCCTTTTTTTTTTCTCTTGTGAAGTACTGTGTTGATGGGATAAGCTATTTCTAACTGTATTGCTTTACCATGAGGATCATAATCAGTGCATCAGAGCTCATTCTGTATAGAACTCAAGAGCTTGTAAATCTGTGCTTCTGCTGAAAATGTTTTGCAGTGTATCAAAGGTCGCAAGAGNTAATCCTTTTTTTTTTCTCTTGTGAAGTACTGTGTTGATGGGATAAGCTATTTCTAACTGTATTGCTTTACCATGAGGATCATAATCAGTGCATCAGAGCTCATTCTGTATAGAACTCAAGAGCTTGTAAATCTGTGCTTCTGCTGAAAATGTTTTGCAGTGTATCAAAGGTGGCGAGAGAATGTTGTGAATGTTGTAACTATCCCGTTTTGGGCAACTGCAGTCTCCAGCTCTGTTAAAGGTTTTTCATGGGTGCGGGCTAAAAAGCCTGTGTGTGTGCGCCATGTTTCAATTTCGTAGGGAAGTTTATGTAAAGCACCTGAAAAGAAGGGCTTAGAATGGAAACTATCAAGCAAATTACCCAGGCGTAAGTGCTGGTGCCACTGCTGTGACAGCTTTACAATTTTCTGTATTTCCAGGTTCAGTTGCTGGTGTCTAATCAAGATGTTGACAACTACAAGCAAATCAAGGCTGATCTTGATCAGCTACGTCTGACTGTAGAAAAATCAGAATTGTGGGTTGAGAAGAGCAGCAATTATGAGAGTGGAGAGGTGGGCGACAATCAAACCAAAGGGGGAGAAGAGCCAATAGAGGTGGGTTTTAAAGTCTTTTCTGTTAGAATTGTTTCAATATTGATAAGTAGTTTAATGAACAACTGCAAATTTGTGGTCTGGTTAATCAAAGTAGCAGAGCGAGAATGTGCAATATTCTGACTGAGCTTTGGGGAATAGGACATAAAACCTCTTTTATCAGTGTTCAGTATTCTCTCCCACTGCTTTCAGTAACTGCGTTCCTGTGTCACAGGGCTGCCTTCCATTCTGGCTAGTGAGCAAGCCACAGTGTATGACATCACTCTGTGGCCAAGGAATTAATCTCGGGATCACATGTTGGCAGTTGTGTTGACTTGCTGGAAGAAAGGAGGAGTAGACAGTATCTGTTCCAGCAGCTGGTGGGGAGGAGCACAATCACACCCGTGTTTTTAAACATCACGAGTAATTCCACTCTCCACCAAACACAAGACTGACCTAAGAATACTGAGATTTTGTAGGTGAACTAGTGTGTGGTGGTGGAGTGTTTTTTGACCCTTGTCATACCACACTCTTGAGATATATTGTCATTTGAGAAACTTTAGAACTTGAATCTGGAACCACGAAGACCTGATTTTTTTAAAATTTGGCATTTCAGATGGGAAAGCAGATTTTAGGTAGCTTCGTACGGGGGAAAATCCAGCATTTCAAGGGAGAATCCTAATTTATTGGGATGGTGTAGATACTACTCTTTTTCTCATATAACTTGGCTGAATTTAGTGGTGTCAGAACAGGGGAGGAATATGGGATTTCCTACTTTCTTTCCTCAAGCATAGCTCTCGTAGGAAAGAAATTTGTTCCTTTATGTCTTTATTGAATGGAAAAGGTAATGGGGGAACAGGATACAGAATTGCATCACGATATTTACAAGGTTTTTTAGGTAAAATACATTTTTAAAGTGTAATAAGATCCTTTTTATTCCTATGGATAGCCCTGATAGCAACAAAACTCCAGGAAGAGGTGACAAAACAACGTGCTTGAAACAGAAGCATTTCTAAATGGGATATTTTCAGTGGTTTTTTTCCTCATGAGGCATCCATGGGTCTGTATGGATTAGTGGTGCTTCAGTAGATGGCGCAGTGTTATCTCTTGGCAGATCTGAGAGAGTATTGTATCAGAACAGCAGTATGTAATCTGCATAACCGGTTAGATCATCTGGTGGTAATTCCATGAGAGCTGTGCCAGGTTACCATAGCTCAGAATCTTGTCCATTATTTTTTCCCCAGTTAAATTATTCTGTAACAGTCAGGAAATGTTTTTACCTGGCAAAACTACTTTAGATAGTGAATGCTCTCTTTGAGATCTTAAGTCAGATGTAAGAGGTGAGGTTCTGGTCATAATCTACAACGTTTGAAGCCAGCGGCTACCTTCAAGCAGATAAACATCCCTGTGAGATCCCATGCTTTCTTGGAATGGATGCTGGGTATTCAGTACTGAGCTGGATGATCCTCTAGGTCTTTAGGGAATATGCTTCATTTGCCTGTGCTTATTTTTTCCCAAACAACATTAAAGTGCACACAGGGGCTTAAATTACATTACAGAACAGTCTTATGTTTAAGCCTAAGTTTCTGTCCTCACCGAAGTGCATTGCAGGATTGGCATAAGAGTTTTAAAAAATCAAATGTATTTTTTTACCCTTAAGCTTCTGAGTCTTTTTGGGTAATTGTTTCCACCTTTCTATCATAACCTGGAGGGGCTAGAGACTGACTCGTTTTGCAGTCATATGGCTTCAGAAATGGGATTTGTAGTAAAAAGACTATGTTCTTCTAAATAAAGTATCCAGAGTTCTCCATAGAAAAAACCAACAGATCTTACATCCATGCAGGATCATGTTGATAAGAACTGGAGATCAGAATTACAGGAAAGAGTGCTTGGAGTTAGATCAGACATAAATTAGACACCATATAGGATTAAGAAGAAATGCTGAAATTGATCTCACAACTTGAGAAGGGAAAAGCAGATAAAGCCTGTTTCCTTGGTTATCTCTAGTAAGGGTGTTACGAGTCTGTCTAGATACTATGGACTATGGAAAGTGTGGTCTTTATTGTCCTGTCACTGGAGAATGCATTGGTGGTGTAGCACCAAAAACACAGATCTGAGGAGGAGAAATGACAGTCTCAGTGAAAGCACTCTCCTGTGAAGGTGGAATACAGCGCAGTGGTACTTACAGAGCTTCTCATCTTTGCCATCTGCTGAGAAAGTTCAGCGAGGTTTCAAGTGGTATAAACTTCCAGCAGCCTTAAGTGCCTGGTGTTCCCCTGCTGTCCTCCTTTTCTGGTCTGTGGCAATTTGCTTTGGTTCTGGGAGCGGTTAAACAAACATCTCCTGAAACATCATATATGGGTTGAGATTGTGAACTGAAACTTTTGAGAGTGCCCCTCATTCCCGTGGTGAGTAAACACAGCCTGTGGAGGGCAAAACTGTGCCAGCGTGACACTGACCAGCGCCTCGCACAGCTGTCTGCTGAGATGAGTGAGACTGTTTCAGCGGTGGGGAACTGCTCGGACTGAATGCTGGAGTCTGGGCCTCCATTTTGGGGGCTAGAAAGAAAGGATCCTAAGACTGATGCAGTGTGATATCCTGGAAATTTTATGAATAGAAGTAGTAGTCTTTTTTAGAAAATACCATTTCCTAAAGGTGGGATACTCAGACGAGATCCTTTCTCAGTACCATCTCTATGTATCCCTGTCCCTGTGGAAGAGTGTGCCAGAGAATGTCTATCGCGGGGCACAACGAAGCAAGATATGCAACTGAGTGTCTCTGGTATCCCAGTGGCGTGATTATCTCTTGATAACTACCTCCCTGGCATACTCTTACGGGTTCAATAAACAGGATTTTATTTTGTTAAGAGAAAGGATAGATTCAGCAGTTTAATGCTGATCAGCACTTCCAGATAAGACATATAGTTCACATGGATTATAAAACTACTTTGATTGAGGAAGAATGCTGATAAAAGTAACAGGTAAATTAATCTTGGTTAGCCCACAGTCCCAGAACAGAGGAGGATGGTTAATTATAGCAAAGAGCCTGAAATATCTTCCAAAGTATTGATTGAAACAGCTAGAGAGAAGGCAGCATGCATACTAACAAACCTAAACAAATAAAAATCCACAGTTGTTGCATAGATCAACATGACCACGCTGAACAGCGGTGCTGACACTGTTATAAACAGCTTCTGTGGCCAAGTGGTGCAGCTGTTCTTGCCCCACTGGAAATTAAGACCAGATGGGATTTATAGAACTCCTCACCTTCACCATCAGCTAAGAAAGTTCAGAGAGGTTTCAAGAGGTATAAACAATCAGATTGGCGTGCACATGTGTATTTTAGCATAATTCTCTTCTCTAAAACAGTAGGAAGTTTGAGGACACAATGAAACTCAGAAGCACACCTGTTTGGTTCTTTTTTTATGTTATTACACTGGTTTACATCCTTGTGGTTATACTGTGAGACAGTCTCAAGATGTGCTACAGTTTATCCGCATGCTTAATAATTTCAGCATCCAAAGTCCAATCTTTCAGTTCTTTGTGTTTCCAGTTAAGAAAGGCTTACCATAGCTGGCAGCAGAAAAAACCCAAACCACCACCAGTATTCTAAGTGGCAGTATTTGTGTAGATGTTTTTCCAAGTTTTGATTGAGATATGCATGGAAAGGTGCGTGGGTGTTGGCAGTTACTTGCCAACTTGTTTTCTCTTATTTGTCATACCCAACTGGGGCTTTCTAAGAGCCAAGGCCCAGAGCATATGGTGTCGTGAATGGATGTTGCAGTTTAACGTAAGATTCTCATTTGTTTTTAAATCCTTTCCTGCATCATCCAGAGATAAGGACGGAAGTGTCCTCTTCATGGGAGGAACAACTCTAATTTCGATGTGCTACTTGTTCCTCTACTGCTGAGAACTCTGTCCTACTTATCTCAACTACAGAGGTCGTCTTAAGCTCTTTGTCCAGATTTTTTAGTGTTTACACACACAGACTTCATAATATTTCCAGCTGTATTAGAGATTTTTGGAACAAGTGGTGGCTACTGAAATACACTTATGGTCCCTATTTTCATGGTATCTAAATTTCTTGGGACATCTAGTATGTGACTTAGGGGTGTATTCTTTTTTAGGAGGATCAGAAGCATGAAGACATAGAGTAATTGCCTCAAATCCTGTTGGAAATTTGAAACAAAGGAAGGACTTGAATGTTAATCTTTTCACTCACTGGACTGGTGGATAAAGAATAAACGAGTCTTTATTATCCGTGTTGTATCTGTTCCCTATGAGCTGCTGTAATACTTCTTCACTTGCTGTTATTAAATATAATTACTTCACGTTGAGGAAATTGCAATAGGTCTCCACTTGTTGTGTGTTCTTTGTTACAGGAATCAAATATTTTGAGCCCAATACAGGATGGGACCAAAAAACCCCAGATAGACAGCAATAAAAGCAATAACTACAACATTGTTAAAGAGGTTGGTATATCTGCTAAGAAACTTGCTTGAAATGCTTGTTTGATAAGTAGATTTAGTAATTATTTTGAAAGAATGTATTTTTGTTTGGTTTTGTGTGACATGACTGGTTCTTCGCGTGCTTGCATGCTTATTTATATGTTTGCTTATTTATAGATTTTGATTCGACTCAGCAAACTTTGTGTTCAGAATAAAAAGTGTCGGAATCAACAGCAGCGATTGCTGAAAAATATGGGCGCCCACTTGGTAGTCTTGGACCTTCTGCAGATACCCTATGAAAAGGTTGTTCTCATAATTTTAGTGGTAAAGACCATAAACTCAATAAAGGGAAAGGCCTCAAGAGGCCCAAGAATCAATGTGAATATATTTTTTAACTGAATTCAGTCAACTATGGTACAAACATGAAATGATGATGTCTCTTTCTACCTTGAGAAATAATGGGTTTGGGCCTAAGTTTAACTATGGCTGCCTGTATAGAACAGGTTTTATTAAGAACTTAATATTTACTGCCTCAGGTACCTGGATGTCACTGTGCTATCATCCCATTCCTGAAACAGTCAAAGCTTAGATCTGCAGTCACTGCGCAGTAAGAAGTATTGATTTAATGGAGCTCCTAGCAGGGTATCTAAATTCCAGTGTTGGGTACTGATGTGAGTGCTATCGTAGATACATAAGATGGACAAAAAGCCTTCAGGGATCAAGTCTGCAATAAGTTCTTTGTTTCTGTGGTGGAAGACTCGTAACCTAGTTCTACTTGCAAGTCTTTCAGATGATAATGTGGTTTTGTACTGATTTAGTGGCCTTAAGCACACAAATGAATGATCTAGATAGCCTTTTAAAGAGCGCATATTTCTAGATGTTATAGAAAGTGTTGAGAGGAGATAAAACCTCTTCTGGGCTACATTTTCCTGAGTGTTACACACTAATGTTATGATACAGACACTGGGTTCAGCTGTCTTCAGTAAAATAGTGCTTGTCTGTATAGGTGGTTCATCAAATCATAGTTAGAATACTATATGAGAGGAATATAAAATGGGGATGAAACCAGACATAAATTTGTGGGGGAGTATGTGTATGAACATATATATTTGTGTAGGCATACACACACATCCACGGATACATCTGTTTCTATATGCATCTATATAAAACCCAAAACTTTTCAAAAGCTTAAAATCAATGCAAGCTAGAGAGATTTTTTTGAAAATCAAGCCACTTAGCACTTTTTTAAACTAGGAAATTATAACCATGCATGAGGAACTCTTCAGTTTGTGTTCTTACCTGTGACTCTCTATGGTCAAGTTGATTCAGAGTAAGGTACAGCCACTGATGGACTCTGAAGGAAACTAGATCAGTTGCTTTTGCCAGAGGGAGAATTCCTGCCCTATAAAGGCTCAGGAGAATCGGTTTGTTCCTGGGTGAATTCACGTTGTGTGGTGTTAACAAGTATGTTTAGGTACACCCAGCTGATTCTGTTTATCTTTTCTTTTGCAGAGCGATGAAAAGATGAATGAAGTTATGAATCTAGCCCACACTTTTCTTCAGAATTTCTGTCGAGGAAATTCTCAGAATCAAGTTCTCCTCCACAAAAATCTCAACTTGTTCTTAACTCCAGGGGTAAGTATTTCATTTTTAAGGAGAATTTTATAACTGGAAGTAAATTTGGACTTGCTGAAAAACGACAGTGCTAAATAAATAATTTCATTAAATTATGCCCTCTCTGCCTTCCCTTCTCTGTCTTTGGCTTTTTTCCCTTACTGTCTTCTCTCTCTCTCCTGTCTTTTCTCCCCTATATTTGTTCTTTATGCCATTGTTTTTAATGTTACCATTTTAAAAGTGGAAACAGTATTACCTGTGGGGTTTACTGGAAGAATCTATGAACGTATGTCTCATTATTACATCATGTTTAGCTTGACTCTCATCTTATTCATCCTAACTCACTGACAGATGGACAATAAGTCAAGGTAGAAGATGGTGTGACTATGCTGTCATGAAGCTTGTGTGACAGCAGAATCAGACCCATACATTTTTGTTAATGATGCTTCCATTCAACTAATCTAAAATTTCTAAATAATATAATCTAAATAATAATAATAATATATTCTAAATCTTTTATTAAATCATTGTCCTTATAATAAACCTCTTTGTTATGGTCCCTTTGTGTATATATGTGTGTGTTTTTACAGATACAGTAATACAGAATGATACCTTGCTCAGTGGGAGATACACTGAGCAAAACATGCATTTATTAGAAACAGGTGTGACTATTAGGGTTGTAGACCCCTGGCCTGTGTACATTAGCAAGCGTTTGTTCTGTTGTTTTTTATTTATGCTTTTTTTGTGAAGTTAGTGAAAGGTGCTGAGCTGGCCACCATGGGGACTAGCGCCCGGACTCATCCTATGGGCCACTCCATCCTTAGGGCCACAAAGATGATCAGGGGGCAGGAGCACCTCTCCTATGAAGACAGGGTGAGAGAGTTGGGCTTGTTCAGCCTGGAGAAGAGAAGGCTCCAGGGAGAACTTGTAGCAGCCTTCCAGTACCTGAAGGGGCCTACAAGAGAGCTGGAGAGGGACTTTTTACAACGGCATGTAATGATGGGATGAGAGGTAACAGTTTTAAACTGAAAGAGAGTAGATCTTAGGAAGAAATTCTTCATGAAGTGGGTGAGACACTGGGACAGGTTGCCTAGGGAAGCTGTGGATGCCTGGAACTGTTCAAGGCCAGGTTGGATGGGGCTTTGAGCAACTTGGTTTAGTGGAAGGTGTCCCTGCCCATGGCAGGGGGTTGGAACGAGATGATCTTTAAAGGTCACTTCCAACCCAAACCATTCCATGATTCTATTGCAACACTGACACTTAACTCAGGTGCCAAGTAGGGAGCCTGCTTGCACTTGCATTTTTGTTCTTTTGAAGTTGATCTTCTGATCATCCCAGTTATTGTGCTTCTGTTCGCATTGTGGAACAAACTAGGTGTGGATTCCTTTCAGATGACACTAAACAGAAAGGTATACTCTAGGAGCACACCTGACCCTCATGACCTTTTAGTCCAAGGGAGCAAACTAGAGGAAGTTTGAAGCAAAAGCCCCAAGAATGCATAAAGTCCGAATGCTGGGTCCTCAGCAGCATCACTTTCTTGCTACAGATCTGTTCTCTTGTACTGTGCTACTCACCGATAGAAACCTAGCCTTAGGCTCCCTCTGTAGTTATTGTCAAAAGAGATGTTCTCTCTGAGAGTGATCAGACTGCACGTGCAATGATTTGCCTGACGGAAATGGCTGCTTCTGTCAACCACAGACAGAGCCAGAGGGAACGAATCATCTTTATTTGATTGTCTTAATGCAAAGTTTGATGGTGAGTAGGATGAGTGTGGTCCCAGTTGTCCTGTATACCAAAGTCCCTGTAGAGTGCTCTAGCAGTGTAGTGTGTGAATGTGTGTGTCTTCACCTTAGCCATGGGCACAGGTTTTCTTTAAGTCCACTTTAGGACCGTTTTGTACTCACAGGAAGGTGTGGAGAAATCCCATCGTAAATGAAAGCTAGGCCCTAAGGTCACTGCTTAATCACTGGGATGGTGCACATTGGACTCTTCCAGTTTCCCTTTACCAGTGTGCCTTTCTCTAGTCTAGAGTCCTGTAAATCTTTCAATCTCAAAACAAATCTGCTCTTCTGATAAGACTGTTTTGATTTTAATCTGTTTAGCTCCTGGAAGCTGAAACCATGCGACACATCTTCATGAATAATTACCTTCTGTGTAATGAAATCAGTGAAAGAGTGGTGCAGCACTTCGTACACTGCATTGAGACCCATGGCCGTCATGTGGAGTACCTGCGTTTCCTGCAGACCATTGTGAAAGCAGATGGCAAATATGTGAAAAAATGCCAGGACATGGTAATGACAGAGGTAAGTGAAGGGTTCATATGTTAATCACATGTGTGATGTCTTTTTAACACACTAGTATTTTGAGGTTGCTTTTTCTGCTCTTGATGCCAATGGGATATAATGGCATCATCGCTTTAGAATTTTAAACAGTATCACAAATAATGAATATTTTAGCAGACATTTTTGGGAGTTTGATCTAATTTTGTAAGGCCATCTGTATAACTACTAGAAAGAAAACATGAGTGTTAGCATGGTGATACAGAGATGTCTATTTGTAGATGATGAAGCATGGAAATCTCAGAGTTACATAAACCTTCATTTTCCTGTACTGCAATTTAGGATCAAATTTACTCACTAAACTTGCCATACTGTGGCACGGTTTTGCCGTACAAGAGGCTCTTACCTCTATGGGTTTGTCTAAATAGCATTTTAGACCATTTTTTAGCATGTGACCATGTAACAATTCTAGGTACTAGTTTCTTCTTTTGTTTCTTTTGTTCCAGAGCATTTCTGTGAGAGTCAGTAGAGCTACTGTAGCTTTAACTGGCTAGATTCAGTCTGACTTGGTAAATTCCAGAGTGGTTTGTGAACAAATCTTTATGCCAATAAAGCTACTAGGAAGATACCTAATTGACTTCTCTGCAATTAGGATTTGATATATAGTGTGCATGATAAATGAAGTCTTCAACTTGCAGACACTCATGCATTTAACTGTAATTATGTTAACAGTTCAGTGAGATTAATAAGTGGGTAAAGTTGAATACAGTGAAAAGTCCAGGTAGGATCAGAGTCCAAGGAGCGGTTTTCTTTAATTTACAAAGTACGTTTTTTTAAGAGACATCTTCACCAAGAAAACAGAGATAAGCTCTAGTTGTGGTACGAACAAAACTAAACCGTGCTGAAATTTTATTCCACAGCAACAAAGAGGAAAAACTTCTAATTAAGAAAATAAAGCTTCAGCCTACATGGGTAACCTTTAATGGAATCCACCTCAACCTTTTCAATTTGACTGAAGTGTCTTAACATGCAATATCAATTACAAGCCTTTGATTTACGCAATTCAAACACTTCTTGTGCCTTTGTGCTTTTAGCTTTTTCCCTTTCCACCATAGCTTCTTGAAGGTTTTTACTTTCTCATCAAACAAAATTTTCAGATTTTTCTCAATTTAAATACATTTTGTTACTGACCTGTAATAGCACAAAGATAAATTGTCACACTACAGTTTCAAGCTGACTGCATGATGAAAATCAAAATTAACTTGGATGTGACATTTACAACATGAATCCTGCAGGAATTTGCTGGGGGGAGGGTACACCCCTATTTTGATGAAAGAGTGTAACATGATGATTTGTTTAAAAAAAAAAAAGTAGGAAATTACAGGTAAGTAATTATGATTTCTTAGAAAAGGATGCTAATAGTAAAACTTGAATGGCACTTGCATGGCAATCCAATATAAAGGGAACAGTATAGCCAGATGGTTGGAACTTGCCACGGAGTCATGACAATTTCTTAGTAGACAACTGAGATGTGCTTTGTGACCTTAAACAAGTGGTGTAACTTCTTCTGTGCTTCCAGGTGGGGCATGTAAACAATTTACCACAACACAAGATAAAGTATGAGTGTACAGTGTGCCTCAACTACTTCTGTGTTTTCCTTTACCCACAGGAAGTATATTATGCTTATTCCTGTTTACTGGAAGTAAGGGATAAACTGATCATACTTAGATGTTTTAGAAAGTGCATACAGATGAAGGAGCACCATTGTGAAAGAGTACTTTCATAAAATACATTGAACATTCCCAATCTGGCTTATTCACTTGTCCACATATTCTTTGGTCCCCATGTCTGTAGAGTGCTAGTAATGATGTTTACCAACCTGAAAGGTTCCTTAGGGTGCTTTTTCTCATTACAAGCATGGTTTGAGGTTCCTGGAAGAAAAAGGAAAGCAGAATTGGCTTTGAACCAGATCAATGTGACAGCAGAGTTTTCTATTATCTATAGTATTCTGGAGTGATACCTCACAGAGCGGCAGCAGCTGCTCTGATACTGACCAATGTTTGTTGTACTTCCACAGAGTTCTTAACTTGTTGAAGACTTTAGTGGAAGAAAATGCTGCTTTTTTTTTTTTGGTTTGTTGGTTTTTTTTNCTTCTTGCTTTACTCTGTTAGTACTGTGAGGATCAAGGATCAAGAAGTTCTTTGGCTCATGTTCCTTCTTTAATCTCACTTCAACCTGTTTTTGTCTTTTTATTTTGGTTTGTTGGGTTTTTTTCCCATCACTGAGCTCATGTTGCTCAGTGAGAACTTTGGCTAACACTGGATTCTTCTGTTCCTTTTCTGCTTTTAAAGGGGCATCATTTTCTCTGCTTGAGTCGATGTTTGGATGCCCTTCGCAAATCACATTTATAAGTGGGTAACTTGGGGAAAGGGGATCACATCGTCTTCTGTCTTTGTATTTACAGTGATTACCTTGTCCTCCTTAGCTCTTCTTGTGCTGATGCAATATCATCTGCTTCGGTTTGTGGTTTCTCAAAGTCAGTATCTAGCAAGCGTGCCATGCAGCATCATGTTTCACAAGTTCACTATCTCTTGGTGTTCCTTCTTTGTTCACCAGCAATAGGTATATCAAATGATGAGGGGTCAGTTTGGCTTGATGTGATAAAATATCAAGCAATACTGGTACTGATCAGGTCTGGATTTGACATAAGAGTGTAACTCTGGGGGAACATGGGAAGGGTTGTCTTCCCTCTCCTCTGTGCAAAATGTACACAAGTGGAAAATAACTATGAGAATGTGGTGAACAACTTAATAGAAAGTGACAGAGCGTGTACCTTCCCTGAGGGCTTGGTGTGGATTTTTTTATTATTTTGTATGTAAAATGTCCTAAGAGCATAGTATTGCAGACATCAGTATTAAAAAGTTAGGTCAATTTTCCAACATTTTGAATACTCGTATTCCCCCGCACACCTTTTTTTTTTTTTTGCCATTGAGTGCAATGAACTTAATGGTATCTGGGTCCCTGTACTGTCTCCTTCCTCCTTCCCAAGCACTTTGCCTTTAAAAACTTATTTTCTGTACTGTGAATTGTCCAGAAAATGTCTATTTTCAAAAGTCATGAGTAGAAACATTTTAGAAACCCAAAGATAAATGAGAAATAGGAATCTCAGGGAAGATTGATTTCACAATTCACTTCATCAAATTCTCAAAGTAAAAATAAGCAAGAAACAGGGAAAAGACAATCAGAAAAGTAAATTCAAAATTTGGTATGTTGAAAACCTGGAAAATGTAATGAAACGTTTCTTGAGTTTTCGTTCTGGGAGACTAATTTTCATTCCTGCTCTTGCTGCTTTCCCATTTCTCAACAGCTCCACCAACCTTTGTTTCTGTCCCTTTCTGGATATGTCAAGTGCCTTATTCACAAAGTGTGTACAGCTGTTGTGCTGTCAAGGTGTGTTCTCTACTAGGAAGGGTTTATGGGAGCTTATTTCAGCCACTTTGAGAGTGCATTATGCTTAAAAGGGAAGTGATGGAGAGAATAGGGGACTACTGTCCTGTCCCAGCTCTACTCGAGCTCACAGAGCACGCTGGCAGTATTCAGTGGTATGGGCAGTTCAAAACAGGGTTAGAGCAAAACTTCTCTGTGAGATCTGCCAAGATGGGGCTGCCAGCATCCACCTCTGCTCTGGATCCTCTTGAGATGAGCACTGCAGTTGTAGCAAAATCAAATATTTATCACATATGCCAGTTTTCAGTTAAATGGAAGTTGTGGCATGACAGTGATAATGTCAAGACCCACCTGTCAAATTTACATAGGTTGGGAAGAATTGTCCTTTGTTTCCGATGCTGAGCAAGGGCACTGAAGAGGTTGGTTAAACTGTGTGTGAGCCACAGGCTTTTTGTGTGAGGTAGTGCGGAAGATTTAATCTCTCTGTACCTCAAGTTGCTATCTCTGAAACAGGGATAATAATGCATCCTGGCCTCACAATAGGAGGTGAGGGTAGTTAATTAACTTCAAACAACGTTGAGATGGTAGGAATAATAAGGATGACATATACTGTCTTAGGTAAACACAGAGTTGCACAGAAATTAAACTTGAAATTCACCTTGCATTAGCTCACTCCTTGGTGAGTTATTCCAGATTTGCACTTATGTAGATAAAAGCAGAAATTTGCCTTGGATATTGTTTTGACACGTGCATTTGGTAAGCCACATCAGAGTAAGTTTTGAGGGTTTTTTTCTAGCTAGACGGTCTTTGCATACTTAAAGGTAGAACAAAATAAGAAATTAAGAAAATCATAGAATCATTTATGTTGGAAAAGACCTTTAAGATCATTGAGTCCAAAATTGGGTCCTGCAGTGCAGGGTGCTTAAAACTTTGTGGTATCTTTTTCAGCTGATAAATGGTGGTGAAGATGTGTTGATATTCTATAACGACAGAGCATCATTTCCAGTCCTACTCCAAATGATGTGCTCAGAGCGAGATCGAGCAGACGAGAGCGGACCCTTAGCGTATCACGTAACTCTAGTGGAATTGCTAGCAGCTTGTACAGAAGGAAAGAATGTATACACAGAGATCAAGTGCAATTCACTCCTGCCACTGGATGATATAGTGAGAGTAGTGACCCATGATGACTGCATACCTGAGGTAAGAGTCACTGAATGAGGAAGCAGACTTACCATTTTTAGAAATTTAGAAAATGTTTTGTTGTTTATAATATACTGACAAGTTGAATATTTGCACAGAAAAGAGGTTGGTGTTTGTTAAGGTGAATAAGTGAGAAAGGATAGCCAGGATTTTCTTAAACAGAAAATTCCTTGTCCCTTACGCTTCAATTGTCAGCTTTTTGGGGCAGACACCTTGTTTTATTTTCCTGGGTTTGTCCAGCCACTGTCAGAGTTTAATGCTCTGATAACTTCTGGCTGCAGCTGCAAAGACTCGGCTGAGCGGTTTGTCAAGCCAACGTTTTGCCACTGTGTCGATTTGTTGGAAATGATGGGTAACATTCTGGCCACGCTGAAGTCAGTGGGAGTTTTGGTGAAGTCTCATTTTATTAAATCCAATTGCAGTCCAGCAAATGTTTTTATTCACTGCATATGGAGGCCCAATTCTGTAGCTACTACTGGTTGTGCTTCAGTAGGACTGTGATAACTCATGCTGATCCGAAGGGAAATGTTTGCACCAAACCTGATGTGATCAAAAGGAATAGTCTCTAAGTGTTTGCAAGGAGCTTGCTCTGGCCCCGTGTATTGGTCAGATGGATTTCTGCAGGCTATCTAGAGGAAAAATGCGGCTCATATCAACAGAACTGGGACCTGTAGGAGTAAGACTCCCTCTGTGCCATGAAAAAGTCCCCTTGTGATCAACTGATTCTTTTCTTAAAAAGGAAAATTTTTGCTTTGCTTGAAAGTTCCTCCCAACATTAATTTCAAGAGAAATGGTAATTAAAAAAAGCCCAAACAAATGAAAACTGGAAGTCCAGCATGAGTTTTCTCCTGACTGTGTTAAATGTGTGCAACTGTCTCCTTTCCTTTGACCGTGACAAGAAATTTTCAGTGTATCTGCGTATGTTTATATTTAATCTATACATCTCAGGCACTTAGATATCTATTTTTATGAAGTGCACGGTCAGACTTGTAATGCAGGAGAGGAGTGAGACTGCAGTCCTCCTGCTAAGGCCTGTGCTGCTGTCGCTGCAGTCCCAGTGCTGCACAACCTTCTCTTCCATTTAATCTGAGTTACAACCACTCTGAATGCAGGCACTGAGTTAGGATTGTGGGAATACAGGGATTGCAGTTCCAGCTCTGTGAAAGACTTTTTATTTTTATATTTGGCAAGCCTGTCACAAGGCATCAACCCACAGCAGTCAACAGGCAAGTGCAGGAATGTCCTGCATTTTGATAGCTTCTAGCTTTGAAGCCAGGCCCTCGTAGTCTTAATATCATTAAAGCATGAAATTTATTATTGGCTTGTTTTATGGGGGTTTTATTCGTTAGAGTAAGAATGTTTACAAAACCTTTCAATTTTTCTTCGTGTGATCTTTCAGTAAGTTGCCGTGCTTCTCCTTAAATCTTCAGAACTGAATGTATGCATTATTACTGTTATTAGTGTTTGTTAGCACTTGAAGGATCATCTTTATTGTTCAGTATTTTTGCAGATAGAAAACAGCATGTTAATGGTTTTTACCGTCCCATTTAATAGTTTGTTTTTTGCTGTTCCTGCAGGTGAAAATTGCCTATGTTAATTTTGTTAACCACTGTTATGTGGACACTGAAGTGGAAATGAAAGAAATCTATGCGAGTAACCACATTTGGAAGTTATTTGAGAACTTCCTTGTTGATATGGCAAGGGTAAGCTTCATGACATCACAGAATCACAGACTCACGGAATGGTAGGGGTTGGAAGGGACCTCTGGAGATCATCTAGTCCAACCCCCCTGCTAAAGCAGGTGCCCCTAGAGCAGGTTGTACAGAAACAGGTTCAAGTGCGTTTTGAATATCTTCAGAGAAGGAGACTCCACAACCTCTCATCCTCTAGGCCTGGTTCACTAGATGTTAAATATTACAGTATAGTAATGGATGGCAACTGAACTGGCAATAAGTTTTTTTGGTGAACTTCCTTTATAAACTATTTTTTTTCAAAGTTGACAATAGAATAGGTGGGATTTTTTTAAACAATCATTTCTATTTTATTTATCATCATTTAACCTGCTAATTACTAACAGCCTTCTCTTTCTAAAAGGCCTGCTTGGAACCCATGTTCCTTTCTCTTTTCTTCCAGAAAAATAAATCGGATGCGTGTACAGGGTTGAGAGTCTGTGTACATCTTCTGGGAGCATGTGTTATGTGTCTTTATGGTGATGGCTAAAAAACAAAAATCCCACATCTGTAATCTTCTTGCTTTACTCTGTTAGTACTGTGAGGATCAAGGATCAAGAAGTTCTTTGGCTCATGTTCCTTCTTTAATCTCACTTCAACCTGTTTTTGTCTTTTTATTCTACTGCCATTAGGTTCTCAGTGCTGCTGTGAAAGGCAAGTGTAGACCTGTGGTCTTTCAGAATACTGATTCGTGTATAAACTGTAGGCTGCGAGCTGATGGGGCCTACGTTAGTACCCTAGGCGTTCGATTCCTGTGGACCTTAGCGAGCTTCATGGTGTCATTACTTGTTGAATTAAGTTTCAAGTCGGAAGTTGAATTAAGCTTCCATTTCCTGGTATTGTGGAGGCAGAAAACAAGGGAAATCGTACAACTTCAGGAATGATAAAATACAATAGTAGACCCATGAGGGGAAGCTAGTGTGGCATCATGATTACAGATTACATTACATATCCTTTTCTAGCAGGTAATGCTGCTTCTAAGAGCCTAATATTGATAGTATCTAATGGAAGTTACTCTTTCTGTTCAAGAAGTAGAACCACAGGTTTTTGGTGGCTTGTGGACTGTATTTGATCCTTGATGCTGGATAGTATTTTGGAGATGTTACAGAGCATGTTGTCGTAGTGCATGCCTATCTTTTCTCAGTCCACTGTCTATTACATTTTATAATACTGTCCTGGTTCTTACTCCTTGTATTCTGCTTGTATTCTTCATTTTGTTGAAATCAAAGGAAAAAAGGTAAAAGAATTTCAATTCAGTCCAGCAGACATTTACCCCAAAGTGATAGTGTGCCACAAAATAATTTCTTTGAAATCTATTGGGAGAAAATACCATGAATTAAGATCAAAAGAGTGAGTGCAAAGACTTGTGCTATATGATAGGTGCTGGGACCTGTTCATTTCTCTGTGAAACAGAGAACTTATGGTTGGGTTTTTTCTTTTTTTGTCCTGGGAACAGGTTAAGACAGGGATGTTTGTGCTCTCTTTTTTTGGTAGTAGCCATTTTCATTAATGAGACCTCTACAAACCCTGTTTTCATGTTGTTTGCCTTGTCTCTGTGGTCGTGTTCTACAGTGAAAGCCCTTCTGGACAAACCGAGCTTGTTTGAAAATTAAGACCAGAAACATTTGTGGAGGAGGATTGTGATTTTTAACCTCACCATTTTTACCCCAAGAAATATTTTCTTCTGTTTAATTCCCTTTCGGGGTTGCGCTTTCTTCATGTGTCCTGGCCCTGACCCTCCAAACAGACTGCCCTCACTAGCCCTTGAATGTGACTGATCTTCTTTGCCCTTGGGCTAGAAGCAGACATGTAGAAAGAGGCCTCTGTCCACAGTTCCCTTCATGAGCCTGGAGACAAACTGCACCATGCCAAATGATGCAGAGTTGTCCTGATGCTAGTGACCTCTCAGCTTGTTTTCATACACCCTTCTCATAAGAGAAATTAGACTCCAGGTCTTCGGAGGTGAAGAGTGAGTGTATTAATGCCGTGTTTTGTATGCGTGTGCTATTGGCAGCAGATGACAAAATGCAGGTTTATTTTGCTCCCCTGCAAAGCCCTCAGGGCAGGTGCCTAATTAGTCCTTGTAATTTCCTGCTTAACAGCTAAAAGAACTAAAAGAGCATGTCGGAAGTGCTCTGGCCTGTCCTGCTCTTCAGCCACAGTCCCTGTGGGTAGCCTTGTCTTCCAGGTTATTGAGTGTATTTTGTCCAGGTTTGGTTTTCTGCGGCCCAGGCAGAGCCTGTGTGTTATAAATACAACAGTGTTATGTAGCTATCAGGACAGTTAGAATGCTGTCAGCCTCAGGAAAGATGTTACAATAGCTTTCAAAGCATTTAGAAAAAGAGCCCTTTGATCCTCTGTGTTCCAGTGAGCTAAAAGGGATGCTGTTGCGTGGGGGAAGGGGAAATGCTTTTCTTTTAGCTGCTATAAATGCCTGTCAGTGGGTGAGTTTGTGAGTTTTGAGTCTGAGTCTGTTATCAGAGAGCGCTAAGGTGAAAGATGGAGAGCGTTATCCTTGGGTTGGATTCTTTCCTTTTTTATTAAAAAAAAAAGGAAAAAAAAGAGTAACCAATTTTTTTTTATCTGTTTCTGGATCCAGGAAGGAAATATTTAGTCCTCAACTGTCATTCTATGATTCAACAACATGATACTTTGCAAAGTAGTCATGAGGCGGATTCATGTATAAATGCAGTTTGCCAAAAGCAGTCACGCTTTCAAAGACACCCTGTTTCTACGGTTTCTGCCAACCTACTTTCTCCCGTGTATGACTTAAAGCATTGCACTAAGCAAAGTGGGTGCTGCTGAAGGAAAGGCTTCCCTTTCCTGTGTGTGGCCCAGCCTGTAAGCCTGCAGCTGTAGTCTGAGCAGGATTAAAGAAAGAGCCAGGATCTGACAGCTGTAAAGTCATCCTGGCTTTCTCTGCAGAATTTTTGAAGTATTATTCTTATGAGTTTTGGTCCCAAAGCCTCTTAAGGGGTTTTTAAACACTGCTTTCTCAATCTTCATTTCCATTTCATGCATTTCAGGTTTTTCCTTCCACAGGGAAATGTTTTTAAGTCCCCAAAGGCAAGAGGGATAAGAACAAATGAGAGGATTTCTGAATTCCTTCTGCGCTGGGAATTTTTTCAGACAGGTGTTGGAGCAGAGTGGCATCCCCACATATGGCTCTGCTTTTTCGACAGCAAAAGGGAAAGCTTAAAAGCATTTTGTAATTTAGTTTTGGTGATCTCTGAATTCACTATGCTAGCACCGCACAGCTCCCTGTCTTCCCCCTGGGATCACGAGCACTGAGCATCAGAGCTACTGGTTCCAGCAAAAACTGGCGTGCAGATTAATTCAAAGCAGAAGAACTTCAAGAGGTTTTTAGTTCTACGATTTTTTTTATTAGAAAAAGTTTGGATTATTAACTCAGTCTTTGTTACCTCCATGAGGGCTCGGGGTGATGATGGTAGTGTTATACTTTGCCCAAAACTTGAAGGGCTGAAGTGTTTGGTATTTCAGTTTAGCCAACTGTTGCTTCTCTGACCAAAATCTTTCCTTTCCTGGGGTGATAAAAAAATGCACTGTGTGGGGGCATGACTTGTTTATCTGACACATTTTAGAAAAGTAGACAGGCAAACCTCCTCAGGATGCCTGATTTCTGTAGGTCTCAAGTTATCTTTGGTTATTCCTCTGCCTACCATATGGCAATGCTTGTTTGTTACAGTCAAAATGCTTTTGTGTTCCTGTGAGCTGCATCTTCCCCTGAACATGGGTGCTTTTGGATGTCACGTCAGTAACCTTTCTTAAAACGCTCCTAGTGAAATTGCTGTCTTGTAGTGTCCAAGAGTGACAGCGGCACTATGCAATTAGGGAGCACGTTTGCCCTGTGTGAGATTGAGGTGCTGTGGATTATCTTTCTGCTTCTGTCACCAACTTTTCTCTGTGACCCTAAGCAATTTGCTCAGGTTCTCTGGACTCGGTTCCCTATCTGTAAAGCAATGTAAAGGTAAGTATGTACCACACAGGTTCATGATGGTGTGTTAAATGCTGAGATGGTAATGTAAAGGCTATTAACAGACTAAATTCTGTTCTCACGTAGATTCCCCAGAGCATTAGTCTGTGGCTTGCATAGGTGAAAGAAAGAACAGCTTTGCCTTTTGTTTCTTCTTAAACATGACTATAACTGCTTACATAAAAGCTGTTGAAGAGATAGTATGAGCATAGTCTGTACTTCTTATTTGCCCAGTCTTGCCTTTCTCACTGTTTGGCTTTCTGTAGGCTCCTTTTAGTACTCTTCACGCTGACATGTGCAAAGTCAACACGACTGTGTATCGATGTTCTGCAAATTTTGAAAAAGAAATACTGAAGGATGTGATCCACCTCAGTAATTATTTGCTTTCTTTAAGCATGACATCTTTATGCAGCAACAAACTTTTAGTGTTGTACCAAAGGGTGTCTTCAGAAATCTTTCGTACAAGTCTTCCCATGTCGTCCCACCATTTAATCATCCTTCTGTGCTCCAGAGTTGTCCCAGTACCATCCATTCTCCTCTTTCATTGTCTTTAGCTTGTCTTTCTTATTTTCCCCATGTGGCTTTCCTAAGTAATGCTGCCTGTCTTACAGTTTACAATCCTAAAGGCTGTTGGTATTGACTATGCTATTTTCTTTCTTTTCCTCTATTTTTAACATTTTTCCTGCAAATGAGCTTCACCTTCGCCACCCATTTGTGGTGATTGATTGTAGAGAGAAGTTAAATGTTATATGAAATCTTTCTAACCTAAGGTGTTTGTCTCATCTGTCTCTGAAGCCTCTTCCAAGCAGCCCCACAATGGGAGGAANCTTTCATTGTCTTTAGCTTGTCTTTCTTATTTTCCCCATGTGGCTTTCCTAAGTAATGCTGCCTGTCTTACAGTTTACAATCCTAAAGGCTGTTGGTATTGACTATGCTATTTTCTTTCTTTTCCTCTATTTTTAACATTTTTCCTGCAAATGAGCTTCACCTTCGCCACCCATTTGTGGTGATTGATAGTAGAGAGAAGTTAAATGTTACATGAAATCTTTCTAACCTAAGGTGTTTATGTCTCATCTGTCTCTGAAGCCTCTTCCAAGCAGCCCCACAATGGGAGGAAAGGCCTGTTTTCTTCCTGAATCTGTCTAAATGTGTAAGTGGCATGGAATGCACTGATTTAGGGTGATCTTTTCTCACAGTGTGGGAAAGAATAGACAGCCAAACAGAAAGAGCTAGTTCAGAAGAGAAGGGTATTCAAAAGACAGCATGGACCTCCAAGAAGATGGATAAGCTACCACAAATACAGCTTGAACTCTAAGACAGTTATTGGTGATAGATTTTGTACAAAAATAATTTAGATTTGTATTAAGAAGAAATATTACATGTGTTGTAATAAAATCAAAATAGTAAAGCTTGCTTATTTAAAAGAACTAAATCTCATTGTTTCCTCCTTTTCCCCTGTAGGTTTGTAACACAACCACAGATCGTAAACATGCAGACACGTCTCTAGAGAAATATGTCACTGAGCCCGTAATGAACATTGTGAGTGGCTTCTTCAATTCGCCGTTTTCAGATAACAGCACCAGCCTCCAGGTAAGGAAAAGAGACACAGACAAATATGTAATTCAGACCGTTAATGAGATACATTCTGCTACCCAGATAGGAATGCTGTATCTTTACATCCTCCTTTAATTTCTCTGTCCCCTCTCATGGCTCGCAGCTTAATTCCTCTTTAAACCACTTACTCTTAATTTTTACCACTTACGGCTCTAAGCCAGTAGACAGCTCAATATGGTCAGATTTACTCCTGGCTCTTTTGAATTCATTGGAGGGAGTATCCTTGCAGAGTAACGGTCTGTCTTTGTATAGGTATGAGAAAAATGCTCTGTCCTATGACAAAAGGGACACATAACTTAGGACTGGGAAGACTCCTCTGTCCTTCTGCTCTGTGTACTGTGTTTCCTTGATATTATTGGCGATCTGAGGAAAAATTGCATGATTTGGCCTTTTTAGGGATGTGTCATTGATTTTTGTTCCCTCCGGTCCTGAAGAGCAAAGAGAATTTAATGGATTTGTAGCTTGAGTCTACAAGCTGAAAACCCCTTGCATGTAGCTTACGTTGTTTCAAACCCTAGGGCAGTTGTGAGGAGATTCTAAAGGATAAAAATTCCATGTTTATCTTTTTGTTTTCAGACACACCAGCCTGTTTTTATTCAGCTGCTGCAGTCTGCTTTTAGAATTTACAACTGCACCTGGCCAAACCCAACGCAGAAAGCCTCAGTGGAGTCATGTATCAAGACTTTGGCTGAAGTGGGTAGGTGCCAGGTTTTACTTTCATCATTGTTATCTGCGTTTTAAGATCAGACTTACTTGAGATTGAATGTTTTTTACCTTGACTCTACCATCTTGAAATTGTGACAGTGGTGATTTCAGAAATCCCACTTTCTGAGGCTAAATTCTTGCTCCTTTTATAACCCATTCAAATCTGTCCCATCAAATAGGGTTGTCAGGTGAAACCTGTAGGTCAGAGACATGTTTGCTAAGTGAGCGAAGGTTGAACTTTACGTCAAGCAAGTTATGATATTAAAACACAACATAAGCTATGAGAAAACCTGGGCGTTTCTAGTCCTGTTGGGCTGCATTTGCACAAGCTGTGGTAAGCAGCGATGCACAGCAATTCTGCATTGGAGAACACCCATCACTTTTCCCCTCAGTTCCTGGGAGATGCGTTCGTTATTGTCGGTCATGGTCCTGGGCTTGTTCAGGTTTTGTCCCATCAGAGAGCTTGGGATGGAAACCACAATTGTGCCACTCCACAGCTTCTCTGCTTACTCCTCACCATCAGGGCCACTCATTTACTGCTGTTACACAGTCAGCCTTGTCAGAGGAATATTGCCTTGCACTGGTGTTGAGACCACGTTGGGTCCTCGGGGCAGCTAATAAGTTACATGCTTTCAAATAAATGCAAATACAGTGTTAAAGTGGAAGATTTAAAACTTCTTGTCCTAAAGTAAAAAAGATTCTTCACCAGTACATAGCTAAGGCTGGCAAAAGTTTATTCCTAAGTTAAATGTCTGTGAATACAATTTTAAAGTCTTCTGCCATGACAGAAAAAAGGATTATTCAATATAGTTTCTAAAAGTCAGTCATTCTGATTACTTGTAGAATAAGCTTCTGCTCATTGTGAATGAAAACTGAGTAGAGGCAGAGATATATAGAAACTGGCTAAATTCTATTGTGGATGCAATTTTAAAAAGTTTTAATAAATAATGATAAAACAATGTGAGAGGGTCCCTAGCCATCTGCAGCATCTGTGGCGTTGTAACAATCAACTCTAGATTTTTGAATAGCTTTACAGGAGTATCATTTAACATTTTAGCCAAAACATCTCATTAACTTCTTGTGTGAATGAGAATAAGCAGTTACCTAAAAACTTAGCAATGTTTAATTGTTTTGTTTGTTGTGCAAATGGTTAATTATGGATCCATCTGGCAAGGGAACTTTGGAAGTTGAAGACATTTTATTTCCCTTATGCTACAGCTACTACAGTCTCAAATAAAGCTGTAGCCCTACAAATCCTTGTTTGTGCGTTTAACACTTACATCCCTGCTCTTTTCTGGCAGTTCTGGAAAAAGTCATCAGTAAATTACTTCCTTTGGGAGTCTTCGGAAAGGGGGAAGAAGTAGGGCAGGTGAGAGTATTTTTGAGACTGAGCGTGCCCTGTGTGTGCTTCCAGACAGCTCAGTGACTGAATTTCTGTAGAGCTACACCTAAAATCAAATTCTGTGTCAGAGAGGTCACGGTGTTATCTCACTGATATGAGGGTATTTGGAACACTTGAGCATAGTGCTGAGACAGCCAAGGTGAACTCGGCCCCACAGCAGCCTGACGGGGAAAGCGTGGGTCACCTTAATGGGGCTGATAGATCCAGCTTCTTGGCCAGGTGCCTCAGCACGTGAAAGGGCGGGCGGGCTTTGGAAGATAACCTTCTGTGTGCCTCTTGTTCCTGGGGGAGCCAAGGGGACAGCCCGAATGCAAGGCACAGCTGACGTCTGGAGTTTTCTTCAGTTCCCTGTTTGGTGAATTTAATTTCTACCTCCTCTGTAGTCTTCTCTTTTGTTTCATTCCTTTTTCTGTTTTATGGAGATGGTTTGCAGTTGGTTTTTTTTATAAGTATGCTCTTGTGCTGTCCTGTGGGTCCAGCCTTCTCGCTGCCCTGACTTCCCACGCGTGGGACCCCAGCCATGCCCTGGGCTCTCTCAGGCGTGGCAGAGTAGAGCTGAGCTGCTGGTGAGAGGCATCACCCTGTGTCCTCGTCTGGGACCTTTGTGCCAGCTGCAGTGGTGGCGGGGCAGGGCGGTGAGGCATCACCTGGCGGTGCCTCAGAGCCACCCCCTGAAAGCACACGTTAGCATGCAAATTGCCAATTTCCTTCTCCATATCATAATAACTGTTTAAGGATTCATCACTAATATCCATATCAAGCATGGTAAAATTGTATTGTGTCGTGTTAGGAAATTGCCACGCATTTTTATTTGGTGCAGAAAGGGAATATAAGGGAACAGGTGAAGGGGATGTCCCCAAAGGGCAAGAAGCCAGAGAAGAAGTGGAGGTTTTAACAAAACAACCCTGTGCAAAAGTTTGGCTGGCTAGTGGAGATTTTATCCACTGGTGATACTGATTTTTAGGCACAGTGCCAAATGTGACTTGCCGGGGCTAATTGAGAAGGCCTGCTCTGCTCTGCTGAAAGCTTTGGAAAAACTGCCCCAGCTGGGGGTACCAGAGGCTTTTAAAATTGAGGCCCTTTTGTGATTACAGGGCGTGCCCGGTGCCTTTCTCTACCGGTGTTATGCTGCACAAAATGGTGCTGCTCTTTGAGAAGGCAGAGGTTTCTTCCATAATACAAACAGGGCAGCCTTTTTTTTTTTTTGCCTCTTTTGCTGGCTGTGTATGTGGAATAGGTTTGGATTTTGGCTAGGCATCTGTGAGCGCTCTTCTGCCTTTTTTATTTTTTTGTCTTGAGAGTCTGACAGCTTTAATGTTAGGGCCTTCATGTTTCACAGCGGGGTTTAAAAAAAACCTCTAGAAAGATTTTGCCTATATCAGAGAGATAGAGTATTGGACAGATTTACAGCAGGGACCAAAGAGTTTTGATGGAAAATAAATGTAGTATAGAGTTGAAAGAACAAACATGATTTTTTTTTTTGTGTCGTAGCCCTGGATTTAGAAATGAATCTCAGCAGGAAGAAAGATCATACACAGATTTCCCAAGATATCAAAGATCCATATAATAATGCACTTTTAAAAGACCCATTTCAGAGCAAGCTTAAGCAACGTACATTCTGCTCAGTGCTTAGTAGCTTGTTGCTGACNATGATTTTTTTTTTTGTGTCGTAGCCCTGGATTTAGAAATGAATCTCAGCAGGAAGAAAGATCATACACAGATTTCCCAAGATATCAAAGATCCATATAATAATGCACTTTTAAAAGACCCATTTCAGAGCAAGCTTAAGCAACGTACATTCTGCTCAGTGCTTACTAGCTTGTTGCTGACGGGTGGATGTGTTGCCTCAAGAGCTTAAGATGATTACATCTGTCTTCTTATGAGCACTGTAAGAATGTGCATTATCTTCCAGGTCAACAAAAGGATATGTTGCAGAAGCTAATTTCTTACAACCCTGGTACTTCAACTCCGCTTGACCACCGGGGAAAAACTTCATAAGCTTTTCAAGCTTCACTTGCTGCTTTGTCTCCAGGCAGTTGTCTGCCTCCAGTTCAGCAAGAAGCACATACGCTTGCTTGTCTTCTTCAGTAGACCCATCTGTGGCTCCAAGATATTTGGAACACACGGATACCAATGTGCATCAGGTTTTTATTGGCCAGTAATCGTTCGGCTTCCTGGCCTGACTGGAAACACTTAGAAAATCATATATGTATATTCATGTGTCTTGTTCATATGGCTTTCTGAAGCAGATTATCACAGTAACGAGAATTAACACATTATACATATATCACTTTTGCTTTTTCTCTATTATTACATAGGACTGAGCTTTTACTTGAAAATATAGTCCAAAGATCAAAACAGCTTCCATCTCACTGATAAAATAGCTACAAATGTAAAATGTTTAAAAGGTCCCCCGATCTTTGTGAAAGCAGAGGAACTAAGACGTCTAACAGTTCAATTTATTTCTAATGAATTCATTATCAAAGGACTTTCAGTTCCTACATTTTATAATCTTTGCAAGATTGAGAAGGGTGGAGGCCAGACTCAAAGTTTCCATTCTAAACCATCTGCTGTCTTTCCATATGGTAAAATTGGGGAATATCACCTGTCCTCACAAATCAAGATCAGGATTATATATCTTAAACTGTGTTGGAGCAAGGTCTTTCTTCCAGGGCTGGCCAGTCTTTCATAATGCATGCGAAGAACTGTCTTTGCTTCTTAATCAGGTGGTGATTCTTATATCTTCACCCCTGAGCATCAGTTTTCTTTTCTGGGTGAATCTAGTTGTATTATACTCTTGTCTCTGTAGTATCCACTAGCTTTCTCCCTTATGTTTTTGCATATTGCGTCTTCCCTCTGATACTGTGTGTGTATCCCAAGGACATAGTATGTGCGTGGGTGTGCTGTTACCACCAGTAATGAAATAATTGGAATTTCCCAGATGAGTAAACAGCAGCAGATAGAAACCTGCATTTTGTTAGACTATTTCTCTTTGCAGACCCTTTAAAAAAAAAATCTGTTAGCAAACCGAATTACATTAGTCATTATCAGATTATATTCTAGGATGCTGTGCAGGAGAAGCAAAAGGAGAATCCTTGTTTCTATCCTACAAAATAGGAGACGAGTCCTGTAACATTGCTATTTCGTAAGTTCAAAACTGGAACAGATACAGAGGAAGTACTACTGTGATGGTCAGGGGGAAAGGAGAACTGTATTACAAGAAGAGACTACAGGAGCCCCATGTGTTTTGTTTAGCAAAAAAAGACATAAATAGTCACAAAGAAGAGATGTTTAAGCTAAAGGACAGTGCTAACCCAAAACCAACTGGACATAAATTACTCTAGGTTGTAAATAACCTTACGTAAATTTAGATTGTAAACCAGAGGTTTGGAACCAACTTTGGAAGGATGTCCTTGGTCAATGGGCCAAGAGAAAATGGAGGGAGGAGGGATGGCAGAAAAGCTAGCTTAATTTTTAATGGTGCTTGATACATTTTTTTCAAAAGATACTAAAGAACATAGGTTGTCTGTAACAGAGAGCAAATGGTCCGAAGGACTGGTGAAGTCCTTTCTAGTTGAGTATTCCTCAATTTCAGCTCACCGCTACCCCTTTGTACAGAATCAAAAAAACTCTCCTGTGGTGCTTCTTGATCATGCTTTTATGTCCTGTAAAGCCCTTTCCTTTTACCTGACAAATTACAAACAGGAAACATTAAACGTAAGATCTAGGTTACATTTTATTGCCGCTTTGGAATTATTGTGCCTATTTTAATGTCCGTATAGATGAACTTTCCTATAACAATTTTTTCAGCCCAGAAACTACTTTACATCACTTCCCATTTGAGTTTTAAAGTCTTTTTTCCATTTTATAAAAAGCTAGACCTTCATTTTCAATTTTTAGTTCAAATAAAATAATTATCCTGTTGTTACTTTTTTGACAGCAAGAAGAATACATTTCAGATGAAGCACATATTTTATTCTATTTTAACTGTTTGTGTTTCCCTAATTGCAAGAAAAATTCAACGATGATCTTTTTACAGACTGATAAATATTTTAGTGTAGGTTTTCTGTTGGAAAAAAACATCCAAGTGAAGGGTACAAGAGTGGCAGGCTTGTGTCTTGTCTACACAAAGCTGTTATTTCCTTTAAAAAGTCTTGCTGTTGCTAGCATTAGTGTCTCTCCATCCAAATGCATTTGTTAAGCAGTCAGTAAATGATTAAGGAGCTGGAGGGACTGATTTATGGAGCAAAATTAATTGAACTAAATATGCATCGCTCCGTTAAGTGACAACTGGGAAGTGTGGGAGAACACGATATAGCTGTCTGCAGCTACCAGAGGGGCGTAAACAGCAAGGAGAGTAAAGGCTTCGCAGCCAGGTACAGCTGTGGCTTTTTCGTGACCCAGATTGCCTGCCATGCTGCTCCTTGAGGCGCTCCAAGGGGTGAAACGCCGGCATGTCCCCCGGAAAACCCGCACCAGGGATGGTTTAGAGCAGTGCGAAGTGTACTAAACAGCTGTGAAGCCGCTGGATACTGTTGTATTTTGTATATACTACAAAAGGTAATAGAGTGAAATTTAAAATTGGGGAGCGCTAGGTGGGAATATCAAGGAGAACAGCAAGCTTCCTTATGGCGAGATAGATTACTCTGAAGAATGGACTTCGAAGGAAAATGACAGGCCAGGGGCACTTCCTGGAAATCCTTAGTACTCAAATGATCCTAAGACTCAGGTAGGCGGAATAGCGAAAGGACGGTGCTTCAGGGAGCGTTCCTGAAATAGGTCCTTTTACTTTCAGTTTCTGTGCTTTTGTGAAGAGAACTACACGCAGGTAATTTAACAAAGTACATCTCAGGCAGCCCATTTCAGCCCTTCTGTTAGCAGCTGGGCTACGCTCCTGAGACTTCCGTGGAGTTCAGCTCACTCGCAGGGAGTGGCTTGTTAATTGATCCTCGTCGTTAATGTTGCCGTGTTCTTTTGAGTCCCCACCTCAAGAGTACTTTTTCATAGTTTAAAAAGTAAAGGAGAAGGCGGCTGCTGATGCACTGGATACACACAGAATCATCCAGCACAGAGCAGAACATTTTACTGTGACCTGGCTGCACTGGCAGCACTGTGTTGCTTAGTATTTCCACAGGTACCATTTGCTTGCTTATCTTGGCTCAACTTTGGCTATGGCTGATGGCGCAATTGTGAGCAGCAGAACGAGAGTTAGTCGTGCAAAGGATTTCCCGGCAAAGCACTTTTCCTCTGACACTGGCAAAACAGTGTAGTGTATTCAGGATGTAATTAGCCCTGTGCACGGTGCCCTAGGGAGGAATTGGGCAGTATATAAGCCTGCGCTACTCACTCCACTGCAAGGCAGAAATTACCTTAGCTGAAGACGTGTCCTAGTCCATCCTGGTAAGTATCCTGCTTGATACCCAAGGTACCAGATTACATGCAGCCACGCAGCCTGATTTTTTTCCCCAAGTTCACTAGTCAGATGAAAGACACAATTTTACCCCCCTCCTAGCTCTTTTGTCTAGCAGCTCTAACCCTACTTTGCAAGTTTGATTGCGGTCCAAAAGTATTTCTAAGTGGAACAAAAATAAACATGCTTGTAAATATTTTATATTCATACTTTACAGGAGATTGACACATTTTGAAGAGGAAAGCAGCCTACAACACCTAAATTAAAAATAAATATTTATGTTCACATTTGTTCATCAGCTTTCCAAAATGTAAAAATATGTTTCATGTTGTTTTAAATAATGAAATGTGAAACAAATGAAAGATAAACTTTCTACAAGCTGCAAAGAAGTAAGAAGACAAAGGCTTTGTTTATAGCTTAGACTTCAACAGTGCCCTTTGACAACCAATACAAGTCTTAATTACAAATGGAATTATACATATAAGAACTGTTCAAAACAAAGGAGTATTTTTTTTTCCTCTCTCTCTGGTTTTCTTTGTGATAGTTTTAATTAGCTGCAACTCTTTGAACAATCATAGTCCTTGACTGCTCCTCAGACTCTGATGGAAGTTGTTAACTTCAAATGGCATCTACAGGACTGCAGAAGTCTGGATTTTCCTCTGAAGAGCATGCTCCCCATTGCTAAATTTATTCCTGGATATATCAGGATTCTGCATACATACCACTTAATTGAGAAGTGAGCGTTGTCCGATAACATTCCAGTGATTGACATAAGGACACAATAAATTGGATTAATAGGCTGCAGCACCCTACCCACACTGGCAGAACTTTAATGGACTTCTGTAATAAAGTAAGCAGCAACAGGGCAAATGTGTTTTGAAAAATAACCCAGTCAAACAATACGGAAGAACAGTCATTAGAAATAATGGCCAGCCATGCATGGTATTTTCCTCATGATAATCAGGAACCTTGTCTTCAAACCAAATGGAGAGTGGAAATAAAAAGTCAGCTGCCAGTGTGGAAACTGCTGTACATCTGCTGCTGCCGATTCCTATATGGTTGTGGGGAAATGTGTCTTTCCATCTTGGACCTAAGCAATTTTTTTTTTAATTCCCTATGGCAAACTTTTTAAAATAAAGTGCCTACCAGAAATAGACTAAGAGATCTCTCTCCCATCCCAGTTAAACAGCCTAATGCACAGGTGGAGGCCCTGGTCCTGCATCAGGATACACCCTTGCAGTGGGAAGACAGGAGGGTGCCCTGCACCCACAGGAGCTATTAAAGGGAAGAGGACACGTGTGACACAGCACTCTTGCCGTAGTCTGTGAGATTGGGGGTTGAGGTGTCACAGCCAAATTTAGGTTTATAATAAACGTTGCCATTTCAATATAGTATTCACGGGAAGAGGAAGTTTCTGCCCGGGATCCGTGACTCCCTGTGCTTGGCAGCACACGAGTCTTCATTCATCAGAGCTGTGTGCCCAGTGCTCTGCTTGCATGTACTCCTGTGGGGTTTGATGCATACGTTGTTTAGCAAAGAAGGGCATCTCTTGACTTCACAAGTTCAGAACTTCCAGTTCTTAAAACATACACAACTTTGAGGGAGGGGTGGAGTATTTCTGATGCCTTCTGCTACTGTGGAAAGCATATGTGTTGGTGCACAATGGTGGGGAAATGCCTCAGAGAAACATGCAAAACTAATACGGGCTAACGCTTTTTAAAAAATTCACCTTGTTTCAGTAAGGAAAACTGAAAAATTAGTTACTATTAGTCATTATTACACATGAACTAGAACTGCTTCTCCATTTTACTTGTAAGTTTTTATGAAACATAAACCGTGCCGTGGAAATTAAGTGAAATGACGTAGAATACAAAGCGTAATCACTGGAATGTGACCTAATCTTTCAAACAGAGATATTGCTGCATCGATCTCTTGTTTATTTGTTAAATTTCACACAACTCATGCTGAGCTGTGGAAGAATGTCGCTCTGATCTCCAGTGGAATGGAGAGATGCAGCTAACACAAAGATTTTTGTGGAGGAGGGGGCAGATACTTTATAACATTGTCTTTCAAACTTTCTTGTCAAATGACAGTTCAGGATGTGCAAGTGGTTTAATAGTGGATGCACTGTAAGAATTCGTGCAAGTCTCTCCTCAGGTCTTTTTTTCTCTGATATTCCCTCTTTTGTAACTTTCTGCCCCTCGAGTCTAAAAAACAAATTATTTTTTAAGCTGTTGGTTAAATTTGTTTAACTACCAGTTAAAATCTTGCATGCTTATTAACTATTGGTTATATTGCAGTAGCATCTAGGAACCCCATCGTTTAGCAACACTGGCTATATAGGAAACCGAAGGGAGACGGAAGGGGAGACAGTCTTTTTCAAATTTAATTTGTATGCACTGGGTTTCTCAAGGTCTTTGCAAGAGAAATGCACAGAAAAGCAACAAATTGCAGTTGGGATAAATTGGCATATATCCACGAGAAAGAAGAATTTTTGAATTTACTTCTGAATAGAGTAGAACTAGCTGTTGAAATAATCATACTCTTTTTTTGTTACTCTTGTTAATATCTCCGGATCTGATTTTTTTTAAAGTTAGTAAAAAAAATTATTGTGTTTTTAAAAAATAAATGTTTGTAGCTATGAAAATATATACTGAAAATTATCCTCATCTCATTTAAAGTGGTACAGCTTGCTTTCTGTAATGAGACTACATCTGATTTCTACCAGCTTAAGTTTTGATTCTTATTTTTAAAACCTGTTGATGTGAGATCCCCCTGCCCCTTAACTTCAAGAGTATCAGGATTTTCCATGCCATGGTCTTCGTAAGATTTCCAGGCTTTTGCCACTGTAAATTTCTTCTTCTTTTCTTCCTTTTAAAGCAAAGAACCGTGGGATTGCAATTCCAGTGGATTTGGACAGCCAGGTCAACACCTTGTTCATGAAGAGCCACTCCAACATGGTGCAGAGGGCAGCCATGGGGTGGAGGATGTCAGCCCGCAGTGGACCTCGTTTTAAAGAAGCTCTGGGTGGGCCTGCCTGGGATTACAGGAATATAATAGAAAAACTACAGGTACAAAAATAGCAAATGGCTTGGGCAGTAGTTGTGGTAGTGCATTTACCTAATATGTGCCAGATGTGGAAAACAGCAGAGACAGACTCACTGCATTTTAGTGACCGTTGCACTTCTAGGTGTGTGTGTGGGGGGGGGGGGTGGGTGGGGAAGGGCTCAGCTCTGCTCTGGTGTCTGCTTAAAGCAAAGCCAACACGCAGGGCCTTTTGATCCATGATCTGAATTCAGCTCCTGCAGAAGTCATGAAGGGTAGGAACTATTTTCCTTCCCCCAAAATGGTGTGCAGAGAGGATCGCCCTTCTGCCTTTTCATGGTCCCATGTCCTGTTTTGGCTGCAGAGGAGGTACTGGGGGTTTTAGGAGCCATTATGTCAGATTTGTGTAACTGGAGAATACCTATAAGGTGGAGATCACCTTGTGCTTGTAGTGGTTAAATGGTATCAGGAGTTTATGAACTAAGAAAACAGCAGGACCCAGACAAATGGAGGAGCCCTAAATACCAAGGAAGCAACACCTTGGGTCATACACTAACACATATGAAAAGCAGTGTTTTTCCAGCACACCATCATTTTGACTGTTGCCAAGTGTTTTGTGGGAATTACTGCAGAGGAGAAATCTGAGAGAGAACAGCATGGTAGATAGTAATGGGCACCTTCCCTGCTCCTCGAGGAGCGGCATGAAGAAAAGCATGAGGTTGCCTTTACTGTCACCTGGGTTAACGTAGGCTCTTGCTGCTGGCTGTCAGTACTGTGCAACTCCACAGCAATGTTCTGATTTTCTTGGCCAGATATAGTTACCAATGACATTCTTCTTTTTCCCTAGGATGTAGTGTCCTCCTTGGAGCAGCAGTTCACTCCCATGATGCAAGCTGAATTCTCGGTGCTGGTTGATGTGCTGCACAGTCCAGAACTTCTTTTTCCTGAGGGGAGCGATGCCAGAATAAGATGTGCTGCTTTCATGTCCAAGTAAGTGGTATAAGGAGAAGGCCTATTTGCTTCTTTGGAAAAGGTGGCAGTGATTTAAAATTTTCAACAGCTCTTGCCTCTGATTTTCAACAGTGACTTAAGCATGTAGGTGTCCAAGTTCATACTGAAAGCTTAAACTGAGGTCTTTTGCCACAAGTTTTATGTTTCTCAGCAGTTTAGGAGTCTGGAGAGGAGTAGAGGTTGCTTGCCTTACCTGCCTAGAAATTGAATGTTAGTAGTTGTCAAGGTTTAAAGCTGGGCTGGCTATTAAACGAATGACAGATGCTCTTTGTTAACTACCTCCCTTCCCAAAATGGAGGGGAAAGAGAAAAGGGAAAGAGACTTATGGGTTGGAAAGGTTAAAAACAGCTTTAATCTATTTGATCTATAATGTGTATTATAATAACTGGAAAAATATGCACAACCGGATATCAAGCTCCCCCCACCACCGATGACAAATACGTCACCCGGACGCTGTGGGGCACACCCCAGGAAAGTCCCAGACTGTACTCAGCAGCAGGCAGCAGCTGGATTCAGGATAAAAAGCAGAATAATCGGGTAGAGTCCTCCTCGGCAGGTAGAGTTGGAGAGCAGCACCCTACAACATCACCAGCACAGCCTAACAGCCCCATACTGGACTTAAATAGGCTCCTGGGCCGTAGGTGTGGGTGGAAGCACCAGGTGAGGCTGCTCAGGGCCGCTAGAGCCCATTAGTGCCCTGGCCATAAAGGGAGAGGGAGTGCCCCTTGGGATCCCTCACCTTTATTCCAAGTATGATGTGTATTTGATGGAGTACTGCATTGGGGTCAAACCGGGACAGTAGTTTGTTAAAAACGTGACAGGCTCAACCTACTTCTGTTTTCTTAATGGGCTACTTTTGCTATTAAATGTCTCCAAATCTACAGGAGAAACTTAGACTTTCCGTGGCAGAATTTTCAAGAATTCATAGTGAGGCAGGGTGAGGTGCTCAGGGCTAGAGTTTTTTTGGGGAAAGCAAATATATCTTTTGATTTTTATTTTAAAATGCCAACAGCTCTTTTAAAAATGTATTTCACTGGCACCCCTATCTGGTCTTGAATTCTTAGATGTTTTATTTGCAGTCTGTGCATTGGAGTAGAGTCTTGCAATTTTTTTTATTTGTCCTCAAGTGAGATGCCCTTGCTGCCTTTGAGAACCTGTAATTTAAACAGAGGTTACTTGAGGGAAATGAACATATTTGGCAGCTCTCCTGATTCCTTGGCTTTTTGCATATTCTGCAGAGGTAGTGTTATAACAATATACTTTATATGTTTGGAAAAAATTAAGTTACATTTTGAGCTTGTCCCATCCCATCCCCTCTGTCCAAACTCATTTCAAAGTCAGCATCAAATCAAGTTGAAGGCTGCTGGACGTGGCCCATGTAATGCAATAAACATTTTTCTGTTTTATTTAATTAACTTCCATGGCTAAGGAATGCTTTGCAGAGCTCTGCAAGAATCCTGAGATAAAGGTGTAACTCTTAAAAACTACTGTTAGTACTGTAGGCCTGAGAGCTGCATTGTTTTGGACTCATAGCTCATGAAATTGGTGAAGATGACAGCGAGAGACTCCTTCGCGGTGTCTCCACTGAGCCCAAGATGGCATTAGCGCACAAACTCAGCAGTGATCTAAATATAATCAGTTCTGTTGGGTTATGGAGCGCTGGTCTAGATGATGCAGTGTCATCCCTCCCAACCCTGTTTTTGGTGACTGTGATTTAGGACCATTAATGGTGCCATCTTTCAGCGTAAATCGGTGGCCACTGTGTCTTTGCTGTATGTTGATCCTAGACCATAATTTGATGAACACTGTTCTATGCACCATAACCCAGCACTGATGGGAAAAAAAACCTGTCCAAGGCCTTCAGATTTCCTCCTCCCTTCTGTTTTCACAAACATTTCTCCAGCAATGAGGGGAACCACTGCAAGGACTTGCTCTGCACAGAGATAGAAAGGCTGCTTCTGGTATTGGCTTAAGCTGACTGAAACCGAAACTCCCATCACAGTCTTAGTGGTAGTCTGAAATGTACCCTGTTTTCTGACTTGAAACAGTCTTGTAAATTTGCGTGAATGTAAACAACGGTTATGTTTCATCCAAATATCTGCATTTCTGAACGCTTCCATGTAAGGTTTTGGGGGATCCTTTTTGCTGGATGCCATTTGCTAATTATTTAACAAATATAACCATCATCAATGTTGGAAGGTGTAAAGGTTGTAGCTTTTAAAGTTTGCAAGATGTGTGGTGAACATTGGTTACCTTTAAAGAAAGGATGAAATAGCAAGTTTGGATCTTAATGTGCAAGCACTCGTAAAAAGTGAATGTAGAATTCTGCCTTCTGTATGGGCAGTAAGCTATGCAAATTGACACAAAAAACTCACAACACCTTGAAAGTCCCAATTCCTTTTTAATTATGATTTCTCTTGTGTACTTTTATTTCCTTTCCTTGAGAAAAAATTTAGCGACAGGCAATTTTTGCATAAAGAAATTGTACTATGGCTTAATAACAATGTGCAATGCTCTTTAAGGTTTAATATTTTACTTTAAGGTTGATTAATCACACAAAGAAGCTAATGGAGAAAGAAGAAAAGCTCTGCATTAAAATTCTTCAGACCTTACGAGAAATGCTTGACAAGAAAACTAACTTTGTGGAAGAGGTACTGCTACTGTTTGAGTATTAAATATAGAACTAATGGCGTGGCATTAAAATGTTGGCTCTAGGACAGTAACAGAATCTGACATGATTTCAATTTCGTACATGTTTTAAAGATAATGTCGTGTCTTAGGAACAACGTGGTAAGGCAGAAAGTAAGATTGGAACAAAAGCAACTATCTGCCTTACATAGTTTTGTATCAGGGACTTGACAAGAGTCATGGCAAGGAAGATGAAATGAATTAGCAGTAGCAAGTATCACTATGTATGATTATTATATATTGGATATCCTGTATTTCTGGAGACTAGTGTTCTTATATCGCATCTGACTTTACCTATCATAATAACAATTGAAAATACAGGGATTTTTAATCGCAAGTGTACAGTTTTTCCCTGATGCCTGTGGTGCCAGACTTTTGTACTCCGTATGCTTTTTAATGTTCGTCGATGTGTGACGGGAGTAAGTAATATTCAAGCAGAGCTGCCAGTTTTTGGGGGGGAGTGACATAGTCTGTACTCTGTAATTGTCTAATTATTTCTTGCACTCCTCGCTCTCCCCTTATTGCCCAGTTTTCTCTTGCAAAAGCAAGTTTTTCAAATACCTCTTCCATCTTGCCTGTTCCTTTGAGTATCAGTAGCCAGATTCAGATTTACGTGTCAGCTGTCCCTTCTTTATGAGCCTGATCCCTGTGCCTTTTGTGTGGTTTCCTCTTACCCATATGTCTGAGTATTCCCCCAATTCTTTCAGTATTATTCACTCTTACATATGAATCATGGAGCTATTACTTCGGTGCCGTCATTTTCGTTTGTTCACAGCTGACATGTTTAGTCAAGTATGTTCACGGGTTTCACTTTACTTTGAGAAAAAATATTGATTACAACCCAATGTCGCACTGTGTCACTGTCTTAGGCTTTTGCACCCAAATATTTTCAGATGTCTCGGTAACAGCGCTTATTCATGTTATTGTACCTGGCAAAATTATCCACCAGTCAGGTATACTATCTATGAGATTTAGTCTTAACCCCAATCTAACCTTAAGAAAAATAAAGTCTATGGTGGTTAAGATGCCCATGCCTATTTCTGGGTGTTTGAGATTTTACTTTTAAAGTTAAATGTTTTGGTCCTGTCATATGATGTGACAAAGTACCAACACACTTTTTTCTCTCTTATGATAGATGAGCCATGTATTAGAAATGGGAAATATTCACGGTGTCTTAGTTTTGACTGTATATTGTTTGTTTTGATTTCAACATACGGACATGGGAACATATTGCCTTGGCTTCTAAGCAACCTGCTGGACAGGATAAAAAAAAAAAATCTCAAGGCAGAATGGTGAAATGGAGACAAAGGCAGCAATAGCAAAACATCAGCCCTGCTCTATGCAAAATCAACAAGTGCATGAAGAGAAAAGCAACCTCCTGTTCACCTCCTGCTCGAAGAAAAGTGTGGCTAGGCCTGGGCAGACAAATTTTTTTTTAATGTCAAAACAAAAGTTTCACAGGTGAAGCAGATATTATTGTTCTTAATTATTATTCATATTTATTCTAATAGCCTTTTGGATCCATAATGCCACTGCATCACATGGAAAAACTAATTTGCTTTTGTAACTGCATGCTGTGATGAACTTTGCCAAACCTCTCCAAAATAATTGCGTAGACCCACCAAAAGTTAACCTCATCTCAGGACTACGGGGGGAAAAAGAAACGCTTTAATGTGTGACTTAAAACAAGCAAACAAAAACCTTGTCTGTTTTAATTGCTCTTTGTCCCATGATGTGGATGCTGATAAAGCAAGGTGGAGTGAAGCCACCAGAGGAGGTGTGCTCCATTGGTATTTGGGGGGTCTTCACGAAGCCAGACCAGCTTCTGGTTCTCAGGAGTGGATATAGGAGGTGTATGCCCAGACCCGTCGCATGACCTCCACCACCTCGGTAGGTCATGGTGGGTGGAAGAGCCCTTGTGCTTTCTCCTAAGTGCCACAGATTTTACACTAAGGAACATAATGAATCATGGCAAACAAAAAAATGAGTAAACACGCTCGTAAGGTCTGCAAGTGCTTCTCTGGCTTGCTACTCTTACGAGTCATTGTTCCTGGTATGGACTTCAGAATAGTAAAAATAGCACAATGAATAGCCTCTTGTGCATGTTTCCAACATTTTTTGAACCATGATCTCACTGCCTGCAAAGTTATTCAACTATTTTATGCAGATACTAAAAATAATTATAGTAGTAAATACGTAATGGTAATACCAGAACAAAGATGCAGAGTGGCACGTGACATTTTGACAGAAAGCCTGAGTTTGTTAATGACCCATCATAATGTATTTTGCGTGATAGCTTTGACAGAAATGGTAAACCTCTAGTTTCTGCAGACTTTCCCACAGTGAGAAACAAGGAAGAAATAATGAAATAATATTTCTTCCTCTCTCTTTCTCTTCCCTTTACCTCCCACGGTTGAGATCCATGTCTTGGAACCTTGCTGTCTTTCATTCGACCACTGGAAGGTAGCCTGCTTCATTGAAGGAACAGGAGGAAAAGATAGCTGTAGCTGCTTATTTCACTGGTTTTATGCCTGTTCCTGTATCCACCATCTCAACTCTGTTCTTGCGCCTCCCCTTGCTGGTGTGTTTTAGGGCTGCTCATGGTCTCCTGGCTCCATCCTCAGTTGCCCTTGCCGTCAGCCTTTGAGGCAGTACTTGCCTGTGTCTTGTTTTGCTTAGTGCCGCAACATGTAATTGTGTTAGGAATTCAAAGTTTAATTTCAGGAGTTTGATTTAAGGTATATAAATGACACACAAAACCTCTCGGTCACTGATTGGCTTTCCTAAGTAATTGTCGGTGATTACTACGATCTCCTGGGAGTTCTACGGTAAGTCTTAGTCCTATTTGTATTGATTAGGTAACTAACTGGAATGAAACTTGATCTACAGCCCATCTCTTACAGAAGGCTCTTCCATAACAGCGTTAAAACACTTGGGTAAAGCAGTGTGTGGAGGAAGTCGGCATGGCCTCTGTTGAGAGAGTTGCTGAGGTATAGATAAAAGCCTGCTTTAGACTGACTGTTTGAGGAGAGGAACAGGAGAGACAGAAAGGATTGTATTTGGACTAGATCTACCCCATCTATGTTTGGTTTTTTGTTGCTGGCCATTTTTATACCCATTTTAAAAAAACAGAAGGATCTCGGTCTAGAGTTTTTGAATTTTTTAGGCAAATCTTTTGTTGTCCTTCACCATAGTGCTTGATTTCAGTTTAATTTCTGTATGAATGCTGCCTCTAGACCTACTTACATGTCTCAGTTTGAATCTGAGTAATGTTTCCAAAAGCACCTGAGACACATAGACCACTGATGCATGTTCACTTTGTAAATGACTGGAGCAGTTTAAAATCTTAGCATTATCCTGCTGCCCTGCTGAAAGCGACTGTCCCTACAACGGGGCTGGTGGGCCAGGAAGAGTGAGTCCTCACAACTGCTTCAAAGAGGGTTCAGAAGCTTAAATTAAACCCTCCCTCAGTGAATTGGAGGGAGTTGTTGAACTCTTTACCAAAGTGTGCTCATATGGCAACTTCTTAACCCACTCCAACTGCTGGCATGCCAATGCCTTGAGCATGGTTAACCTTCTGATTTCCCAGCTGTTCTTGAATGAGGTCAGCGTCTCTGGGGGAAAAAAAATACGATCTCTGATAACGTGTGTAAATGCCAAGTTTAGTGTAACGTTATTGGCTGATCAGGGTGTTAATGGATGAGAGTGTGTTACAGAATATGGCAGAATCCAAGCCTGTATACCCTGCCAATGGGTAGTTCCTAAGGGAAACACTATTATAAATAGATTGAACCCTTCAGTAAGGGTTACTTGTGCTGCAGAACACAGACTTTATACTTTTTTCCTGCTTTAGGTGTTGAACTACAGTATAAATAATTGAAAACTGCATTTTTAAGTGTCAGCAGAACAAAGACTGTGTAAGCTGCTTAATTGTCAGAAATAAATAGTTGTGCTATTTGCCTTTTTTGGAAAAACTCATGAAAAATGTTGTGTTGCTCTGATACATTTGCACTAGCTTCAAGATTTAAAATCATAGAAGTAGCTTTGTAGCCTTTCGTCTTGCAGTGTTAACGTTTCTGCATTCCACTTTAGATATGAAATGTAAGCTATCCTTTCGTCTTTGTTTTCAGCAACAGCACCAAATATACGTGTGAAAAAATAGTACATCTTCGGTCTAAATACAAATGTATTTTGTTTCTATAAGATGTAGTCCCTGATGTGGCCACTATGGGCTCTTGGTCTTTTTGTGCCATAAAACGAGAGTCTTTTCGTGTGGAGCTGTTGACAAAACTCCAGTAAGTTTGTCAAAAGCAGTAGTCCCAGTTCATGAATGTATTGATCTACCAGTCAAGCTGAAACCAGTGGGAGCTGCAGGTTCTCTTCTGCTGGGAAAAATGGTCTCAATGTGTCTTAGAAGCCAGGAGATGTTGCTGGGAGCCACTACAGTGTCCCAGCGTTGCAGCTCTTTGAATCAAAGATATTCTCAACTTAAACTGTATTCTATTCTATAGCTCATATTTTCAAGATGGTTTTACTTACTTGCATCTGTGAATTAGGCAGCATTCAGATAAATAGCATGTGTAGGTAAAAATCAAAGGAGAAAAAAGATAGTAATTCTGAATATGTGGGGCTTGCTGAATGTATTATACCTTAAAAGGTTGCTTATTTTAAATGAGAGGAAGAACAGGATCCAAAATTCCCTTATCTGTGTTACTACTCACATTTTGGATTAGTTGCATTGCAGGCATTCTGAAGAACACCATTTAATTTTTCACAACTTCTGCTATCTGCCTTATTGGTGCTCATTTATAAACGTGCCTGTGCACTAGCCTGGGTTTGGCTGTTGTCAATAGGCCATTCTCCGCACTACGCTCAGCGTGGCTGTAAGGTAATTGGGGCTTAGAAATGCTATAGCAGAATGTTTAAGCTCAGTGCTGTTTCTATTGGATTTTTAAAAAAATCACTCATACATTTCAGCTGGTAAAGGACATTTTTGCAGTATCCTGCATTAAAAACTCTCTCCTTAGGAAAACAGCCACAGTTTAGAAGGGGATTGGAGGTGCAGGGAGGAAGAATGTTTGGTAACCTCTAGCAGTGCCAGCCTGGTTGCTGTGACCAGCCCCTACTTCTGGTATGGTCAGGAAGTTGCTGTTGTGGCTTTGTCGTGACAATTTAGTGATGAATTATAGCGGAAAGTTCAAACATAACTGGGACAAGCCCCTCCATCTGTACAATCGTTTATGTGAAGGTGCTGGTCTGTTGCAGAACCGAAGCCTGCACTGATCCACTGCAGTGGAGGATTCAAGCTTTGCTATTGCTGTGAATCCTCTGAGCCAGTAACTGCAGGAGCATCAGAGCTTTCAGACACGCAAGACTGAACACTAAATGTGGTCAGACCCTTAAAATGTGGTAATTTCTCATTGTACCCATGCACTGTCATTTTACAAGCCAAAGAAATACAACCTACTGAGAAACAAACGAACACAGTTTCACTTTTCCCCCCTCTAGGCTTCGAGCTGGAATCATTAAGCAAAGAGATACCTCCAGGTGTGTGATACTGTTGTTTGTTCTAGGTAGGTGTCGTTAGCCATAGTGCTTAGTGCCTTGGGCCATCAACCACTACGGCATGTAGTTATTGCTGAATGTTTCTGGTGCTTTGACACACAGTAGCAACTAGACTGCTCTGAAGTAGCATCCCTCACCTTTGTGGTATCCCGTATCCCTCCTGTCATGTGCATTGTTCTGGACTCAAGGAGAATACTGCTGTACTCTATGGGGCACATGCCCAGATATTTTACTGGGTTTCCTATCACGTACATTTATAGACATTTCTTTTGCTTCAACTGCAAAAACCTGTAAGTGCAGCTACTCAGTGTATGAAAAGCATGACTTCTTTTTAAGGGTAGATTTTTTTTTTTTACCTGTAAGTAACAGGTCCCAGGTATTTGATCCAGATTTGGACTGTCATCTGCTTGTGTTTGGAAGCCAGTACAAAGCCACTTGACTTGGACCAGTTGTGAGGCCCTTACAGTGCTCTGTGTAAACGATAGTTTCAGGCAGAGCGCATTGCTCTTGTTTACCTGGACGAGAACTTTCAACTGGAAGTCTCATATATCAAGGATAGGTAGGAGACAGCACTTCTGACCTCCTGTGAAGTGTAATGTCCCGATTTAGTGAAAGACAAGAGGACTTTAATTTGCTGCGGTGGCAGTGAAGCACGTGCCTAACTACTTTGCAGGACTCGGTACGCTCAGGATTTTGCCCTCTCTTTAGTATGTTTAATTGTTAACTGTCACCGTGATCCAGATATACTCTCTCCAGAGACTTTTGCTACTTTCAGCTCAGCTGATAGTTGAGTGAGCAATGGTGTTCACTACTTACTGGTATTTATTCTTCTTTGTTTCAAAACCTTGATGTTTGTTTGTTCTCCAAGTCATAAACATATCTAGTTGGCAAGCTGAAAAAACACATGATTGTAAACACATCTCTTCCAAAAGACTGTAACCTCTCAGCAGCTTATATTTATCAAATTTTCAGAATATGATATGTTGTTATCCAGATTTGTTTCAGAAATATTAAGCCCCAAATCCTGATTGATAAATTGTTTTGGAACTTGTATCATCTGCCTTTCTCACATATAATGTCTTTCCTCTAAAGAAGCATCTGATAACTGTAAAATATTTTCTCTGTTGCTACTGATTTAGACAGCAGCAGCCAAAACAGTAACAAACCGAAGTAGCTTGTTTCTTGCTCCAAACTTCAAATGACCAACTTCTCCTCAGGAATTTCCACTTTACACAGTGTGTGTGACATAAAGATGCTCCTTATTTTCCCCTTTTTTCATATCAGTTCCTTGCTATCGATCTGCTCTTAAATACAGCAAATGAGCAAGAAGATGGTAACTGGCTGCAAACTGTTTGGCATCCTTCTCTATTAAATACTACTTTTACTTAAAAACAAATGGAGAAGAGCGCAGGGGAAGGGGAGCTGTTTAGCAAATCAAACATTCACATAGCTCTGAATATGTTTAATCTCACCTTACTCAGCTGCAAAATTCATGGAACTGATCAGGATCCTTTACGTGAACAACAACAGTTCAGTTTTATTTTTGTCGTTTTGAGTACGAGTGGGATGAATTTCACTGAAGACTTCGGTTCATACAGAAGTCGAATTCCATGCTCACTATAGCTATTTGAATCAAATTCTACATCATGAAGCATCAGGATCAAGGTTTTCTTTCTCTCTGGTTTTATTGATATATTTTAAATCATGACTAAAGCGGCTGAAGATTTTTAGGAATTTAGTAGAAGGTTCTAGCAGGTACTAGATTGGCAAGGGGCTACGTAAATGACCAAAGGTATGTTGTAGGTTAATATGTAAAATGAGTCAGCAGGTTATTCAGATGGTTCACATCTCCAGGTGTGTGGAGCTTTGTGTGACAAAATATTCATATGGATAAATATAAATATTTATTTTAGATGATGTATTCCTATTCCATCTCTTTTTTTAATGAGCAGCATATTACCTCCGTGGTGGAGTCATGTTGCAAGATGAACATTTGAATGTGCATTCTGTGTCCTACCATATTGTTTTGTTTTTAACAGAGTAGATGTTCTTGCTTAGAATATAAAGTGTCTGATACGCGTTAATGCTCTCGGAGTTACTTAACATGAGGAAATACGTCATTCCCATGGCCACCCTAATTTTAGTGATTGGTGCTTGTTTAAAGTATCTAGTTGACACCCTAAGAGGTCTATGTCCGTGCTTATTCGCAGAGCAGGAGCAATTCACATAGGTGCAACAGGGGTTTTCGTACCCTGCTTGTCTGCTGCTGGGAGGAGATACGCTGAGGTGAGAAGGGGAGTTCAGGGGAATCTGTGAGTGATGGGTACAGGGAGAAAAACAAATAGCAGGCGTCCTGAAGTTTGGGATAGTTGCAGTTGTTCTTGGGAGTTAGGAGAATAAAACTGCATAAACCTTTTTCCTGACTGTGAGCCTGGAGGATGTTTCTCACCACGCACCTCCCGCTCCCTTGTAAGTATTAGTTGCTATACGGAAAGTCCACATTTCTGAGCAGTTCCTGTATCACTGCCAGGTAACGTTTATAACTTTTACTGGTGAGCACAGAGAAGTGCTGCAGTATCGCAGAGACCACTGTGTGGCAACTGTGGACTTTTCAAAAATGTCTCCTGTCTGTGGGAGCAGGTCAGCTGCTGCTGCTGCTGCTGCACGGCTGAATTCCCACAGCAGTCAAATGTCTGCAGTCGTGGAGGGGGCGAGAGAAAATGTCTCCTTTGGTTTTGAATTTCCTTGGAGGGGGAAAAGGCTTCTTTTGTTTTCTGGGGTTTTTTGTTGTTGTTGTTGTTGACTGTCACAAATTTGCTATTGCTTTATTTAATATGTTTGAGCAACAATCCTGTTTGTACCTTGCAGTCGCACTAGAGATAGCAGTGAGCAGAATTCAATGCATTGTATTAAGGATGGCCAATGAATATTTATGATAGACCTAGGGAGCCAGTAATAAAAATGAAATCAGCATGATGCCACCATATCCAAATCTTTGATCTCTGTTTTAAGAGAAAACACAATAAAGCAGGGGATAATGGGCTCATAATGGAATGGTTAGTTATGGTTAGTTAGGGCAGTGTGAATAGGTGGCGTTACATAAACTGCTTTAGTCCAAGATTTATGATTCAGGAATTGAGTTTCTACAGAAAACCTCTGTTTATGATATTATTTTGGTTTAGTCACTCCAAACACAAAGAACTAAAGATGTATCTCTTTCAGGTATCAGGATGGGCTATGCTCTTGCCTTACTAGGGGAAGCAAAAACATCAAGAACCGGCAAGGCCCTTCTGCTCAGCGTCCTTCTGTGCTTCTGCTCTTCATCTGTCACCCTTGTGAGCAGGTAGAGAGGGTTGAGCATTGCAGGAAGGTGGAAATTAACATTCCACTCCCTTACCAGGCCGTCTTGCCAGATACTAGATGTGAGGGGACACTTGCGGTTAGCAGCAGAGAGGGGAAGGCTCCTGGTTTCGCATCACCCAGGAGGACGCAAGTGTCCTGGCTGGAGACAAGTGCCCTAGCTGGAGCCACCTACCTCCACCAGGAGCAGGGAGAAACTACTGCAATGTGGTGAAACAGCTCTGGGGAAGCCTAATGAAGGAGTTGGTATTTGAAAGGGACGAGGAGCAGGAGTGAGCGAGCTATTTTTCTTTTTAATGGTTGCAATTACTTGCTTAACACCCCTGCCACACTAAGCAAGACGCAGAGGAGGGCTGATTCCAGACCATAGATGAAAGCTGATCTTGAAGTCTCTGTCTAGCCCAGACATGAGGAGGAAATGGAAACTCACTGTTTTCTGATTTGTTTCATACTGATGTAATTTCTAAGGGACTTCATCACTAATGACATCTGGCAAGGCATTAGTCCTTAATGTGGTCCATCTCCCCCCTCTCCTGCTTTTCAAGAGAAAGAAAGTATATGCTATATTGAACTTTGGAAAACAGCTATTAAGCAACCACAGTAACTGCTTCTGATAGGATTTTTTTTCTTTTTTTTGTCTGATGAGGATTTTACCCAGCATGTTTGGCCTTGGAGGAGCGCCTGGATGGTATTGCCAGCTGGAATTGTCAGAGCTGTTTTGTCTTCTGTCCCAGGAAAACAGAAGCCTGGCGGGCAGTCACTCTCGCTCTTATTTCATATCCCTGCTTAGTCAGAGATGCCAACCCCAAGCACTGAAAACCCTGAGTCAGGCCACAAACAAATCACGAGATTTGGCTTGAAAATCATGAGATTTTTTAATTACAAGTAGTTTATTTGGGATTTCTTTGAGTCTTTACAGTGTCTGTTCTTCCAATTTTATTGTACAAATCCCAGAGCTTGAAATATGCTTTATTGAATTACACACGTGTTTGTTTACTTACATGAAAGCCAGGTTCGTTTATGGTTACCTGACCTCTGGAGTTTGTGGGGGAAAAGACTGGAATATCTAAATGATGTGCGTTGACCAGGCTTTTTCAATGAGGGGCCTGTTCTGGAGTTGGTGATTGCCCCGAGGATTATGAGCTTAATTATCTCGGTGTCACTTTGACCCCTAGGCTTTTTGCAGACCTTTTTTGTTGGGCAGAGCCTGCAAGTGTTCTTTCAGTTTTTGGCAATGAACACTTTGTGCAGGTTGTGCCCTGTTTACCTTGCAACAGCTTTTCATGGGCAGCACATGGCACCTTGCCAGCAAGGGCAGATTAATCCATTTTCTTCCCACTGCAGTTTCGCCATCGCTTGGGCCTTGCTTGGAGCGCACATGTGCAACGGCTCTGTGCTGTACAGAGTCACGAGTGTAACGTGCTGACGCGGCATGGATGTCAGCGAGAGGCTGTGCTGGCTCTGAGCTGGCTGAGCTGTGAGACAAGGAAATGAGCTCCTGAATGTTTGGACTAGTGCTGGTAACTCCAGATGCAGAGCTGCTATGTGGGGCTGGGGAGAGGACCTTATCACTCTGAAAATTCCTCTTGGCAGACTTGTCCAAAATACTTTGTCCCCAAGTACTAAGCAGTTACTCTAGCAATGTGTCCTTACAGTACTTTTTCCTGAGAGACTTTTATCTGCCCTCCCCCCACTCTTTTTTTTTTAACCTTTTTACCCTTTTTTTACCTTCCTCCTCCTCCTTCCTGCGGAAATCGTGATTTTTTGACTCTTTAGTTGTACACGGTAGTATTTGTGTCTCATTAGCCCCACATCCAGTAGGGTTGAATGCCAGTCTGTCTCAGCTGCAAAAGAAATTTAGATAACCTTGACTCTTCAGGTCTTTCAGTATGAAAATTTCTTAATGACTCTAGGGGAACAACAAGCTTTGCTTGAACCAGGTGTTTTCTCAGCTATGACCAGCTAGAGGTTCTTAGCTCTAGGGTTCCGCCTGGGCCACTCTGCTGGGTGCAGTTTAGCCCTTTAGGAAGTCACACTCTTCTAAACATGCAAATGTTTGGCGGTGGCTCTCTAAAAATGAAAACCTTTGCATTTAAACAAATGCTGGAAGTCCTGCACATTGTTGGGAAGTTCTTCCTCTTTTACTAGTCAGGCGAGTTTGTTCAAAGGGGCTACAAATGTTGCTGGAGAATAGACTAGGCAGTCTGAGCCCTTGATTTTGTTGAGACACACACATTAACTAGGTTGCCTATGTGAGGCAGAGGAAATAACAGTGGTAATTCACTGCTGGCAATAAAGTGGGTGATGGTCAGTAAATTTACCCTGGATGGCACAGAGGATTGTTCTGGTTATATGTCACAGTCTTTATTAAATTTGTCATGGTTGTTGCTAGCATTTTGTTCATGTAGTCATTTTAATTCTGACAATAAAACTGACCATAAAGACCTAGAAGTGCCTTTTGAAAAATAGAAGTTGAACAGTTTAAGCTGTCCTTTTCTTCTTTTTCTTCACATTTAAGTGTTCTTATAGTGAATAACATAATGCATAGGATTTTTGTTCTGGTGCTGTGTGTGGAAATACTTGCATGAGAAAAAAAAAAAAACCTCAGCCAGAGTAACAAGTTTAAGATACTACTTTGGGCTGTGGTGTGCTTCATCAGAAATGAGTAATTTGTATTGCAGAAATCTGGACAAAGTGCTACCTATTTCTGCCTGTGTGTGCAAATAACCTGCTCTGCCAAAGAAAGGGAGTCAAATGAGAGCAGTGCTGGCTGCGTTTGAGCATGCTGAGCACGTGTACTAAGCTAGGATTGAGAGGCGGCAGATGAACTGGCTCCTTCCGGAGTCCTACCTGATGCTCTGGGAGGTTGGTTAGAAGGGTTTGGTCTCTGGAGTGTGGTCTGCAGAGAGTCACCTGACTTAAATGAAGCGGTTTATATAAACAGATTATTTTCATACCTATGATACTGAAAGAGCTTGTTTTAACTCAGTAGCAAATTCTAGCACACCAGGTGATCTAAATACAGGTCTTTTACTTCCTTTTAAAAAAAAAAAAAAGAAGAAAAACCAGGAAGTCAGCTAGTTGATATCTGCTTTAATTCAACATGTATTTAACCTAATTTTTAAACTCTAAACGATTTGAAACTGGAAAAAATAATTCCCTTGACTTTTAAAATCATAGCTATCTTTCCTATTTTTGCACAAACTTATTCCTTTTCTCTGTTTTGTTCTGATTTTTAGGTGAGGAAAGACTTTATTTGAGAGCAGGAAAGGAAACGTGGCTGGGATAATGTTTTCTTTTGAACTAGCTTAGAGTTTATGGCTTCTGTGTCTTAACTTCGGTACTTTGGTCACTGTTTTGCTACTAAGCCCTATGTAGTGCAGTTTACTGTTGAGCCAGCTGGGGGTCTGCCCCACGCAAGTACCGTGAGGTAGTAAAATCAGAGTAAATTAAAAGTGTTTTCTCAAGCTCTGTGCACGATTCTGAACTATGAATTTCCCACTGCAGCTCTGCCAGCTGAAAAGTAGCTGCTTTATTGCCCTGGACTACGCCGTGCCCGTACATCTCCATCTTCCAGCAGGGGCCTCCAAAGCCACGGGAGGTGGCAAACCAGCCGCCAGACAGCTGCAGCAGTGCACAAAGGGGCTCTTTCAGACACGTTCTTGCTAGAAAAGCACATGTACAGCTAAAACAAGTTACAGTGCCCATCTGACTTGAGCGAGAGCCACCCTGGGGAAACCATCTTTTTTTTTTCTGAAATTGGTGAATAGATACATTGCCCTAATGCTTGTTTCTGACTTAATGAACGCTGTGTTTGGGCACAGGACTTACTTCATTCTAGATTTTTCTGTTGTGAGAAGGGTTGCTGAAGGACAAGAGAAGGGAACTGACCTCCCCTCTGATGGGCGGCTCGAATACGGCATCGGTTTTTGCCCCGAGTCTGCTGCCCAGCAATGTAATGTTGCTGCGGACACATGTCGGTGCAGCAGTGTACTTTTAAGTATCACAAGCTAGCTCCTGTTTTGGGCTCCGACTCGCCTTCAAAGAAGGTCCCTCTGAAAGTGGAAGCAGGACTTTGCGTATGACAGTGCAAACCCTAGCAGTTGGCAAAGTGCCTGTTTTCTCCTCCTTAAATCAAGCAAACAGTGTGCTCCTGGGCTTTGTGAATGAAAGATTTGTTGAAAAAAATGGTATGAAGTCTTAACAAACAGATTTAGTAAGCTTGGCTTTGGATTATCTACATAAATTCTTGTTCTTAAGTTGGCTTCTGTTGGGAAAAAGCATGCTTTTTAAAATTCGCTGTAATGGTGGCATACACAAAGAGTCACTTCTTGAGTTGTACAGACTTCAGAGACTCTTCCTGCTGCGTTGGCCAACTTGACTTGCAATGCCCGTTCTCCTGAAGGAATTATTCTGGGTCAAGGTGGCTCCAAAGAGGGCAATCCAAGAAAAGCCAAAGCACGGGGACTTCTATGTAGTGCCCTCCCTCGCAAACCTCCCTGTGGTACGCAAGGACTGATGCTGAGCATGGGTGGGGTGGCTGGCCCACTCCACTCCATGGGTGGAGTCAGTAAGCTGGACGTCGCTATGAAGCCCAGGCGAGTTGGGACGCGCACCAACTCCGCACCCCTCTCAGCACTCAACTACGCTCTGCAGGCGTCGTGTGTAGCGACGAGGGCCTGCGCGTGGTGACACTGGTAGGAACCCCCATGCCTGAGGCGGATCTAGCCCCTAGCCTTTGACGTGGGGAGGAGCATGTTTTATCCCCAACGTGTGTATCCCCGTTGTTGAACTGCGCCAGCCCTGTCTGTGGAACGCAAACAGACGCCCAGGGGAACGACACCTGGCATGCCAGGTACCTGGCGCGCCAGGTTCGCGCTAAGCGGGAGCGGGCTGCCACCCGCACCCGCCCACCCGCTGCGGACGGGGAAGCCCGGGCACCGTCGCATGGCGGAGCAGCGGCCCGGCCCCGGGGCGGGAGGGCGTGCGGGGCGGCGGCCGGCCGCCTCGGGGCTCGCCAGCGCCCAGCCCTCTGCCCCGATGCTGCGGCAAGCGGGAGGCGGCAGCTTTCCCTGCCGCGGGCTGCCGTTCCGCCGTTAGCCGGCGGGTAGGGGGGGAGTTGGGGGGAGAATACAAGGCGCGGGGTTTTGCCTCTTAATATTCTACACCTCTCGGGCCGCTCTAACCGCCTGCGCGCGGCGAGCGGCTTAATGAACCGTTCGGAGTGGTCGGAGGCGCGGTCCCGTTTTCATTTGCTGCCGCCAAGGACGCCGGCGCATGTGACTGCGCACGTGAGTGGCGCGAGGGGCCCCGAGCGGCGGGGCAGCGCTGGAGCNATAGTTACAGCATTTCTTGTTAAAGTACAACGTGTTTGTTTTCAAATCGTGTAGAAAATGCAGTGATTCTGTGACTTAGGCGATTGCATTCCTGGCACGCAGCTGTGATGCTGGGGCAGGTACAGCTGTCCCTGGACTGAGCAGTTCCCTGCTTCGTGTCTGGTCCCACTGATTTCAGGGGGAACTACTTACAGGTTTTCACGTAACATGACATGGCTTCCTGACAGCTGGAGACATGAAGTTGAATGCTGTGTGTGTCTGGCAGCGCGCGCCGGCGGCGGGGGCGCGTCACGTGGCCCGCGGTGCTCCCGGCCCTGAAATTCAATTAGATTGCTCGGAACGGTCGTGAGCCTGCATGCGATAAGCGGCTGCTGTTAGACACTAGAAAGCAAATGGGTTGATTAGCTGCGCACGCGAATGGATAAACCGCTCTTGCAATTCCGGCAGGGGTATTTGCATGGCGCGCACATCGCCGTGCCACCGAAACGAGCCTGAAATTAAAGCGTTATGTAACCTGGCTCGAGCAGCGGCAACAACAGCAGCGACGAAAGGAAACAAACAACAATCTCTCCATCTCCTCCTCCTCCTCCTCCTCC
>VZSC01001149.1:159986-191302 GCA_013398225.1 Steatornis caripensis | reverse complement strand
ACACAGCTCCTCCTCCTCCTCCTCCTCAGCCCTCCCCGTTTGCCAAAAGATCACGGAGCAATGCTTTGTTGGCACTCGGCGGAGGCCTTTGGTCCTCGCCTGGTTCGCCGTCGCGTCTAAACGCGGTTTCGTGGGCAGCAAAGCTGACTCTTCACGTTTGGGGGTGTGACAGGTTAGTCGTCAGGAGGCTGATGGATGCTGGTTTGCAGAGACTAAAGTTTGTGCGTGCCGGTGGCCTCTTAGGCTTTTCATAAATTATTTTACATGTGAGACTCCCTAGTGGCACTATGCAGGGGTGTCTGTATGAAGCTGCAAGTGTTCTTGGCGTAAACCTCTTTCCTTTTATCCAGTTCTCTGCAAAAAAGAAGGTCCTGTGGCTGCAGGGGCTGGGGTGGGGGAGCGGGGAAAGAAACGTGGAGGAAATGGAGCAGCTTAAAATTAAAGCAACAACTTTTATTAGTAAGCAGCTAAGGAACAAGTTGACATGACAGAGCTGAAAGACAGAGAAGTGATTTCCCCCCTCCCCGCCCTGCAACTTTCACCCCATCTTTTCTCCGAAGTACATTTTGAAATTTCATCGTTCCTCCTCTGATGGAAGTTAATGTGCGTTGTCTTGCCCTTGAAGAATATTGCTGCCCAGCAGCTGTGAAGAAACCAAACTGTTCAAAATCTTAAGCTGTGTTAAATCTTCTGTGCTTTCCAAGGGCCCAAATATACTGTTTGCAGGCAGTCTGATTGCGTGGCAGTCAAAACATTTTCTTCTTAAGCATTTCCCCTGACACCACTATAGTAAGAAAATAGCCGTTTATAAAGCTGTGCTTGCAACAAAACCCAGTGTTGTTTGATAAGATCAGGTATACCGCTTGTGCGTTTGGGGAATATTCAGCAAATAATATCACTATATATGATACACATCCTATTACTCTGTATTTATTGTATTTCCAAGAGGAAGTTACTGTTGTAGTTGCTTTTTTATTAATAAGCATCACAAAATGGTATTTTTCTGGTGTTTAGAGTTTTTTTCTCTTCCTTTCTGTTTTTCTTCCTCTGTTCTTTCACTTCATCTCTACATATGCAGTTAACATACCAATGTTTAAATATACATTGCAACGTATAGTTACATAACCCTGTCTTGCAGAGCGCTGAAAAATGATCCCTGGCTTTATCTTCTGACTATTTTTTTAAAGTAGCAGATTTTGCGTATAATCTAGCACTATCGAAAGACAGAAGGAGGCATGCTGCAGCTATGTAAGAGTCATTTTACACAGATCAGAACAAAAATAATACCAATTGTACCCCAACAAATATCATATGCTACATTTCTGCTAGCCAGCAAGTCTTAAATCCAGAGCGTATAAATGTATTTGCTAATGAGTGGATACTGAGTTGATTTAATGAGTTGGTGATGCGGTCGGTGACTGCTCGTTATCATCAGAGAATTTAACCTGCTGCAGCAACTCACAAAATAAATGAGTATAGCTCAGACTGGGCTGTGCTGTGAGCGAATTGAGAACTTTTCCTCTGCGCAGCCTTAGCAGTCTTTGGTTTCTCCGGCTTCGTATTAGCCATTCTGAGCTGTATTTAGGATCCTTTTACAGTCCATTGTGAATCCACCCGAGGAAGGGTAAGGAAGTGGTCCCAGACCCTGTCTCTCAGGGCCAAGGAGCAGAGGCAGTGCCCAAGCAGGTAAGCAGAGTCTTGACAGCTGGAGATTAACAACATGGTGCCTCTCAAAGTAAGTGATGGCTCTTCTCCTAAGCTGTGGGGAGAGAATATTAGGACCTCAGTTATCATCTAACAGGCATTACAGGAGATAAAGGAGCTCTAAAGGCACGAAAAGCTCTGACTACAACTTGAGCAGGTCAGATTGCTTCTGAGTGAGAGCAAGTCAGAAGTCTCTCTTAGTTCTGCCAGAGACTTGGTATGGTGTTAGGCTGGTTGACTGAAAACATGTTGTTTGGGTACCACTTATGGAAAGAATGTAACAAAAATCTTTGCATTTTGGTAGTTTTTATAGGGCTTCATTCATTAGGTATTGATGTGCCCTCAGGGCTGTGAGTTTAGTAGATACTGCAGAGGAACAGCACATAAGTAATAACAGTGATATTTGTTTTATTTTGGAGTTGGTAGAAGACCGATGTCCCTCTAGTTTAGGGTGTAAATACAGTAGAAGAGGTTTGTGTGTTTGCGCTTCAAAACAAAAGTTCTTTATCCTTGCAGTATATGATTAAAGACAAAACTGATTCATTTTCTTCCTCCCTGGTGCACAGTTTTAGATTGCTCGTGCTTTGCTGCTATCGCATGATTTTTACACAGTGCTGGAACTCAGAGATGTGTGTAATGAAACTTTAAAACTGTGTCGAGTTTTGGAAATGTTCACCTGTTTATTAAAAAAAAAAAAGCCAGCCTACAGAGAATTTTAAAAATAGACCAAGTCCTCCAGGAATTCAGCTACAGATGCCTGCCAGCTGCTTCCCCTGCCTGGGACCCACATTTCTAGCTTCTGTCTTCCTCTGGATGTTCCTTGCAGGGAAACAGCCGATGTAACTTGACTGATGAACAGATTGGAGAGAGAGGTGCTAAGGTATGGACTTCCCTGCCATCCCTCCATCCCACCTGCTGCTTGGGCTGTCCTTTCATAGTCACAATTTGAGCTGTGCGATTGTTGTACAATGTGGATACCGGCTGTGCGGCTGCTGCTGGGACTAGCACTTTATTCTCGTGCTATGTGCAATGACTTTTTGAAAAGCTTTTCATTTAGGCCCTGTGGCACTGCATCTTACAAAAAACATCATAAGAACCCCATCTTTTTGGATCTGTATTCTGGGTGAGTTCACAGTCACACGTTACATCCCCCATTTGCTAAAACTCTGAAGTGCAGACCCTGAGCAAAACTGCAGGCTTCATTTCCCCAGAAAATATATGCGGATTGTAATATATTTGGCCATAAATGTATGCGCTGGAGTCTCCCATAATATGGACCCTGCCCTTAAGGAATCATTTCCAAACTCGTAGTGCAGAGTCAGAAAAAAAAAAATCTGTGCTTACTTATTAAATTACATGTACTGTCTTTTGTTGTGTATCATCCTTTTTGGTCTGGTGGCGGATGATTCAACTGTCCAGTTCCAGGAGAACATTTTCCAGCGATGTCGTTTGGATGTAATCCTCTTTCTGGTATTGTCCTGTTTTACCCCCATAGGCTTTTTGAGCATGTGTGCGCATCTGTGTGTGGCAGTGGCAGGAGCTTTCCATCCAGTCTAGCTGTCTGCAGGATCTCACTGGTTCTGTGCTGCCTTGCTCTCTTGGGTATCGTTTTACTCTTTGATTGGGAAGAATATGGTTTGAGGGTTTGTGGCAGAAATTCATTTACTAATTCATAGGGGAGAGAAGTGGGGGAGGGGAGGGGAGGGAAGGGAAATAATTCTTTGGTACAGAACAACAATCCTCCAAGGACATAGTTACAGCATTTCTTGTTAAAGTACAACGTGTTTGTTTTCAAATCGTGTAGAAAATGCAGTGATTCTGTGACTTAGGCGATTGCATTCCTGGCACGCAGCTGTGATGCTGGGGCAGGTACAGCTGTCCCTGGACTGAGCAGTTCCCTGCTTCGTGTCTGGTCCCACTGATTTCAGGGGGAACTACTTACAGGTTTTCACGTAACATGACATGGCTTCCTGACAGCTGGAGACATGAAGTTGAATGCTGTGTTTGATTTGAGATTTCTCAGTGATTTTTAATTTTGATGCAGGGATCCCAGTGGAACTGCATTTAATTAAGAACCTGATCCGTAGCTCTTAGATTTAACTATGGGATGTGCCTGCTTACAGTGTGGAGTGCTGCCCTGCGTTAGAGATCCCTAGGCTAATTCCAAATTAACTCGTTAACTAATTTCACTAGCAGCATTGTGCAGTTTTCCTTTCTGGTGCTGTCTTGTTCCATGTTTTCCGAGCTTCCTCTCCATAGTGTTGCATGGATGCACCCACAGGCTCCCATGGATTGAGTTCAGATTTGGTGTTAAAATCGAGCAGTTGTTTGCTGTTTGGTACGCAGATTTTTTTTTTTCTTCTTAAGATTTTAAGTTCGGTTAAAGGTCAAAGCTTCCCTTTTTATTTTAAAAGGAGCCCGATACGTGTGCGATAAACACGATGAAGCTGATGTCTGAGAAGCAAAAGTGTGCACATAGCAAGTCACTGGAGCTGACAGATTTAAAAGGGCTGAAGCTGGTTGTGTAAGCCACTAGCTTGGATGGTTTGATGTAATGCTGTTTCCAGACAGTGCGGGGATTGCATGTGCCAGTGCTGTGTGTTGCCAGACAGAAACCACAGCAATTCACCCTCAACGTAATTACCACCTACAGCCCTGCAAAGCTAGCAGCTTTTAAATGAGGAGGAGTGGGATTCTTTCCCTAGGAAAACACCAAGGAGTTTATGTCTTGCTGTAAATCTTCCGAATCTCTGCATTAGAAGGGCAAGGAATAGCAACAAACCTCAGCCAACATTGCACGTAGTCAAATATTTTTAAAATACTCTCTTTGATGTTAAACTGTGGCGCAGGCAGAATCCAGAAAAATCAAGTGGCGTTACTTACAACTCATACAGTCTTAGTGATGGTTTTGAACATGATGCATAGCTTATGTTACATGTGAGGCTTTAATGTGAATTTTCAGTACCTTGCTTTTCCTCTATCTGGATGCTAAGATGATATTATTACTACTATTACTGTTATTATTATTACTATTATTATTATTATTATTATTATTACAGCTCTGGCAACTTACAGGCTTCTTTTGGATGGTTGTTTACCTAAAATACCCAGAAACACTGTTAGAGGGGAAAATGCCAAGTTAAAAAACCTGTATTTAATTCTTTACTTCCTTTTCTTACCTGCTTTACTAATTCTTCTCATTAACCTATTAAGAATCAAGTTGACTTATGACTGTTGAGGTTGCTTGTGTGTGGATTTGGAGGGGGTTGTATCCTTTATGGAGTGCAGACATGCAAAAACAGATGCTTGGGGTTAGATTCCTTTGCTGCGTTGACAGGATCAACAGATCAGGGAAATGTAAGGTGGCTTCCTTTGCATCTGATCCAAATCCCATTAAATCCAGTGAAAAGATTTCTAATGATGTAAGAGCCATGGTGGGATCACTCCAGCCCATGCTTTCCTTGTACGCTTGCTGCTAGCATGGCCTGCTCCATGTTCACTGTGTCTGGATTCCCCTCCTTTGTGTTAACTGAGCAGCATAAAAGGATCAGTCGTAACAAGTAGGAAGTTTTCCAACCCTGCCCACCAAGAAACTGGTCTTTACTGGTTCAGAGGTTTCTCAGTCATTGCAGCTGCTCCTCACTGTTACGAAACTAAGGTAGTTGTAGTACAAATGTTGATGGGGAGAGCTTGGATCAAAACTAAGGATTATTTTTGGACAATAACTCTGACTGCATGGAAACCTAAACACTGCTCTCAATAAGCTAAGTGGGCCCTTGGCGCCGTGCTACTTCTAAATCTGCCTGCTTAGTTTGCAGATAGAATCAGTTACTTTGGCATTTATGTGATCTATATTATTCCTTCTTGTAATTACGGGCACAAAGAAAAGCTGATAAAAAAGCGTTCTCTCATGGTGCGAATCTAGGGTATTAGTCATTTGGATGAAGAGAGTTTAGTTTTCAGTTGCGCCCCTTTTGCATTTGTACAGTGTGTGCCACAAAGTCTGTAAGATGGTTCTGTACTAGCAAAAACTTAGGATGCCTTCAGTGCAAAATTTATTATGGTGTATGGAAACTCAATCACTTCCAAAACCATTTGACAAAGCATGGGAGCCCACTTTCTTCTGTTAGACAGGTCTGCAAAATGTTGCAGGAATATGTGTTATTTGATTATGAAATACTGTAGTTATGCACATCTGTATTCAACTGAATCTTACGAGCTGGGTGTACCTGACAAGCCCACCTGTCTGCATCTGAGATCAGCTCCAACTTCTCTGTTTACTTCTTAGCTTGTAACTAGCAGCTCTTCCAGCATGTTGTTGTTCAGCGGCGATGCGTTATGAAAGGGTTTGACCATTACAGCTTTGCAATAAATACGTCTGTAATCTTGTTGTAGAAGCACCTTAATTAGTGATGTAAAGACAGCTATGAGAATCGCTTTTGATCCATGTGAGCTCCTAGTTGTGGAATAGTTTGTATGATCGTAGATCTCCTTGAGATGGATTTTTCATCCCCTGAAACATAACATTAGCCTCACCTGCGCCTGAACTTCTTTTGTGTGTAATGTAATACCAAAAGCAGGAGAGAGCATCTCAAGTGATTTCCTGGGAGCGTTTGCTCTAGATGAAGGAGACAGTTGCATTCCCTGTCTGAAAAATGGTTAACTGTTAGATCAATAGATCGGAGAGTTTGGTGGACAGGGGTGAGGATACTTTGCCACTATTAGACATGGTGATATGAAGCAGATTTTCTTTTTCTATTGAGAGTGTCCACCTACCAGTGGAGTGGTGTGTAGGCCAAGCGATGGGCTTGCAATCGTGAAGCCATGCATGTCCACCTAAGAAATCTATGGCATCTGTCGGCTTCCAAAGGCATGCAGTAGGTGTGCAGCTTACTGCCCAACAGACGCGTTTAGTATCTCCCTACAAAGACCCGGTGATGTTTGAAGGATGTGGGAATACAGGATAACATTTCATGCGAAATAGCTGTCCTTTAATGTCGTCAGCATGTGTGATACCATAAACCCGGTGGTAGATGTTTATGGAGTAACTTGGTATGTTACAGGGAAACTTTAAAAGGGAAAACTTTTTGTAATCAATAATTGAGTTACTTTAACTCTGTTTGCATCTCCTTCTGCCTGCGTTGTGTTGACTCAAACTCGGAGTCCTAATTTAGGTAAAACTTCAGGCAGGAGGACAGTGTTCTGGGACAAGATGCCTACCTGCAGGTTCCATTGTGAGCCGAGGACCATAGCATCTTTCAGGAGCGGACCGTAAATTAAGGCTTGCAAGACCTGGCCATTTTCTCTCAATCCTACTTTTGTCTTTTGCTTCATGAGATCGGATTTATATGCGCATGTCAAGAAACAGATCATAACGGTTATCTCGGAATTCATTGTTGTTTTGCAGTGTTTTTATGAGGCTAGTAGCCTAATGCTGCAAAGTTGTTTGTAATGTTTAGCTTCTACACCTAAAGCAGCAAGGTATCCATGGTAACTGTCTAGCCTGTACACCATACCCCAGGCTGCCTTTTCACACAGGTCAGAGCACGCACATTCCCAGATACTCACTCAATTTAGTCCGCCTTAAACATCAGGTATTTTTGAAAAGACACTGGCTCTCACCTTTTTTTTTAAAATAGAATTTCATATTTAATTTGACATTTGAGCCTCTGCATTCTGCTAGTGAAAGCAATATAAAAAGCCTTTGCCACTGTAAATATGTCTGCTGTCCAGACCTAGTCAAGTTAAACTGAAGTCTTGTGCTGAAAACGTAAGGGCTTTGCAGCAAGGAAATTCCAAATTAAACTTTCTACTTTACCATCAAAGAATCATTCTAATGTGAAGTTTAAAATAGCACAATTTCATCTAGGTCCTCCATCAGGTACTCGGTATACTCAGTTTCCTTTGACTTCTCTTGTGGTTGAGAGTGCTCCAGGATTAGACTCTGAAGATTATCTTCCTTCCTTCCCCATCTTCTTGTTGATTTGTCCCTTGAAGACTTGTTTCTGTTCTAATCTATAACGATTTTTTGCTGTTGTCTGAGGTACTTATCTGCATATACCAAAGCCTGAGGAAAATTCTCTGCAAAGCTGAGTGCTGTGCTTGGAACTTTTTTCACCTGCCAGCCTACTTCGACGTTAAGCTTGTCCTATCCTTTTTTTGGACATAATTTTTCTTCGTCGTGGTTTGTTCTGTCAGTTCCAATGTTTTTGCTATAGCAAATCATCAGGTGTGTTTCTTCTGAGTGTTCAGGTTAGTGATTTGAGTGTGGAGGAGGAGTAACAGGCTCAACTTTTAACTAGATGCTTGTTTCCGGAATGCTCGCTTGCCCATTTCCAGTCTCCTCCAGGGCTGTTTTAGCAAAACAGGGAGGCACGATGGCTAGAGTTACTGAGGGGGAGAAGCTACAAATCAAGTGTCACATGTATTCTAATGTGTCATTGGTACAGCCAGGGGACAGGGAGGAAAAAGGCAAATTCAGAGGGGACAAGAAGGAAGAAAAAAGATGGAAGACAGCAAAGCAGGAGAGACAAAATCCAGACCCTCTCCCAGGCTTCTACATCGTCCCTCTGCACGATATAAATCTGTCAAGCTTTTGGCGAGTCTAGGCAGCTCTGGGTGCCTCAGCTGGAATACTAATACCTGTTTCTACGTATAGTGAATTTTAGGCCAGAGGAGGACATTAAGTATGTAGGTGGAGGCATCTGCATAAGTGACGCACTCAGCCCTTAGCAGTCAAGAAGCCATTTCATCATCAAGTGGACTCACAGGGAGACAGAAAGGCGCTTAATATGTATAGGAAACCAATTTATGTAACAAGTCATTGCAAAGTTGTAATTAATCAAAAGAACTAAATAATGGTGACATTCTGGGCAGTGTTATTTAGGGCTAAGTGAGGGATCTGGTGTTCATAGGCTGTCATCAGAACAGAGAAGTCTGATGCTGTGGCTGTCTCTGCCATGCAAAGGCATTCTTTAGTGTCTTAGAGGACGAGGTATTTTGGACTTGTTAGTACAACAACAGAAAAGTCATCTGTGGGAGGCAGAAGGACAAGTTTGGAGAGATAGAGGGCTGAGCAAGTGAGCGTGGGTACCCAGGTCAGTGCCAGCGAATGTCTCGCTGAAGAAGGGAGCCTAGAGCTTCTCTCTAAGAAGCTGCATTTTGCCGAAGAGCTGAAGTGTTTCTGCTTGCCATTGGTTTTATATAAACCAGTAGTATTTTGCTATGCAAAAATGAAAACAGATATATGAAATGCAGACCTTTTCCCTGTGAGGATTTTGGTAATATACTCTCTTGTATGGCGGGTCTGCTTATTTGCTGTCAAATGCAGGGCTCCAGCTGGTATTTTGGGTCTCTGTAGTGCTCTGCTCTGTGTGTCTCCTCATCGGAAATTTAATAAAAACAATTTTTCTCTTGAATCTACATTGCACTGCACTGGTTTTTGGATCCAATACAAATAGACTTGGTACACTTCATGTTCTGTTTTGAACACATGCGAATTGCCAAGGAGGATCAGACCAGAGGATTAGAGTGCTGTCTCTCTGTGTGGCCATCACCAGATGCTTCACAAGAAGGTCTAAGAATCCCCACTGTAGGCAGAGTTGAAGTTTTCTATTCTTCATGAAGTCTTGGGATAATCCTTAACAGTAAGGTCATAAATCTGTGGCCCCTAAAGCATGAGATTTTGTCTTCTTTCCCATAGCTGTTTTTTTAACATTTGCTATTGTAACTGGTTTCGCTGCTTGTCTATAGAAATGCCCAAATCCTCTTCGAGTCTTGCTGAATTCTTGGCCTCGTTGACTTCCCACGGTAATGAGTTCTGCCTTCTAATTATGTGTGGGTTGACAAGTGTTATCACTTTTTCGTTGACCATCTTTACATTCCATTAAAGTCCCCTTCTGGGGTGGGAGAAGGAACAGGAATTCCCAACCTCCCCATCTCCTCACCCTTTATGCTTTTCTGTACCGCTGCCACGTCTTTTCGTCTCTCTTTCCAAGGCGAGCAATCTCTAATCTTTATTACCACAGTTTTTCCACACCTGTGTGTGCTCCCAGCACTTCTCTGAGCCTTCTGGGAAATGGCAGCCTGTAGTACGCACAGAACTTCAGATGAGACTGTGCCATTGATCTAACTTAGGGCACTAACTATTGTCTATACTATTTCCCCCCTTATTCAACCTTTTAACAAGGTTTTCACAAGAGGTATGCTAACTAAGTGCAGCAGCAATGCTGCATTCAGAGCAGAGGATTTTACTAGTAATCAGAATAGCCTGAGCTGTGAATTATGTAGCCCCTAAGACTCTTGTTGGGTTTTGTTTTGTATTAATTCAAAGCACTGGCTGGCTGGCCTGCGTATACAGTCTGATTTTCAGTTATTGGAACTGTAAAGTTCATCTTGGTTTTCGTAATGCCATTGAGCCCTAATGTCGGGATGTTGCATGCCATTTATCAGAGAGATATTAGTGGGGATATCAGCACTCTTGAAACACGCTAGACAAAATTGCAGTCATAGGACCTTCAGAGCAGGTTTTCTCCAGACTTACCGTCAATCTGTACTGTACTTAACAGCTCTAAAGAAGCATAAGACATTGTATTTCCATAGCTACATGCTGTGCGTGTAGGAACATTCCAGTGGTAATATATTTCTCTTTGGAAGCAATAGAAATTTAGACATTATAATGGCAACGTCTTCGTAATAAATGTACATTAAAATATATTGTGATGAAACAGCTACTGCATATGTGCAGCTATCTTATCTGTGACATAAATAACAGCAATTTTAGCAGATATTAAATATAAAGGGGCAATTTAATATTATGGGTGAACAGCTTGCATATTAAATTTTATGTAAACGTGAATCTGTCTTTCAGTAGTGGGAATTTGAAAAGCTGAGACAGCGTCATGAAAATATGTCTTCGTCTCCCCCTTGTCTCTACTTTTCAACAGCTGATTTAATTTCAGGGAAATTTTGGTCATTTTCTCAACCAATTCTAGACTGGCTTCAGTTTGGGGTTTTTTTTCTGTTCAGCCTAGAAGAGAACTTTTTCCTGATCTTATAAAACTTAGCATTTAGAAATTGCTATTGCTCCTTAAATAAGATGACAGCTAAGAAGCTATTGAGCTCTGGCGTGACAACTAATATACCTCTGAAAGTTATTAAAAACAAAATGTTACTCTCTTAATGCTTCAGTTTCATTCAGCAGCTTTGGCTAATAGAAACAGTTTATGAAACTTCTGCTGCAGTGTTACGCAAAGTCACAATTATTTCCATGGAACTCTTCAAAGGACGTTATTAGGTTTATTTCTCTGAACTGATGAAATCTTAGACTCCAAGAGTAGAAAGCTAATATTGGCCTCTAATTTAGAAGGGAAGATTGAGAACTGCTTTGAAAACAGAGAGGTTTTTCCTAGTAAAAGACGCCTTCAAAAATCAGAGTGTCTGTCTGTCTCTCATTTGGAACACACACTCTGTTATAAAAACCTCAGATATGCCAGGAAAGACCAGCTCCAACACCAAGTCGCTGTAGTTTTGCGAATCAGTGGGTAAAAGCCGGGTTGTACTCTTGAGTGACCCTGGATAGGTGCTTAGGCTGCCCACGTACTAATGATGTTAATGGGAGTTGAGGTAGTATGGCCTAACCTAGGGTCTGAACCAAGACCTGATTCCTCATTCCTGGGGAATAAACCTGCCAAATGCTTTTTTCCAGCCTCCTGGGGAATTCAGTGCTCAGGTTATCCTAGAACCCAGCTCCTCCACGTGGCAGCACAGCCCTTGCCAGAGCAGAAGCAGAGCTCAGATCTTCGATAACTTTGTTTTAGTTCTAAGATTACCCATTTCTCATACTTCGTCAAGGGGTTCTTTCCTTCTAGTGTGGCCTTACCTCGTAATCCTTGATCACCATTAATTCTTAGTTACTTGTGCTAGGTTGCTGGCAGTGGATGTGCTGAATTGCTGTTTGAGGAGGAGGAGATGTGGTGCTTTGCAATGGTAGCCAAGTGTCAGGAGGTACGTCCTTGCTGAGAGTCAGTGGCAAGGATCTGAGCTCCTCATAGCAGGCAGTATCAACAGATCTGCTGGAGGAGGTTGCTTAATATTTACTTGATATTTACCACCTCTGGNACCAAGACCTGATTCCTCATTCCTGGGGAATAAACCTGCCAAATGCTTTTTTCCAGCCTCCTGGGGAATTCAGTGCTCAGGTTATCCTAGAACCCAGCTCCTCCACGTGGCAGCACAGCCCTTGCCAGAGCAGAAGCAGAGCTCAGATCTTCGATAACTTTGTTTTAGTTCTAAGATTACCCATTTCTCATACTTCGTCAAGGGGTTCTTTCCTTCTAGTGTGGCCTTACCTCGTAATCCTTGATCACCATTAATTCTTAGTTACTTGTGCTCGGTTGCTGGCAGTGGATGTGCTGAATTGCTGTTTGAGGAGGAGGAGATGTGGTGCTTTGCAATGGTAGCCAAGTGTCAGGAGGTACGTCCTTGCTGAGAGTCAGTGGCAAGGATCTGAGCTCCTCATAGCAGGCAGTATCAACAGATCTGCTGGAGGAGGTTGCTTAATATTTACTTGATATTTACCACCTCTGGCAAAGTCATGAGTCAGGCTTCTAAAAATGATGAAACTACTTTGGTTTAATTTCTTGATGATCAAAACGCCAATAACATATTTTAGGGTTTTTTTCTTTTTGTTTTTTTCTGGCTCTGGCCACACAAATTTCACGTTTCTAAGTACTGTTCTTGGGACCAGGAGCACTAGAAATTATGTGGGGGGGTGTGTGTGTGGTTTTTGTTTTGGATTTTTTTTTTTATGTGAACTGGAATTTTCGTAGAAGCACATAACTCTAGGTGCTGAACTTAAAGTGCTGGTCATGGTGGAAACGATACTAAAACTGTCAGAGCTGGCATTAATGTAAAATTCCCAATTAAGTTTACTGGAAAATTATTCATACTACTATGTTTTTTAAAACTAGGGAACATGAATTATAAATATTTTCAAATTATCCTTGTCAAAATGGATAGCTAATAAAGACCAAGTGCTAGATTTGTAGTGTTGTCTAACTTTGCTCTACTTTTCTGTTAGTCTGAAGTGCCTCCTAATTTCATAGATACAGTGAAATCAAGTGCAGTAGCTGGCTCCACTCTGGGTGGGAATTGTTCTTCTCTGCTCAGAACTGGAGGCACATGCTTTGTTTTCTTTGCCATACTGTGCGATATAGAGCAAAGGGAGAATCTGCCTATCACTGCAATTAGCACTTAGGACATCTTATGCTGTATCTTGACCCCATCCATTGAGCTGATGTGTGCTCATTTGCCATCAAGGTAGATGCTAAGACTGTGTTTCCATATACCATTGATAAGCTTAAATATTGCTGCTGCTCTGAACTGCCACAAGGTTGGCTTCCTTTAGCCGTCCCAGTTTTGCTGCATGGAAAGGAGCTGCTTAAATATGTTTTGACCAGCTGCTTTCCTTTGCAGTAGTTGTGCCAGACTGTAGGAGTCCAAACTCACTTGGCCCAGCTTTGCATGTTGGCCTTTCAAGAATTTAAAGTAAATTCAGGTCTTTCCTTTTGAGCTGTTTAAGGCCTGCTTTCGTACAGTCTTTAAGCACCTAAAAATGCAAGTATACATGGAGTTAGACACATATACACACACACGCACTCTTGTTTTTCTCCTTGATGCCTAAAGTCCAAGAAATTTGCAATAATTTGGTATCTGTTTTCATCTGAGAATGCAAGGGCCATTTCTCAGAAGTATCAGGCGTGTTGGTCATTTTGTCAGACTAGTTCTCAGGACACTATAGATAGGGTTGCTCATCATTGTCAAAAGCACATCTGTAAATTGTGGGAGGACAGAATCTGGCAGTTACGTGTACGGAATGTTTTGATGTTCAGGCAGGAATGAGTGACATTAGAGGAAAAATGATTGGTTTTGATGAGGTCTCGGCATTGTTTTGAGACAAGGCACATGTCCCATGATTGTTTTGCAAGGCAGTAAATGCTGAGAATTAGTTCCTTTGAATATCACTGTCTTTTTTTTTTTTTTAATAATATAGACATGCACAGCAGTTCTAGCTGAGTAATCAATATTAACTGGGAATATTTGTATGTATTGGAGAAAGTGGCACAGGTCACAGTTTAATGAGGTTTCCACAGTAAAACCCCAATACCAAATACTCATTTGGTATTGATACAACCCAGAACTCATGTCAAATCCATTAAAAAATTTCCAGAGGCCTGATAACCTGAATTGCAAAATAATCCTGATAACGTGGTTTAGGAAATGTGTAGGTTCCTTCAAATGTGAGTGGTGTCATGAGTACCTGGAAATGCCTTAGAACGAATTCTGAATTTCTGAAGTGTCTTCATCAATCTTTACTAGCAGACAAGGATGAAGTCGAGAAGTCAGTGAAGCTGGTAGTGGGTAAAAATGAGCAGGTGAAGACTGAAATAGAGAAGTGCCTCCTGAGCCAACAAATGAAGATCCTAGCCTATCTAATTTGAAATAGTACGTCTGCAGTGCCTCCCTTATCTAGCAAATCAGGTATCTGTAATGCTTTGGTTTTGAAATTCAACATAATAGCAACACAGTGAAACAGAATAATGTGATGAAAATAGTATTTGGCCACTTCTATTATTGGTCTCTAGCTACCTGTTTCAAATTGCTTTTAAAACGTCAAAGCACAGTAGTGCTCATAAGTATGCTTCTGGAAATTAAGTGTCTGTTTTGGTAAATATTCACATTAGAATGCTTAGGGGTAAATTTTTCTTGCAAAGCATGGGGAGTTCCACACAGAAATCCTGTTAACAAATAATAGGATTTGTGTGCATAACTCCCCGTGCATCACTTTGAAAGTTTACCCCCTGCAGCATGAGAGTTAGATAATTTTAGTCTTTGTAAATTATGCTTTTCAGATCTGGTCTTTTTCTACAGTATGTTATTGACGGTGAATAATCGTGATCAAATCTTAACATTGTTTTCTTTCAGTGGTGGAGAACTCAGGTTATTGTGCATCTCAATGCTTTGTCTTGTACTGAAGAAAGTTGTAAAGGAAAAATTACATAGGTGCAAACATGATCTGTTTTGTAAGTGCACAATTTATCCTACAGATGGAAACCATGTATCTAAATGAGCAACAGGACGAGTGACAGATATTAACAATAATATATTTCCACAACAAAGACCAGTTCTATATATACAAATGTATATACACATATGTAGACATCTTGTATTTGGACAAAAAACCCCAAACATTTGACAGCTAGTAATGTTTTGTGGGCCAATAGTAAAATTTTATCATATACAAAATCAAGCTGTATTTTAAAAATGTTTTATTCTCAGTTGAAGTCTGAATGCCCCAATGCCGAGGTTTTCACTGATCCAAACAGTTTTTCTCTCCTGCTGTATTCATAGAGGAGACACTTTTTTAGAGATACTGCCAAAAAAAATATTTCTTTTGATATGACACTTTCCTGAGTTTCGTCAGGGTACAAAATTGGGCAGTCATCAGGCAAAAACTGGTTTTCTTGCAATGTGTCCAGTATTCTTTTCACTATCCATATTGAAAATAGACTGGCAATAGCATTTGGTTTGCAATATTTTGGCACTTACATTTCCAGCTTTCTATGGAACCTGGAACTGCAAAGGAAAGAAGAATAAAAGACTGCTAAAAAAAATGAACTACTTTTTTTAAACCACTGTAGTTTGATTTTAGAGAAGGGTCGTGCTTGTGGTTCTTTATTTGATTTGGGCCTGTTAATGAATCTCTGCACTAGTTACAACCTCAGGTTTATCAGTCAGCGTTTGTGATGTAGGCCATTTGTATTAAGACAAGTGGAATTAATACCAGATTTGTGTAGGATTGAACAATGGCACATTTAAAATGTGGGGCGTCTCTGCCTAATGAGAGACAGCTGAGAGGTGTGGGTGGCCAGTTCTGCTCTCTTAGGAGAGCTATGTCATGAAGTCTGGTGCGTATTTTGGTTTTTTTCTTTTTTGAGTTGTATAAAAACTTCTGCCAGGCAAAGTACGTGTCTGCTCCTTCTCCTACTGAAGTTGCTGGCAAATCTCCCCTTGATTTTAGTGGAAGCAGAGCTGGACACCAGCTGGACCCAACCTCATATTTAAAAGTGCTTTTTCCCTGGAGTGAATAAACACCCCAGTGTGCAAATAACTCTGCTATTGGGTGTTGTATTTTATTGGTGAAAATTCATCAGTTTCTACTATCAGTTGGCTAAGAAAACATCTTGTTGCAAAAAGATCAAAACCGTAAAAAAGCTCACCCTGTGTAAAAACAAACAGACAACCCCCCAAAACAACCAACCTCCCCCAACTCCCGAGCCCTCTAGAAGTCGCTGGCATCATGAAGACAGAGATTTTCCACTTTGTAGGCATAGTAGGAGTCAAGACTCTGGGTCTCTCTTCCAAACGCGTGCTTGTGCAGCACCATGCACGTGGTAGCTGTGTGCCTCAGTGCCATCCTCTGCCATCTTATGTTTCAAGAGCAGGTTGAATCATAATTTAAAAGGGTTATAAAACTTTCATGCGTGGTATCTTCACAGAAGCCACTTGCACAAAACTACCTCTCCTACCATGTTTTGTCTCCAGGGGAAATAAGGGAAGAAAATAGTTTGAAGATGGGCGAAAAACAACAACAAAAACCATCCTGAAGCAGACACTCAGACCAAGCAGAATAGAAATTTCATTTATAAATGATGGGAAGAATCATGTAGAAGTAGGTGGTTTTTAAACAGTCTTCGTAGAAAGCCAGGCTTCTAACCTTATATATATTTACTACAGGAAAGAGTGGCATGTCTTCACAGATTATGTGAGATGACATATTTTTGTCACCCTACTTGTTCTCCTAATGTAGACCACAAGATCTTCAAATAGTTTCTGTCTGAGAAGCCACCTGGTCGTGATTTAGTCACTGCCAGCAATAGAGACTATCACACCTCTTCTTAAGCTGTTCCAATAGCTAAATGCCATTGCTGTTATATGAAATAAAAATAAAATTCATAACCCACAAACTGAATAACCCAGCTGCCTCTGCCTCTTTTCTAGCTGAATTTCTCTCTCTTCAGCTTCTCACCGGTGTGTCTTACACCTTTATCTTGTAGGCTGAAGTCATCCATTATCAGATTCCTCATGTAGATAGTCAGAAACAGAGTTCACGTAGTTCATGCTTAGACTGATAAGCTTAGTAGATTGAAAGCCTTGAATTTCTGATGAGAAAGTGTGTTTTATTCTCTAATCACTCTTGTGGAGCTTCTCCAAACCTAATCCAATTTGTCAGCATTCTTCTTCAATTGTGGACACCGCATTGTGATGCAGTATTCCTACAGTAACGTGCCCCGCATGTGGAGAAGTAAGGTAGTCTCATGTATCCTACAAAATAGTTCTGGTTATCCTTTCCAGAATTGTGTAGTTTTGGGGTTTGTCATTCCACTGATTCTTCTCGAAGACCTTCCATTCTTCCCCAGAGTCATGGCCTCCTAGAAGAGAGTCCTCCATTTTGTGGTATTCTGCATTTTATTGTTATTGCGTCTATAACTAGATGTACAGAGGTTTGGATATAATGAGGCTCATACTGTTTGCTTCTAGTCAGTTTAATAAATGATGCCTAAATTGTTACCGATGCCTTGACCTCATCCCCTTTTCTTCTTACGTCCTCTCTGAATGCTATTAATAATTATTTTCTCTTATTTTTTCATTTCATTGAAAAAAAATCAGGCAGACAATAAATACTCCATTTAGAATGTTGATATGCCCATTAGAAGCCCATACACTCATTTATGATTTCTTACTTTAAATTGAATTTAAACCTGTTGAATTCTGTCAGTCACTTAGCTGTTAAGCCATTTGATAACTATCCTTGTGGGGTTACTTAATCAAAAGTTGTGACTTACAGGATGGTGTCACGCCACCAGTTTATCGAACTTTACCAGAGTGGTATTTTCATTATTCGCAAAACTGGAAGACAGTCTTCAGAAGTTTGAGAAGATCTATTTTTCTTAAACCCATGTTGGCGCAATTACTACAACATAATGCCAGTATTATAACTGCCATGGGTTTGTAGTAGCATCCTTTAACTTTGTATTAATCGACCTCAAAATCAGCTAGTTCTTTGTTTTTCCCAGAGTTGATACCAAACTCTCTGCAGTGGGTTTTATATCGGTAAAAAGTATAAAACGCACTTCCCGTGTACTTTTTTAAGTGTCGTTGCATGTTATTTCTCTCAGTTGTCTGGGATTCTGTTTCTGTTCCAAACTTTCTGAAAACCTGTATTAGTAGACCAGAGATCCCAGCCAGCTCCTCTTTCATACTTGACTGCAGGTCATTCATATTTGAAGATTTAACTTGCCTAAATTCCATGCATCCTCCTGGACTAATGCTGGAATATACTCACAACATCATCCACTGTAGCATAGAAATATTGATTGGACGTGGTTTCCTATTCTGTGTTATCACTGATGATCTGAGCATTTCCACTTCATTACATTAATGTAGAGAGAAAACCAGAAGAGTTTGCCAGATCATCTAGTTGAGCCTTCTGAACGTCATAAATATGATTCCGATTCCTTAAGAAGTGTGCAGAGTTACATAAGACAGGACAAATAATTTTTGCCGATGTTATACAGTGAGCTGGTGCTGATGCAGGTATCCACGATAAGCCGTATGTACATCTCTCAGCCATCGCTTCCCTGTGCGGAGCACCCTATCATTTCTTATGTGGAACCAGCCTTTTGCAGGCTCAGAGAAGGAAAATGAATAAACCATTGTATTAAGGCATTTAAATCAAGTTTAAAGACCAACTAGTGTAATGAAATACGGGCTGAGAAAACGTAATTTGTTTGTGTCTACATGTTCCTATTGGAATAATTTTTCCCTATTGGAAACTTTTGTCAGTCAATCCCTAGCTATTTAAAACTGCAACAACAATAACCATTTGTTCCTTTCTTGTGTCTTCAGTCTTTATCCTAGCTTTTGTTAGAGACAATACAGTGGTATTCATGGGTAACAATAAGAGTTTCATTGTGTTTTTTTTTCAAAGCTATACAATGTTCTAGCCATTATAGAAGAATTGCAGTCAGCTGAGTGATGTTTACATGCCACTTCCATACCCTAATAAGAGATATAAAAGAAAGTGTGTTATAGCCAGCAGGGGAGAGGTTCAGCTTGGAAGGTTGGGACTTCTGCCGCTTGGAGAAACCTGGTTGGGAAGATAGCAATGTGCTGCCTAGTGTGCTTTTAGTTTTGGCCTCTGCTTCAGTAATGTGAGTGTCAGTAATAGTTGCTGCAGACTGCTTATTCATGCTACTGCTGTGATCGTTTGCTTGTGGGCAATGTTAATTTTGTGGCTGTACTAAGTTAGGAAACTGTTTACAAGGACATCAATGGCATGGCTGTCTCGCTTGCCCTGGCAGCAGTTTGGCTTGTCCGCATGATGGGCCTGTTCTTGACTATGTTTTTTGGCATTCCCATAAAAGCATACCCGGACACCTAAGCCAGCAGGATCAGCACTTCTTCTGGGAGCAGGGTCTTTCCAGCATTTTCTAACATGGTGCCTCACATAGTTACGTGCTGGCAGTGACAGGCGTTTCTGGTACACGCGTGAGCATTTGCACGTTTCTCAGCTCCAGTTCATACTGCTGGGCTCTTCTGCTCTTCATGGTGGCAGCTAATTTCACAAGGCTTGGGGAAGTCGTGTGGCTGCCCAAGGTCGTCACAAAGGGGATGAAGGCCCCAAGCTTGCAAATATGTGGGCTGAGTCTGAGGCTGTGCTTTTGGCACAGCTGTCAGGCAAAGCAGAGGTTCTACCACATTGCTGCTTTTCAAACACAGTGTCCTTGACTTTTGATGCTTTAGCTTCTGAGAACTGTAAGTGTTGTCTGGATTTGTGGGAGCTTGAGAGAGGGAGGAATCCTAATAATTAAGACTTGTTTCCGGGGACAAGAAGTGAAGTCCGTGCCTTAATGGGTGGAGCAGGATTCCCCTTTCCATAGCCAGCTGGAGAAGCATCTTCATATCACTGCTCCTCCTGGTGTCTTTGAAGGTAACAAGGCAGGAAAAAGGTCTGAGATGTGCCAACAGTTACTCTCTTCCAGGCAGTAAGTCCCCAGTGCTAAATCATTCAGTTTAGTAGTGAAGTGCCATTTCATGGTCTTAAACATTCTTCCTGATAAAATAAACTGTTTTGATTGAACAATAAAGCTTGTGACCGTGGGTATTATTATTAACTGTATATAGATGGCTTTTGGTGTTTCTTCCCATGACTGCACTGTGACTGTTTATATAATCTACCATGGCGCTCCGTTAGTCATCAACAGACTGCATAGATTGCTGGTTGAGGATGTTGCCTCAAGCCGAGTGATTAGTCAAGTGGTATGGCAAATGCCAGCCTTTCTGATTAAAAAATCTTGTCTCAGTGCAGTGCCTGTTCTGGATCGCGATCTTGTCTGGAAGGGTTTCTGCTCTATCATCCGATCTGTGTGATACGATTTTATGATTCTGTGATATTATATGTGCCTGAGAGATTTTGAAAAGGGACTTTATCCTGGTTCCTGTGTTTCTCAGTTCTGGCGGGAACTTTTTCCTCCTCAGTAATACGTTTGGCTTCTTCAGGACATGTGGAAAATGAGGTTCAATTTCCTCTTAAGACACTGGAGTTTGGTCACAGCTAGAGACAGGGTGTTGAGCAGGAGGATCTCACGCTCTTAGCTGTCTTGGAATCTCTTATGATCTTGGTTAGCATACCTTGTCCATGCATGCAGGGTTAAACTCCATCACAGACTAGGCTGGGAAGGAGTCTACCTCTGTGTGAGGTCCTTAGAGACTTCTGGTTCTTTGTCTTCCTCTGTACCGTAGAGCGTGCTGGTTTAAGATCACCTGGAAAATCCACCTAATAAATTCCCTGGCACCCCAGATGAGTAGGTGATGCTTCTCATTTGTCTTGCAACTATTGTGTTTATGGCTTTGATATTTTACTATAGGCCTCGCACTTTCCTTGGCTCTTTGAGGGAACTGTGTATAGACGAAAATGTCAAAAAACAAGAACTAGGAAAGAATGGATGGTTTGTGTTGTCTACGCATACAGAATACTGCATTCTGGCACTTTTTTGAGGCGGACAGGCCAATTGTCCTTAAGGTTGAAGAAGCAGTGAAGCCCTACCATGGTATGTGGTTGCTCTTGGAAATATCGCGAAGTTAACAGAGAAATGAGAGTATGAGTAGTGCTTCTTGAGGTGTTTCTGGGACTTGCTTCCCTGCTCCTCGCTGTCAGTGGTGGCCACAGAGATCTTTCGATTGAAAAGTTCACTGTTGCACTACTGTGCAGGTGCTGGTGAGCTGGTAAGTACGGAGACTGCTTCTGGTGCACATATTTTTAAGAACCGTTTTTCATTGAGACCAGTAGGTGAGTAAAAGTAAGGAAGAAGTTGTCCCATTTTACTGCCCAGCTGTTGAAATGAACAATTTTTCCCCTTCTGTGGTAATCATCAGAGACTTTGCTGTACTTTTTTCTTTATAAAATCTTAGGTTACACGTACACCTACAGTTGTTGTGTCACCTACTGTCTCTTTAAAGCTGGGTGTTGACTGCAAGTGTTCCCAGGAGACTGAAGGCAAAACAAAAATGCCAAGTAATTGGTACCCCCACTCTTAATTCAGTGTGTCTTGTGTTGCAGAACATACGCAAAATGAAAGGGAAGATCTTCAGAGAGCTGCATGCAAATTTTGACTGGTTGTGGTCTTGGAAGTAAAGCAACAAGGAGATACAGAGAATGCTTTTTAAGCTATTCTATTAAATGTCATATCTCTGTTTTAATATTTCATGTGATGTGGCTTCTTTCAGATGATCAGCTGGATTATCTGAGATCAGAGAAAAGGGAGTGGTACTACTGAGCTGCAGAAAATAGGAAGAAAGTACTGCCATGGCAGGGTAGGGCACAGACACACTGCCTGCAGAGCATTGGCTCTTTGTAAAATTTATTTCGATATGCACATCTTACAGATAGCCAGTAAAAATTATTGAAGTGGAAGTATTTGATTTATAATCAATAAGTTAAAAAAAGCTTCAAAGAAAGTTTATGCAACAGTATTTTAGAATTCTTCCTGTGAGATTTGTTAGATAAGGCCATTAGATGTTTGTTTTCTGGACGGCTTTACTATTTGTATGCTTACTAATTATAACGGAAAAACCTAATAAATTATGTATCTATGTTAAACAGCTTGCTTTTCAAACAAAGGAAATTGGCCACAACTCTAATTTCTTCTATTTTTATCTTTCTCTTGAAGGGCAACACTTTAAGGAAAATACTGTTGTATCGCTACTTTAAAGGAGAATATGGAAGCGGTATGAATGGGCCTCTGTCTGCCAGCTACAGCAAAACTGCGCAAGTGGGAGGTAAATCAACACAGATCATTTAAAGAGAACAAAATTAGCAGCACCATGTTTTCTAATAGGCGTGTTGGAAGTACTCCAGGGATTCAGCTGGTAAATAAATCAAACACATTCTGTAAGCATTTAGAAGAGAGGTGGTATCAGACTTGTTCGTATTTTTAAGTTGCACACGCTTGTCTCAGATGGCTGGTGTGCATTTGGCAGTACCGAAGTAGGGACTTTCCCCATGCCCCCCGATCAATCATTCAATTCCTTTCCAATTGGTAACGCCATTTTTATTTGCTGGTAAATCCACATCCAGAAATTCAGCAAAGCACAGAACATTTGAACAAAGGTGTTGCTGTTTCTGGAAACTAAAAAAAAATTTGAAATTCCAGATCTTTTATTGTTATATGAAAAAAATAACATATAAGGAAGAGCTTCTTACAAAGATACTGGTTAGGCAATGGAACAGATTTCCCTGAGAGGCAGCAAAACGTATCAGTTCTTGTTAACAGCTTTACCAGGCAAGACTCTGATGAACCTGCTCTAACTACCGTGAGCAGGAAGTTTGAGTAGGTGATCTCTGTAGGTTCCTTATAACTTAACTTTGTATATGATTCTGTTACAGAAGCCACGAGGAGTTACTGTAGGGTGGTTTCTAAGAAAACACAAAATGATGCATGTCATAGGAAATGAGGCAGAAGCTAGGTATAGGGCCAGGTCAAAATACTTGCCATTGCATTTTCAGCATATGTTAAAGGCGTGCTCAGATTTGCGGGCATTTCCAAATGTTACCCAACTGATCCTCCTTGACTATTTCAGTGTAGACACTGGCACTGTTTGCAGTCTTAATACCTGTACACCAAATTTTGCTCCCTAACAAACAGGAGGGTAAAGATTTACTGTTTTTTTAGTTGTCTCTCTAAAAAGTGTGTGTGTATAGCTTCATCACAAACAAAGTCTGAACCATTTTAATCAGTTTAATCAAAGCGGTACTGGCTGATTAAAGCAGTACTATATTCTTGAAGTAGAATATGTAGAAGTAGATGCAGTTACATCTCTATGAAAGTAAGTATAGCAGGAAAGATGATAATTTGTGATAATAAAAGATGGTTAATTTAATGAGCTAATACAATTTAACGAAATTCCTTAAAACCACACCTTTAATTTGGATTAACTCATGTCTCTGTTCTTACAGAACATCATCATGGTGTTCATGGTGTAGGAGTTATATTGGCAAAAGCATTTAACTGGAAGGTCATACCCGTAACCAGAGTGGATTTACCAGTGCACAGCCTTTGTATAGACTAGGCCTGAGACTGAAAAGCGGATTTAATAGTGGTCTCAGAGCGCTGACCATACACACAGTTTAGCGTATGCGGGAGTGGAAATAAAAAAGGGGTTCAGTGGACAAATCAATGTCATTTCCAACTTCTTTGTTGTCTGAATATCACGACAGAACAATGATTCAGGGTTTTGTTTTATTTCTTATTTTTGAAGCCCAGCATTGCAGTTTCACACAAAAATCTTGTTTGTATCAAGGGGAATTTTGGCTCAAAACAGAATTTCAAAATTAAATTTATTACATTGCTACTGTGTGGATAAGACAAATGATTATTACTAATAGATTGATTTTCATATACATACGTGAAACAAACATGAATGGTATGTATTTGTCATAATTTGCAGGTGGATTTTCAGGACAAGACTCAGATAAGTCTGGGGTAACCATGTTTGATATTCAGTGCCTTCTGGATAAAGAAGGTGCATCAGAGCTTGTCATAGATGTTATAGTAAACACAAAAAATGACAGAATTTTCTCAGAAGGCATTTTGCTTGGTATTGCATTGCTTGAAGGTGGAAATACACAAACACAGGTACTTATTTCATTTACTTACTCACATACTGATTTTCAAATGCATGTACTCTGGAGACAAAAAGAACCCTTTTGCTGTGAGTTCTGTGAAAATTTTATCACTATAATATGTGTCCCTATAATACAAATGTAAATATGTCCTGTTGTTATGCAGCATCTCATAGTGTAGACTCTTCAACAGAAGAAAACATTTTTCAACTTTCACTTTCTGTGTAGCACAGTGCTTCTTTTAATCTGGTCTTTGCCATACAAGCATTATCTCCAGTAATTTCATATCTCTGTTTGTAAAACTAAAAATTACAANGTTATGCAGCATCTCATAGTGTAGACTCTTCAACAGAAGAAAACATTTTTCAACTTTCACTTTCTGTGTAGCACAGTGCTTCTTTTAATCTGGTCTTTGCCATACAAGCATTATCTCCAGTAATTTCATATCTCTGTTTGTAAAACTGAAAATTACAATGCTTTCAAGTTTGTAATAGCAAATAAAATTCAGTTGTTTACTGGAAATGTTTAGGGACATTTAACAAAATCTCCAAAGAGAGAAAAGCTGGCCATTTGAGAAGACTAATATCCCATTTCATAGACAATAACTGCTCGAAACTATGGATTCTAGTTTTTGTCAGTGATATCCCTCTCACTTAACTTTAGCCAAATAATATGATTGTTTATTCTTATTTTATGATTAGCAGAGTCATGGTATGAATCACTCCCTGCATTTCCCCATATCTCGTCATTGCCTGTGAGGGGAGCCTAAACAACCAACTTATACCTCACTGCAAGACTTCAGAAGTTAAATGAGGGGAATCCCTTCTTGTATCTTTATTCTGTAAAAAAGATAATACAATCTGTGACCCTTAGAGTGTCTCCAGAAAATGTTAAAGTGAGGTTTTATTGCAGCTTTCTAAAATGAATCGTTAGGGGCTGTAAAAGGCTTTTACTTTTAAGATAGAGTTTATAAACTGTTGAAAATGGTATTTGGCCTGCTTGACAGTAGTATTAAGGGACTGCACTTGAACACCTAAAATATTAATTCCAATTCTCTGTGAAGTACAAAGAATGTATGTAATCTAAGCAATAAGATTATGCATTGAATGTTTCATGCTTCCTCTTGTTGTTACATAATAACAATTACTTTTCACTATTGTTTTTAGATGGAATATAATAACTCTAGAATGCCTGGAGAAATTGAGTGTCACAAAGTAATTTAACTTCAGGTGTAATATTGTGACATATTAAAGATTGCAAATAGCAGTGTTCACCATTTTATCAAAATTTAAGAATGTTATCATCAGTCTTTGTTACCAGCCTCATGTATCACTTTGTGAAAGAACTGGTCAGACAGTGGCCAACATTTGTTCTGTGTGCGTGAAGAAATGATTCATCGTTTGTTTCACAAAAATAGTATATTTTTGTATTTATTCTTCCTTAGAAAATGAATATGTAAAGAATATCTTTTTTGCAGTATTCGACTTACCAGCAACTGAAGGAGCAAAAAAAGTCAGAAAAATTCTTTAAAGTCCTGTACGACCGCATGAAAGCTGCTCAGCAGGAGATACGATCAACAGTGACAGTGAACACTATTGATCTGGGGAGCAAAAAGAAAGATGATGATAGTGACCTAACCGTATCCGTTCCCAAAAAGAGAGGTAAGGAGGCACCCATGTGTGAGAGAGAAGTGTATTATATTCAAACCACATGTACTGCACCACTGATACTATGTTGTGTTGATCAATAAGCTTTACTATTACTCATTGTTAATTTGCATCATTTGCCTGTTTTGCTCTAAATTATAGGCCATCTCTTAAGCTGTTTACAAGGAATTAGCTTTGATGAAAGCAGTGAAGCTACACCAGTTTACACCAGTAGAAGATATAGACCCGTATTTTTAGAGAAGCAGAAGTAGAGGCTGCTGCTGCTGGGGCTATTTCACAAGAGCAAGCACAGGAACTGATTTCCCACCCTGTGGTTCCTTCCATTGTTCTCATCATTTATTGTATATGGGAGAGAAATAATAGGGCTTTTTGTTTTAATGTTCTGTTTCACTCTGGTTTGTGGTTTATTTGGAACATGCTATCCCTGCATGAATGTTACTTTGATATTCTTTGTAAGTTGCCTAGAGGTCTTCGAAAAGTTAGACATCAACAAAGAAAAAGTTGCATTCATTATTACTGTTTTCTTATTGTTTAATCAAATGAGGAGAAAGAGTTTCAAAAGTAAAGGAAAATTATCTTCTTTTCAGTAAAGGATTCAACCCTGCATCTGAAAGAGGGTATGAAAGGACAGTTAACAGAAGCATCTTCTGCCACATCCAAGGCTTACTCTGTGTATAGAAGAGAAATGGACCCAGAAATAGACCTTATGGGGTCAGGAGCAGATGCTGCAAACGCAGAAGAGAAGTCCGCAGAAGAAGCAATCATGAGCCCTGCCATTGCAATCATGCAGCCAATACTGAGATTTCTTCAGCTGCTGTGTGAGAACCACAACCGAGAGCTCCAGGTAGTGTTTTTGTGCTGAGCTGCAAAAGAAGTATTAACAGGAGCTGAAACTTCATAAGGGAAGAACAACATGTCTGTGCCTGGCTCCTGTTGCAGACTAGGGGTCTTAAGATACTGTGTTCTTTTGGTCCAAGGGATAAAGTCCCCTTTTCAAGAACCATTTGCATGCTCTGTTTGAGCCCATGTTTATGTCCTCAGAATTCCTTGGGGACTGCAGCATAGCCACGTGGAATTGAGAAGTGTCTAAATGTCCCTCTTAGTATAGTTTCTGTGCCCAAATGCTGGATCGCTTACCATGGGCTTGAAGACCACAGAAAGTTTCTGGGCAAAGTTTGGGTACTGGACTTTTCCCTAGGAATTATGATTGAAGGCTTTAAGATGCTATGTGTGTCCCTGCTATCAGTTCTTCTGATAGAAATTACTGTCCCCATAGCAACCTTTGCCAAATGAATTTTCTGCAAGTACACCTCAGTGCCGTGTCCAGCAGCCTCCCTTAAAGCTTGATGGGGGTGGTTCGAACGAAGTTATTGTTCTGTGCTGACACGACCAAGGAGCGGTCATAATGTGCCACTATACCTGCTCAGCTTTGGGGCAAGAAGCTTCTGAGAGAAGGGGCATAATGAAAAGATGGATGGGAGGTATATGCAGGACATATACAAGACACTTAAGGCCATTGCAGATGTTTGCAAAGTTCGCTTTCCTAAGCCCTCCTTTCTCTACTGATTTAATCAGATAATTATTCTCAACAGCTGCACTAAGGCGAAATTGTATTTTCTACAGTGTAGTGTACTTCAGTACCTAAGGTACAGTGGTCATGTGGTTGTAAATGGTTCCCTTTAATATTTTCATGAAAAAGACTGTGTGTTTGACTGGACTCTAACTCTCTTTTGTTTTTGTGGGGTTTTTTTGTTGTTCCTTTTCTCCATCCACCAGAATTTTTTAAGACATCAGAACAATAAGACAAATTACAACCTTGTTTGTGAGACCCTTCAGTTTTTGGACTGTATCTGCGGAAGCACGACAGGCGGACTGGGCTTGTTGGGGCTTTACATCAATGAGAGGAATGTGGCTCTTGTGAACCAGACGCTAGAAAGCTTGACTGAATATTGCCAAGGTCCATGCCACGAAAATCAGGTAGGGCTCAAATAACTTGTGGATGCAGAAGAATATACCTGAATGTATGGTATCTGTGTGCTTATCATAAACCTTTGGTATTCTTCTAACATAAATTCACTTGTAATTGCTATGGCTAGGCTTAACGCGTTTCAAGCTTTCATAAGACCTGAGGAATGCTTTTGAGTCAGAACTCAATGTAGTTTCTTCCTGTAGTATGTCTGCTTACGTGCAGGGTTTCCAGTCCTTTTGGAGAGAGTTTCATGTCTTATGTCAGTGGGTCCATGGCCTAAACCTCTCTTTGTGAGAGTGGATTTCGAGTCACAGTTGTGAAAGTACATTGCACACATTATCTTCTTTTCTTCATTTTCCTACATTTTGCCTTTGCTGCTGCTTATATGGGTTGCTAACGTTTACTTTTCTTAATTCACATAACTGCCACAAAGTTTTAATTTACTGTTCTGCTGTACTACCTATCAGCATCTTTAATTATGATATCAGTAGTGAAATGGATGAGACTAAAGATCATGCTTCTAATTTTCTGTGCCTTGCTCGATGCAGTTTTTTTAAGTTGTATAGCTGTGATTTTTGGTAGATCTTTCTTCAGTGCCATGCTGAGGAAGTATGGAAAGGTAAAGAATGTAGTTACATGCGGCTGTATTTGATCTCAAGAGAACCATAGTAAAGTTGTAACGGTGGATGAAATTTAAGAATTTTTACTGTGGATTAGCAATGGGAAAATTGTGGTGGGCAGAATTACAGAGGCTATCTGTTCTTGATACTAGAAATAGCTGGAAAACATACATGCAATATTAATGCTACTTCATTAACGTGCACAAATGAAGTGCAGAGTGCTTCTGTTGCCGTTGCTGGTAATCAACAGCCTTTACTTAACACTTTAAAAATAAACAGAATCCTTTAGTGGACTAAATTTTAAACAGTCATATTTGATTCACTAATGGATGGGGAAAAAATCTGTAAAAAAAGGATAATTGCAGGACTGGAGAGGGAAGGAAAGAAAAAAAAAATCTATGTTTCAAGTTAACTTGTTCTCCAAAAAGTTTACCTGAGGAGCAGACATAGTGGAAGGCAATGATTAGTTACACTTAATTACTTAGACCTACCTGCTGGGAAGTCACTGGGGATTTGAGTTATGCTTGTTTACACCAACTGTAAGTCTGATTCAGTGTATTTCAGAGGCAAATGCCTCACACTCTCATTGTCTTTTTTTCCCCCTCTCTCTATCTTTCTGGAAAACGTTTCCTATCCTATTGTCCTATAAACCTGTTAGAAAAATATACCACAAGCTTGTGTAACTGATGCTTATTTACAAGGCTAAGAAGGTCTGGGACTTCAGCTGTAAAAGTGTTTGGGAAGTATTGTTGGTCGTTGTTACAGTTTTTAATTCCATCTCCAGAAACGTCCTTCTGTGCAGGACATGTCCAGATGCATGTAGAAAACCTTAATCTTTGCAAACAATTCATGCTATAACAGCAATATTAATGTTGGTTGCTGAATGCAAATTAAGAATTTGGGTGTGAAATTTGATTGTGACTACCTTCAAGCATGTCTCTTATGTCTGCATGTGTGTTCAGCTGAATCTGGCAGTGCTCCTGTGCGCCGCTGTCTCTAAATTGTACCACTTGGTGCCAAACCCTGCATGATTCACTGAAAGCATCTTTTAGCTTGCATTACCTTTTTTCCAGTTGTGTACTTCAGCACTGGCAGTGCTGGAGTTAGTTCTGTGCTACACAAGTCTCCCCCAGCACCTCTTGGACATGTTTTTAGGCTGCTCTGCTTTGGCTGGGAGGTTCATTGCTGTTACAAGGTCTTTCAAGTTCTGGGTCCTTGTTTTGGAGATTTGCTAATGTACATCTACTCTGTGTCCCTCTTTTTCCTTCTTCTTCCCTCCCTCTCCCACTCCCCTGTCCTTTAACTCCCTTCTCCTGTCTTATTTTGCAGACTTGCATAGCCACCCATGAGTCTAATGGGATTGATATTATAATTGCACTCATCTTGAATGACGTAAACCCTCTTGGCAAATACTGTATGGACTTGGTGCTTCAGCTAAAGGTACAGTAAATGTAAATTTGTTGATTAAATTTGGGTAATAATAGAAGACAGGTCTTTGTAAGAGCTCTAGGCAACCTGACATTTACTTAGTTACCATAGCATAGTATACTCGGCAGCCTTTGAAAGCAAACGTTGCAAATGAACTCAACTCAGCCTCTGACTCCTATCAGGCCTTGTACCACAGGCCTTTTGACCCGCTGTTGTGTTTAGGAGTATGCCCTCAGCTTTTTTTAAAGAAAGTCCTATCAAACAGGCATAATGTAGCTAGCATGAAGGGTCTATATTGTGGGCATAAAATCTCACGGGTTTGATAAATAGCAACACTATGCAGACATGTAATAAGTCAGGCATTCTCTGTTTATGCTAAACTCTTAAAAAGAAGGAGGTGTTGCGAATGAAGAATAATGTATCAGATGACCTGTAATGTCAAATAAAGTTGAAAACAAGGTTAAAGTAAATTGTATTTTGTTTCCTTTCTTGTGTCCCCTGAGAAGGAGGACAAGGTGTAGGGTGGGAGGGCTTTAATTTTGTTTTGTATTCTCTGGAGCGCTGGGTAGGCTCATAGATAAGTTTCTCTGGTCTGTGTGCCATTGCATGCAGAGAGGAGCTCTGCAGCTATACTGCCTGCCAAGTAGGGTAGAACTTGTCCGGGAGGAGCCTTGGGTTGTCGCCTTTTCTTGCCTTCCGAATGAAGTATTTCCATTGCAGATGGTCTGTTTCCTCCACAAAACCAGCAAATAATTTGTGGTAGCTGCATTGCATCATATTGGCAACATTATGGATGTTTAATAAAGTAATTAATGTAGCTATATATCATGTACAATGAAACATTGAATCAACAGTGCTTTACACATGATTTTAATAACTGTAATTAAATTTTTGAATGGCACTATAATTCAGACCCCCCTCAAGCAAAACACTTAAGCAAACATTTAACTTTGAACATGCAGACAGTTCTTTTGAAGTCCAAATTTCACTTCCTGTGAAGACCTAGCTACAGTAACTCCAGTGCCATTTTGATTTGCTATTATCATGAAGCTGGCAGATGTTTGTAGAACATCTTTTCTGTGTAGTAACCAAGAGTGGAGTTTAGTGATATCGCTGCAAGGACCTGTTTGGCCCTGTTCATGGGAGACTGTATATGCCTTACTTAAATAGCAAAAATTGTGATAAGCAATACCAAAGGTTCAAACTGTGGAAATGATCCTGATTTTACAGAATCACAGAGTCATTTGGGTTAGAAGGGACATTGTGAGGTCATCTTGTCCAATTCCCTCCTCAAGCAGCATCAGATAGAGCAGGTTTCCCAGGACCGTGTCCAGCTGAATATTTCCACAGCTGGAGACTCCACAACCTGTCTGGGCAACCTATTCCAGTCTTTGATCAGTCTCACAGTAAAAAAGTGTTTTCTTGTGCTTAGATGGAATTTAATGTGTGTCTCAATTTGTGTACGTTGCCTCTTGTCCTTTCACTGGGCACTGCCGAGAGGAGTCTGGCCCCCTCTTTTTCATTCATAGAATCATAGAATGGTAGGGGTTGGAAGGGACCTCTAGAGATCATCCAGTCCAACCCCCCTTCTAAAGCAGGTTAGCCTAGAGCAGGTTGCACAGGAATGCGTCCAGGCAGGCTTTGAATATCTCCAGAGAAGGAGACTCCACAACCTCCCTGGGCAG
>VZSC01001149.1:85361-155843 GCA_013398225.1 Steatornis caripensis | reverse complement strand
CTATTAAATATGTCAGTAAAATAAAAGATGCAAGTAGCTTAAAATCTTATCTGCTAAAAAAGTGGTCCTTGTAATCTCAATTAAAACAAATGCAAGGGTCGTTAATCCATGAAATAAATTTTAAAATTTGCATTAACTCAGTTTTGTATCTCTAGAACAATGCCTCCAAGCTTTTGCTGGCTATTATGGAAAGCAGACACGACAGTGAGAATGCAGAAAGAATCCTTTTCAACATGAGACCAAGGGAACTGGTGAGAAAACTTCTGAATATTCATAAATCTTTTGGCTGAAAAAAAGTCTGTCATTAAAACGTTTTTAAAATGATCTGCATCTAAGCCGAAAAGTGTTGGCAGCATATAGTGACACAATGTATCAGGATAGTACTAATTCACAAAAAGTACTTTAAAAGGATCAAGCATGCATGATTTCAGTCTTTACGACTTCATTATTTTTATCTGTTCCAAGCACTTTTCTGTAATTGTTTCCTAACTAAATTATCATACACTGGTAGACTGTCTTCAAGTACACTTCCGCAGCGGCTGGGAAATTAAGCTTGTACAGCTTGTGCAACAGTGCTAACAGAAGTGTGTGTGTAGACATACATATGTATTACGTGTATGTATGTTGTATGTCATACATGTATGTCTCATGAACAAACAGATTTAGAAGCAGTTGTTGATGTATTTTGGAACGACTGTGATACTTGTGTAGGTCTCCGATAATTTTAAATAGATTGCAAGTCCGGAAAAATTGTTTCCAATCCAGCTGGCCATGTAACAGCAGCAACTGAAAAACCTGTGTTGTGGGGAGATCTCTGGGCATCAGATCCTGCACTTGGGCATAGCCTGGTGGCCTGCTGGTTTCAGGGGGTCATTGCCATGGTGGCACATGTCAGCATGTTGAGCCTGTCTGAGGTACAACTGCAGGATCAGGCCCTGCATGTGGAATGGAGGATTTCCCCCTGTTGGTCCTGCGAGAGGCTTTTAAATATTTTAGAATTGTCCGAGCACCCTGCCCAGATCTGTATCTTCCTTTTCTTTTTGGTTTAGGGTTTTTTTTCTGTTAAACTGTGTGGAAAACGCTGAGTGATGTTACAGCCAGCTCTAGCCAGAGAGACATCATGGCTGCACTCAAGGTGCTGCAAGACTCTACTTGTGGTATCTGTAGATCTGTCTTTAAGAGCATTTGTGAAAATTCCTGTTCAGAAAGGCTCGGCGTCTCTGTTCCTTTCTCATCTTTACAGAAGTTTTGCCGATAAGAAATGTAGCAGTGTCATAAATACCTCAAGCTTCTCTTTTTTTCAGAAAGTGTTCCCCAGACTGCTCGCTCTTCTTGCAGGACTGCAGGGCACCCATCCAGGCTTGAGCTGAACAAACTGAGTGTGTTCAAACACAGTGTTCAGGGCGTTTTCCTGAAGAATGACAGTTACTTCATCTCTCCTTGATTGGGTTTGTGTTACAGGTGGATGTGATGAAGAATGCATATAACCAAGGCCTTGAATGTGACCACGAAGAGGAGAGCGGAGATGATGGCATCTCCCCAAAAGACGTTGGCCATAATATCTATATTTTAGCACATCAGGTATGTCTTGTTTGTTGTGTGACTGCTTCCAGAAAAGCGTTACATGGTTAAACTCCATACAAAACTTGACTGATTGAAAAGGGGAGTTTTCCCTTCTTGTGATTTCTGCCTCTTGTTTGTGCACAACATGACTTTATCTGGGAAGTTGCTGAGAGCAGGACAAGTGATCGGTATCACTGTATGAGTAGGCACTCTACAGCATTTGGGAGGCTCTATTTGTGTGAAATAACAACATAGAGCAAAGCAGTTAATGTACACTTGGCTGTGTCGTCTTTTAACATTAACAGCTCGTTCATATCAAATCATAAATCAAGTTATCTTTATTGGTCTATTTAAATAGTAGCTTCAGTTGTGATACCAACTGAACTTGAATTGAGAAGACTCATAATTTTAGATATATTAATTCGCCAGTAAGAATAATTGGACCTTTTAACTATTTTCTGCTTTCGAGTTATGTTCTAGTGCCCTCAAGTTTTTTATTTAATGGGATATTAATTCATCAGAGCAGTTGGCATCAAAAATAGTTTATTTTTCAGTTGTGTTAAGCGTATTGAAAAGATTTTTTTTAAATGAAAAAGGTAAATACCATGGGGTTTTTTTATTATTTCATAAATGTTAGCATTTGCTATGTCATATAAGGGCCACATTTTTCAAAAATGCTTTTACTAAGTAAGAAGAAACAGATAGGGATAGGGGGTGTTCCACATTGAATATACTTATTAAGTGTTGTTAGGAATTGAATACTCAGTGGAAAAAGAAAAGAAAGCAATCTATAGTTACACTGGTATTATGCAATGTTTCTTTCAAGCAAGGAATGGCAAAACAGTTACTGAATTATGCCCGCGTGCTCGCAGCACATTTAAGTCAGTCAGTCTTGTTATTATGCTGCTGTTATGGATGGCCACGTTCCACTCTTGCGCTGTATGTACGTAAGAGACCCACCAAAGATGACAGAATTTTTAGAAAGTATCAGTAGCACCTTACCTCGTATGACTATTTACTCCTTGAAAATTCAAATGCCTGCCAAATTGAAACGTTTGTATTTTATGTCTTCTGCCTACAGTTTGTGTTACATGACTTAGCAGGCTCATGACAATGGAAAATACATTTTGGGGTGTAGAAAATAGGCCTGAAACTAGATATGAAGTGACTGCTGGGGTCGTTTTTCCAGAGAGGTCACTGCCAAGGGTGCACTAGCTAGCTGAGGTGTAGATTAAGCTCTCTCCCTAGTTACATACTTGGGGTTCTGGGGAGGCCGCTGAAGCTGCTCCATAGCTATTCCGAATACCTGATCTGCTGTAGTCAGGATTTTGGTTGCATAAGGCTCATGGCAGCAATTTACTGAGCTCCTTCCTGTTCTGTAGAATTAAATGGCATGATTGGCTCTGTATGCTGTAAAAATACCCATCTTTTTTTTAAAAAAAAGCACTGTTACCCTCTTCTTGCATTTCTGTAACACAGTTCGTGTCTCTGTTTACAATAGCTTTGCACCCATGTCAAGCCCCATACCAAAACAAAGCAATGGAAGGGCAGGCGATCTGGGGCCTTTCTCTCTCCTCTGCTAATGAAGAGCTATGATTCTTGGCACAGGACTGCTGATCTTTGACCTCAAACTCTTTCCATGTGTGCCCTTTTGCTCGCCCTGGGATGGGCAGGATACGAGCACGGTCTCTCCTCAGTAAGGCCATTGTTGCCCGGTTCCTTTGCTGGCTCCACTCTCTGAACACCCTCTTACGCTTTGCTGTGTCGAAATGGCCTTTTGGTGGCTGGGCCTTGCACTCAGCTTAGCTGACCTGATTTACATAATATGTCTTTACTGTGCTCCTTACAGTTTCACAGTTCATCTGACTTTATTTTTTCCTACAACCAGTGTGGCTCTTCAGTCACTTTCCTGACACTTGCTTGTGACCGCTCACTCTAGTTACAGCTTTTTGGTCCTTTGTAATAGCAGAGTCAAGACCAAGAGTTCCTCTTTTTGCTGTTACAGCCCTCAAACACAGACGGTTTATTTTGGGGAGCTCAGACTTTCAGTTTTTGTCGTTGCACTCTTCAGGGTGATGGTGGCTTCTGCATTTTGCCACCACTACATCCTTCCTTGCCCTTACTGTGGTTGATTTTACCAGAAGCAAAAGGCATTCTTGTAAACGTTTGACCCACAGTGCATAGAAAGTTATAAATATGTCACAAGCAAGGCTGAGATTTCTGTTATTAAATCTCCTTTACAGCCTCCCTACCCCAAATGCATATGCAGGCACATGTGTGCAAGTGCGTGCGTGCACACGTACATCTCACACACACACACATGTATGTCACACACAGAGGTGTGTAGGCACAGCAGCCTGGGACGTGACGGTAAGAGGCTGACTGTTAAATATGCCGTGTCATGACCGTTATCATGTCTCTTACACATGTTTCTCTGCCCCCTCTTTTCTTTCCTTTATTTCTTCATCCTCCTCTAGCCTGCCACGTGCCATAGATGTGCTGCTTCCCATGCACTGACTGCAGGCTGTCTGGATGCTGCTGCTTCTTACTTTTCCCTTTCGACATATTACGAGCAGAGAGGAGAAGGGGGCGCCACCAAGAGAAAGCAGAACTGACTTACCCATGAGGAACTGCCCTGAGCTGCACTCCCACCCTGCCTTTAGGGTAGGGGCTCCTGCCAGACGTAGCTCTTCTACAGCTGCTTGTGGAGGAGTGACTCAACCTGGAGCGGGAGGTCACATCCTGGAAAAATAAGCCTGTTATTGCTAGATAGAGAGCATTCACAATTCTCTTGAAAATCCACGGAGGAGATTCTGTTTTCTTTGTCTCGTTCAAATGTCATGCTCAGAGCCAAGCCTTAAACTTGACATTGCTAATTTCTTACGGTAGTCTCGGGTGAATGCCAGTGGTGTGTTATGGGTAGTTCCATCAGCTCTTACACATCTTCTTTTCCAGCCTCGGTCAGAAGAAATTGGTGTGGTATTTTTATTGCTGTCCTTTTAAAAGATTCTGTTAAAGCAGGCTACACTTTGTTTTGCAATGTTAGTGGGGCTATCCATAAAGAGACTTCAGCTTGATGTGATGTCTCTACAGAGATTACGAAAGCTTTTGACATAGCACAAAAAAGTTTTCATACTTAGTCATTTCTTACGTGCAAAAGCATTAGTGTAGGAACATCAAGTTTTTAAATGGCTACCCAAAAAAAAAAGAAATCATAAAAGGCTAAAGAAATCCTCTGGCTTTTCAGGTGACTGCTTGAACTTGCTACCTGTTAGTTATAACAAAGTATTTCGGTAGTTTGTAAACTAAAAAAAGCTTTCTTTGAGTTAGTAGTATTTCTGTGAGGTACACGACGCCTTTAAGTAAGTAAAATGAAGTAAGATAAGGCACTGGTTATACCCACAGCTCCTATAGTTTGCACACATGTGTACATATGTGCTTCTGTTAACCAAAATGTTTCTCTGTGTTTATCAGCTAGATGCAAACTCTAAATCAGGCATGAAGCCCAAGCTAATACACTGTACCTTTCAACAGGGGCATTATTAATGAGGCTGAGAAGAACATGAAATAACTTCACATAGCTCCTAGCAGCTTGCAGCATAGGAAGAACGCACTTTCATCTGCCTGTAAAACTATGTAGACACATCCTTGATCTAGAAGGACATGAGTGGGTAGGGAATAGGGAAGCAAAGTGTAATACCGTAACAAAATTTTCAAATTTTCAGTGCCTTGTAACTTCATCTGGTTCCCAAAGCTGTTGAAGGAGTATAGGGGTACTGACCTAGCATGTCACCCCTTTCGTGATGCATGTTCTATGCTCTCAGACAAGTAAAATGTTTACTCAACTGCTCAATTTTAAGCGTGTGCTTAAATGCCTTGCTGGAGGGGGAGCATAGGTCTTGGAATTCCACAATTCCTTTGTAACCTCCAGGTGGGGTTTTTTATGAGGTTAAGCTAAAAACTTCTTTAAATCCCAACCTAGTACCAAAACTACTTATATTTTTATAATTTCCTGATGCCACCAAGGCTTAATGAAAAGTCATTTCCTCCACCCCGTAAGGTTAGAAGTAATTAACGCTGCTTAATATCAACGCAGGTATACAGCATAAACGAACACGAGCTTGAACCAGGCTGTCTTCTGATAGACTAACACAGTTGGAAGTGTTCTTCCATTGACAAGTTCTTAAAATAAACCCAGGGAAAAGCGGCAGTTTTGCTGTTAATTGTAAGGTTCTTGCTGCAGGTACTACTAAGCATACTGTAACAACTGGACGTAATGAGTAAGTAATACTCCTTCCTCGCTGGTGCTAATTTTAAATGGACTGAGCAAACTAAGTCATTCAGCCTTATATGTATTTGTTAAAATAGTAAATACATTAATAGCAGAATCAAGATTTCTTTATCCAACTTGGCAAGCTTTATCAAACTAATGTCTTATTGCCATGTTTACTTCATGCAGTATATTGCATAGTAGTGTACACACATGAAGAATATTTGCTAATGAGGCAATTAAAATAGTAATAATTGGTGGTGTGGATTTATAGTTTGGGAGTAGTGCTGCACTGCAGACTTTTTTAAAAGTTACTGGTTTTGACGTTTGAAATGGGACTGGTTTGATGATAAAACTTGGCTATTACACATTCATTAAGGAGAAAATAAGGTCAGTTTTTAGGTATCTAAATGTGTAAAATTCTAAGAAGCACAAGCCTTTTGTTTCTGTGGGTTTGTGTTTAGCGTGTCCTTCTGTATCTTCCATCAGGTTTGAGTACAGCAAGGGCTGGGACCAGCTTTATTTTCCACGTCAATGCTGTGCCTAGAACCACATGGTTCTGGGACTCTTATATACTATAGCAGAACAAATAAATGACAATAATAGTTTCAGAAATACTTAAAGACTTGATCTTCCTTTTTATAGGAAAGCTTTCGTTAATTTTGTTTCCCCCTCATTTAAAGTATTACCCGGTGTTACAGGTGAAGATACCAAGCCATTAGCTGTCATGGGAAGCAAATACAGCTTGCTTGATCCCCAGTGCTTTGCTTTAACGGCTGCATTGGGTTTCCTTCTATGCTCAGTCAATCCCAGCTACTTTACTAATGAGGAAAATTGACATTTATTGGGTAGTACAACTAAGTGCGTAATCAGTGAGCACATTAGTACTCCAAGAGTCTTTTAAAGAGACCATGCTAATGTATATATTTCAAATAAACTTTCCTGTGTTATTAATATTACATATTGTTAAGGCAAGAAGAGCTTTAATAAGGTAACAGGTACAAGTGTGTGAGGGAGATATTGTAAGGCTTTTTTGTGGGTAGTGATTTTTGGTGTTGTAGCAGCTGCTGCCTTTCCTTCACTTGGCTGGGTTTTAATGTTTAGGCAGATGAACTTAGACTGTGGTCCTCCTTTTCTCTTATGTTTGTTTGTGTGTGCATGAAATAAAATACATTTATTAAAACATATACTATGAAGTAAATGTGAGTTCTCGTATCCATCCATTTGTCTTGACCCACATACAATTCAAGACAGGACAAGAGATTCCATGGCAAGACCTTGCTTAAAATGGCGGGAGCTGATTTTCCGCGGTTTGATGTGTGGGGAGCACATGAAGTAATACTGTGAGTGTATGCCTCCAAATGTGAGATAGGATCACTGCATGTAACTTGTCCTTTAGTATGAGAATCCAAAGCTTTCTGAACTGGCTGCATTGTCCCAGGCAGACGAAACAGTATTCTGTGTGAAGTGTGACTGTGGTCAGGGGTAAATTTGCGGTGAAATTTGACTGTTTAAAAAGAAATGTTGGTGAAGAAGGCAGAAATTAATTACTTGATATTGTGCATTTGCAAGGACCTTCTACGAGACACAGCAAAGAAACGCCCAGAAGGCTCTTTAGGATAGAGAATTGGTAGAACCAGTTACAACCCCAGTAGTCTGCAGTGGGCGTTAAATGGCTGAAATGTTAACATCATGGTTATAGCATGGAAAAGAGAGTAACAGAAGCCAAGTGGAAAAGTCTTGCAAGAACACTTTTTCCCTTTGATGGCGGTGTCATCAGTCCATTACATTTGCCTAAAAGAGATCTCCCTGTCCTTGTGGGAACTGTGAGTTCCTGGAGCATTTTGCTCTAAAAGATAGGCTTATCCTCATCCAATTGGGGAGGAGCTTTCAACTCCAGCAAGGATCCTTCAGGAGAACTGAAGTCTTGGGACCATGTTGGTTCAGTGAATTTTTAAGCTTGCTGACCTCTTTCTGCCCATCCTCTCCCTCAGGTAGATGCTTTGCTCAAAAACAGAGCTGTGGCCTTTTGGTCCTGTAAGTGTCTGTCTTTACAAAACATCTGGTCATGCCTAGGTTCTACTGACAAAGATTTTGAGTTGATTCTGTTCCGTGAACAAAATGTCTTGGTTCATTTGGCTTTTTATACACCTGACTGGTACACTCTGAAAAAGTGGATGAGAACAGGATTTTGGAAAAAAGATGCAAATGCAAAAAGATCTGAGCTTGTCTGGTGTGAATGGATGTACTGCACCAGAATCACTGGTTATATTGAGTGAAAAAGTAGTTCAGTCACATTTTGTGTAGCAATGATCATTTCCAAATTTGGCAAGTGATGCGAGCAAACAGCAATTAGTAGGTATTATTGGAGATTGTTTTCCCAAGCACGTGATTGCAAATAGAGAAAAATACTATACGTATTTAAATAAACAGGACTGCATTTTGAGGCCAAAAGATGATCAAACCTATCCTTTAGGGTAAACCTAAAAATAGCTGTGAGTTTGTGCAATAAGGATGCTCCCTTTCTGCAGGACAGGTAGAATTTTCAGAGCTAAAGGATGTTGTTGTTTGCAAGGTATTGCTGAGGCTTGCAGTTTTGGGGTTTTTTTTTTGTTGTTGTTGTTGTTTCTCTCTCCTTAACAGAGAAGCTCTTGCTGATAGCGGTGCCAAAACAAAGGGCTAATGGGGACCAGTCCCAGGAACCGTGACTGTCAGGGGACTCATATCCTTGGCTACCAGACCTGAAACTTCTCATAGAAGTTTTATGCTCCACATGTTGTTTTGTAGTTATCATCCTGATGAGACAGGCTATGGCATCAAAATGACACCGGCTAATTAAATGTCAGCAGAATCAGAAGCTGTTGGAAGGCTTTTACACTTAGATTGCCAAGATTGAAACAGAAGCCAATGACGCATATCACCCTCCTTGCAGCTCATTAGGATGGTATATAACTCTACCTTCAGCCAGCTACAGTATAGAGAGACAGTATGGAGGCTGCCACAGGGCTTGACACTAATGAGCACCTGAAAGATTAAACAAATGTCTGTGGCTGCTGTTGGGTCTCAGGTTAAAACCTTGGCAACTTGTGCTTCGTTGTTAGGTCTCAGGTTAAAACCTTGGCCACTTGTCCTTCAGTGTTTTCTGTGTTTTCTTTTTCTCCCCTTCTCCATGGAAGAATTCCCCTCAGAATCCTGTCATGACTTTCATAGGGGTCTGCATGGGGACCTCTCTTTTCCCTCTGGTGTCCTGATGGCTTAGGCTACTAAGAGCAGGTAGGATTCAGACTAGAGGTTTTTACTGTAGGCTGGCCACAAGGGTTTTAGCTTATTTTCATTTTTCTGGTTCTACTTCTCTAAAGTAAGATCAAGTGTCTATTATACATATGTGTATGTTTTATTATATGTAATAGTAATGAGGGATACATCCTGTTTGCCTGTGGCGACTGTGCATTTAGCTAGTGCACAGGTGGCCTTAATATTTCTGCTTTGTGAGTTTCTTCTTCTATCTTTAACTTCTGTAATCCTGTGTCCTTGTGTTTTGTGGTTTACGAGATTTTTTTTGTCATTGGGAAATATGTTGTCTTAGTGTCCGGGGCCCAAACGTTACACCAGAAGAAATGTCCTTTCTTTGTCAAATGTCTGCATTGTGAAATCTTCACATTAGTCTGTGGTTTTACTCTGGAAATTGGCTGTGGGACAATGGCACACTGTTTAAGACATTCTCTGTGTTCAGGCTCTGTTTGCAGTCCTGTATTAGTAATAAACACGCTACCTTTTTATTGCTATCTGAAGCAGCACAGGCTGGGAAGAATGCCTTTAGTTCTCCTTCGGTTTGGTGTCACCAGCAGGGCAGATACTTGGCTTCCAGCTTTGAGAATGGGTCTTCACTTACCCATATCCTCAGCTAGTCCACATGGGAATGCCTCCCCTGAAAGAAGGCAAGCAATACTGATTTATTCTAGTAGAGAACTTGACCTGTTGCCCTCAAACTGTACTCTTACCTTAGAGCTCCCCACTTGCATTTGGCGTGCTCCGTCTTCATTAAGAGTGATGATATATGAGTGAATAAGAGGACAACTTGACTTAAAGCTTTTTCGATGGAAATTGCATGGAGGAGCGTCAAGTAGAATTAAAAATCATTTTGCTTGTAAACTGAGTAAACTCGATCCAAAAGCCATTGAGATACAATAAATGTGGAACCACGCAGTGCCATCTTTACAAATTCACTCTTCAAAGTAGACTGCGCTGCAGCGTGTACATATTGTCTGCTCACAGACATATGTAATGTAGCTACTTGCTTCATTCAGATTGCAGCAAACTCCCCTTATTAAGAAAGCTGAATTACACAAAGTGGTGAATTGTAGTAGTCTATTGCAGGTGACGCCTTGCTCTGGAGGCAGAGCTGGGGCTTTCCATTAGAGGTGACCTTCAAATGAACCAAAGTGCTCTTTTTCTTATATCTAAAGCACAACTAAAATGTTTTACTCTAAGCTAGGAGGAACTTGCTTTGTTTGTTTGTTTTGAAGGGGAGTGAGGGTAACCTTGGAAATACCATGAAAGTGAAGTCTGGTCTTACTTAATACTATCAGAGCAGTTCTAATAGGCCTCAGATATCTGCATTGTGAAATCCTACACCTTAATTAAAAACAGGGGGCATGTCTTTTCTAACAAAGACGTAGGTTTTTATCCCTCTCAATTGTTCAGTAGTCATTGAAGTAATTACAGGTTAACAAAAATAAAGAGCATTAATCAGAATGTCAAAATATATCTGTTCCTAACAGTTGCTCAGTTTTAACTCTCATCTCCTCTGATGTCATAATTGAATTAGGTACCTCAGTCAGCATAAGAGTTTTCCAGAATAGACAAGATCTGAATTTGTGATCTACAAATAGGAAGAGCTACCTTAGTTGCCATCCAATTTATTTTGCTTACTTAACACCGCGCAGAAAACTGAAAATGAGGTCCACCTTGCACTTTTTCTGAGGCAGCTTTTTTAAGAGTTACTGACTAGAAGTGTCCAGCTGTGAAACTTAGTTTTAACAGCTGATTATGCTTTCCTGCACCAAAAGTGAGGTGATCAGTTGCTTATGACCACCGGTAGTTTTACAGGAGTAAAACACCTTCAGACCTGCACACAGATAAGTATCTAATCAACCTGGGGTTAAAGAAATGGTTTCTCTCCATTATATATGGGCAAGGATTTTCAGAATTTATTTTATGAATAATGATCTGTGGTAGCCTGAAATAAACGTGGTCTTTCCAGCCTTTTCTGCTATGACTCTGTTTGCAGAGCACCATTTAGCTGCCAGTTGCTTGAGTAAAGCAGCATTATTTGTGAATGTCTGATGAGGAGAGAGATGAAATTTTCACCCTTTTGCTCTTCCACTGGGAACTGTTACTCCATAGGTGCCAAGTGAAACTGCTCTCCTGAGGACAGTAGCCATAATACAGAGCTGGAAAGAGTAAATCACCATTTTACTTACTCTTCTCTCTATTCCTATGTCCCTAAACTGGTTTTTCAAAAGATATTTTGCTCTGCTAATCAGAGGGTGAGGCATTCAACAGCATGATTGAAAAAGCTGGACAATCTCACCACTGTAATTATTTGAAGGGAGCCATCTTTCAGTTCCTGTCCATCTCCACACTTGGTAACTGCCCTGTTTTGTACCTTCCAGAGTATATACATCGGATCCCTGTGGAGATTAGGAAATGCATGTCTTTTGTGAATTTGACAGATTGCAGCTTCAGCTGTTTACTTTCTACTTTAATATCATATGTTTTTGACCCTGAATGACCAAGTTATGTTGTTTTGTATGTTGTGGAAATACTTGTTGAAGAGGTGGGGTGCTGACAGGATTGGCGATGAACAGACTTTTTACTTTGCTATTGCTGTAACAATTAATAGAGCCACATAATGGCCATACTCAAGTGCTTGAGTAATGGAGGTTGAGCTGTGATACAAGTTGCAATTGAGGACTTAGGCCTCTTTGATGAGCTTCGCTGAAAGTTGGTAGATGGCTTATCCCAGCCCCTACAGCTGCAGTCTTATGTACAGTGGCCATCTTCCAAGCCATACCTGCATGTAGCAGAGCTGGTGGTTGTAAAATAGATTGGGTTGATGAACTGTATCCATCTTCAGGGGTCATAGTATGCAAAAGACACCATGGCACTGTACTGCAAATTTATGAGATGAGACGTAAGGGTTGGAAAACATGAGGAGGAAGCCAGCGATGCAAATCTCACACTTTAGGTCAGAGACTGAGCTGGTTTCCATGTGGTTTGGGTAGACCCTGGAGAACAGGATTAGCCCATTCTGGAAGTGTCAACCAATGAGTTACCTTCTGCACTATTGGTGCCAGAGGAAGGGTGTTGACAGCCAGTCGCGTCTTCTAGTCTTACGGCTTACAGGAAAAAAATACATCCATACCTAAGACTTAAAGACTTAAAACTGTGGTTGCCCTCACCACATTGCCCCCAAAGTAAGAGTCATAGGCAGTTCCTCCTTTTCTTTGTGCTACCTTCCTTTTCTTTAGAAGCCACATATTAGACAGCAGTACATAGCTATTTTGCAGTGAATCACCGTTCTCAATAAGAAGAGAAGCCTAGAAAGTAAAGTGCTTGATAGCAAAAGGATTTTGAGAGTTCCTGGAAAGGGTATGCCATTCACAGCTCTCTTGTCTCAGGCTTGTACATATGTATATTATGTATATAAAGTGTTGGTGGCTTTTAGAGGTGGTGGCTTTTAGAGGTGAACGGTTCTCTCGTCGTGTGGATTGCTTGCTGGTCTGTTGCTGGGTTTGGTGTTTCTCAGACTGCGTTGGTACAGTGTTGGTGAGCGTGCCAGTAAGTTCTTATTTTGCGTGCAGTGTTCTATCTGCCTTTCATAGAAGTTGCACGTAGCTGGGATCTTCTTCCTTGTTATGCTGTGAACAAGACTAGTTGCAGTAACTGCTCTCTTTTTCTTCCTTTTCCATTGAACTTTCTTGTTATCTTCCCATAATCATGTCTGACACTTCTGTCATCTTATGTCCTTCCATCCCATACTCTCTAAAATTTTACTCACAGTAATCATAGGAGGCAGTCTACAAGAGCAGTTGTGTCATCCTGTTGAAACACTCTGGATTGCGTACTGCTGTCCGCGTCCTATGGTCAGTGTACACCAAAAAACGAATGTGACCAATGTGTATGCATTGAGCTGGTTTGGCTAATGTAGGCACAGCTGCCCACGACAGTTTACATGTAGCCTACAGACATGTTTCACACCCATGCCCCTCAAACGAATTTTGTTTTGTTTCGACACTTTTTACCTGACCTGAACTTTTCCCACACATACACTTTATTTTTTTGCAAGTAAGCTTTGCCTGCAAAAGAAATTACAAAGATGACAAATGGAAGGAAAGCTCATTGAAATATTAGCAAGTAATTTTGTCTTCTGTTGGCTTTCATCAAGGATAAAAGAACAGCAAAACCGCAGCAAAAATAGCAATAAAATTACTATGGGGGCTGAAAACATAATGGTGATAGGGATCACTTAACTGTGGTGGTTTCTCTTATGTGATAATGTCGAGGTGTTTTATTTCTCCCTTCCCTGTGAGGCAGATCACTATTATCTGCAATTTGGAGTGCTCACTACATGGAAGCTGGGGAGGAGACATGGTGTCTCGGAGGTTACACGAGGCCGTGGAAGACCCAGCCACAGAATCCAAAGCGTCTGGACCACCCAGGGCCCCACTCATGTACCACAAGCCATCAGGGGAAGATTAACTCTAAACCCTTTTGGTTGCTCTGTACAGTATAATCATCTAAATGAAATCAATGAATACTTGATTTGAGAGTCTCCCATTGCTCCATCCCTGCTGTTCCTAATGTTTGTTAACAGATTGCTTTGTGGTAGAGTGCAGAGGTGCCGCTCTATAAAACTGTAATGACTTCTGGAAAGGAAGTTGCCCTGTGTATTGCAGAAAGCACCACTCAGTTTTGATTGGAACATGGGGAGTTGAGAAGTTGCTATTACTGTTAGTACAGCCAGTTGGAATAAAAATTTCTGCTCAGTTATGGTTAAGATGACATTTCCTTTTTCCTTGCTTTCTCTCTCTCTCTCCTCGTTTACCGATGGAATAGGAGTGTTCTCATTTGCCCTGGGCAGGGAGCTGGTGTGCAGTAAGGTCCTGGCACACCGAGAAAGAGAATCTCATTTTGTCTCCTGTCCTCTTCTGTCTCTCACCCATCCTGTTTCCTAATCCCTGGACTTTCTCTTTACTGTTGTTTCTTGGTCCTTGGCGTTTTTCTTGTCAGTGCCCAGGCAGCTTTTTTTTATCCTTTCTTGCTCTCTAAGCAGAAGATGAAATGTTCAGTGAGATGACTGGGATTTCTTCTTGTGAGAGAGTTTGGTGGTGCCAGATCTCACACTGCCTGGCTCCAGGAACCAAGGGACTGAAGGGGAAAAAAGAGGGAGAGATTGTGGCTGCAAGTGATCCCCGGCTGCACGAGTCTGTTTGCACAGCAAGGTGAGACTAATCTGAACAGATGCAATTACTCTGCTGTTGCTGTAAGTTATATTTTGTCTCGTGTCTCCCTGGTGAAAGACTGCTGGCCTTTGGGCTGGCAACCCACACTGCAGTACATCTGGTTACTGATAGGGTAGAGATGAAAATAATTTAGAGCAGATCTGTCAGATGTCGTGCACTGGACATCAGGTCTGTGCTAACAGCTCTTGCCTCACTTTCCCCAAGGTCTGTAGTTCATGAAGTTCCAGGGCTGTGTGGTGGCCTCTCTCTGCCCTGACACGCTAGACGGGGCTGACTGGCACACCAGAGGGTTGGCCAGTGAGCTGCAGCTGGGGCGTGGGGTAAGGGCAGAGAGGGCACTGTGCAGTGCTATAGCTTGCAAGCGCACCACACATCCAGTTCCCTCACCAGAACGAGCCCGAGTCCCCAGCACGCTCCCGACTGCTGCCCAGCGCAGTGCCCTTCCCCATCAGGTGTGCCTGTGTGCCATGTGTCTCCCCCATCAGGTAACAGCCTTACTGCTGCCTTACAACTGTGAGAAGAAACTCCAGAGAACTGCTGGCAAGGATAATAAGTTTTTTAAATAATTTTGTTTCCTTTTTTTTAGATGTTTGTAATACTTAGTAATACTGTAAATATAAAGTGATTCAAGGCACAGAAACTATTTGTGGCTTTATTTGTGGCTTCTCGGCCAGTTATCCAGAGCTTATAGTAATATTCCATCGTCCATTTCTAGAAAATCAATTTAACACGTTTGACACTTTGCCAGTGAACCGACTCTTCTGTGAAAACCCCGATTGCTTATAGGACACTAAGCCTCACCCATTTAGATCCCTTTATACCGTTCTAGTAACAAAGTCACCTTTACACCCCGGGTTTGGCAGTCTCACAATACTAGAGAGTGAAATAGATCTCACAGAATTTGGGAGTCTTCAGCCTGCTGTTTCTGGCTCACATTTCTCAGGCTGCTGTCCTTTTTGGGGCCAGAAGCAAAGCCTGGTGAAATCAGCAGGAGTTTTGACAACCATCTCAGCTGTGCCGTGGTTTAGACCTTGTGCCTCCAATGAGGATTGGGCTACAGAGGAGACCCTTGCAGTTTACAAGTTACGACCAGGAACTGACACATTCTTGTAGAAATATGGAAGGGGTCTGTGTTATACAGAGATGATGAAAAGTAGAGAATTACTTTCTCTTTCCCCAGCAATTTTTCCACATGCACATACATATGTACATATGTATTTTGGCAAACCGATCTAGTGTCTCAAGTCAATGAGTTATTGACAGGCTGATGACATGAACGTTCACAGCTTTAAATCACTTTCTCTTTGAGAACGTTTAAATAACTGCATTTTTGTTCAAGGGAGTCTTGACTTTAAAACAAAAAAAAATGCAGTAAACCCATATATTCTTAATTGCAAAAGATGGGTCTGCTGTGGTTTGTCACGCTGCTGATCATATATGGAATCCTAGATGACTTGCAGATCTGATTTTATAATCATGTTGTAAGAGGAGTTTAGACTGAGTACTGCTTGTAATTCTGTCATTTATCTCTACTGTTTCTTTATTAATGTTTTCAGCATTCTTGGTCTGTCCTCAATCTTTCACACTTCGTATTGCTGCTTTATTACAGTGTTTTCCAAATTTTTAAGGTAAAAATCTTTCAAGATGTACAACAGTCCTTCCTTGGAAACTGACTGAAAGCCCAATGATCTTTATTCATACAACTATTGCCTTACGCATCCCCTCCTTGGAAATCACTGTTCCATTGTATGCTATTGCTTCCTTGTCCCTACATGCCTTGACGAGTAGTACAATACAGTCTTGACATTTAAAATATTGTCAATGGCATGACTGATAGGTAAGTAAATGACTGACTGAGAGAGTTTTCTCCTCAGGTGATTTTTTGTGGGTTCTTTGCAAATTCAGGCTCTAGTGATGGTTATTTTTTGTATCAGTTATGTTTGCCATGCATTTTTGAGCATTGCTTTGCAAACATAAATGGTGCTGTTCTTTTAATTATGGTTGCTATTATCTTTGCCCATCCAGTGTGTTGTCCTCCGGCTGCCCCATAAGATTTGTGCAGCATTTCAGAAATAACTACATCACAGGAGTTAAATATGAAAAAAGTCATTCAGAGCTTGTGTGGCCTTTACATGCCAGTCACGGACTGTCACTTAGAGTGTATTGTAAGCTTGGATAAGCTTTCCATATTTTACGTTCACATTTTGCCAGTACATTGTTATTTCCATTACTATGTCTTTGATCTCACAAAAAGCTCTGCGCTGGTCAAGGAGTCTGTTGACACAGTCCCCTTTGCCGGTGTGGGCCTTTGAGCTCATTACAGGGCAAAGGAAGGATCATGAAAACAGAGCTTCAGAAAACATTGGAGTTGCCAAATAACATAGCATTTCTAAAGCTGTTCTGTGTCTTACTGCGGGCCTCTGCTTCAGATCTGAGCTTTCACAGATTGCTGTCCACACCACTCTTCCATCGACATAGCTGCGACAATACAGAAATATTAGCAGTACTCATTATTGTGTCAATGTAGAGGAATCCATGCCACATAGGAACTGCAATACAAGCAGAGAATAAATGGACCCTTTGCCCTGAGGTTACTGTCTGAAGGTCTGGACTACAGAAGGTAAATGGATACAGAGAGATGGGGAAGCAGAAAGAAATGAAGTTATGAGTGCTCGTTGCCTAGCTCTACTGCTGACAGCTTTAGGTAGGTTTCCCTTCTGAAAGTTGCCATAGTTCCTCCTGCTTGGTCAGCAGTCCCTGGTTGCTTCTGATGTGTCTTTGCTAGCAGCTGAGATGCTAGCGCAGAAGATCCTGGCCTGTTCTTCAGATCGTTTGGTCTAGTGCTAGCGTCAGGAAGCCCCAGCTGTGTGGTGCTGGGCTCTGTACACACATCAGCGCAAGACAGTCACTGCCTGAAAGCACAGTCTAATAAAGTATAGTGAAGATGCTGAATGCACATGGTTTTAAAGTATATGTCTGTCATTCGCACGAAACCCAGTTGTAAAATATGCACTGCGTCGGTGCTGTCTCAAATTACCAGTCATCTGTTAAGTTAACGCACTGTGCTAGTCTGTCCCATTACAGCACGAGAGGGCTGAGAGGGTTTTCCCTTCCACGTGGTATAGGAACTCTCGTTCCCAGTATTTATCAAGAGATACTTTTACAATAAAAATTGTGGACAGTTAAAAGCATATCAGGAAGCAATACTGTGAGATTTCATATGGTTTACAAATGGAATTTCCAATTCTGCATACAAATTCAAGTCTGTTTATAAAAGAAGTTTTTCATGGTACTAATGGAAATTTCTGAACCTTTACATGTCCTTTTCTCCAGACAGCGTAATTTTAATATGAGAAGAACTATCTATACCTCCTTGACTTGTCATTTATTAGAAAACTCAAAACCTTAATGATTTATATTGGAGAAGAAGGGTGAAGATACAGGCAAAGTTCCTCTGTATTACAGAAGATTAAAAAATGGGAATATATTTGCTTCTGGTTATGCTAATTCATCACTCCAAGCAGGGTGTGATTGCATTCAGTCTAGTCAGTTCTTTTCCTTATATCTTAAAGAAGAGAAACAGCCGAAGTAAAGGGCATTTGGAGATGGACAAGGAAAATAATTGAGTCACAGAGAGTCTGCTGTTTGAGGAGGGATGGGAAAGATAGGGATTGTTTTAATTTACAGAAGAGACAAATAAGAGAGGATGTGACAATAGTGTACAGAATGATAAATGATACAGAGAAGGTGAACTGGGTGCTCGTGCTTGCCCTGTAGTGAGTACAGGAGCAGAGGGGCATTCAATAAAGCTGAAAGGCAAAAATAGTAACACTGTTTAAAGGGAATTTTTAAACAGTAACTACCTTGTTTCCACAAAGTCATCTTGTTTCTCCATGATGCTGGAGCGTGTATTGAAGGGGATGCAGAAGACCTCTAGAAGTGAATTCAGGTTGAGATGATGATGTGGATGTGCTGCAAAGACTACTGACTGGATCAGATTATGTGTCTTGTGTGAAGGAGAAGAACTAGTTAGATAGTCTTAATGATCCTTTGTAGCCTTAAAAATAAGTGGAAGTTGCATAAGATATTAATACATGTAATGAGACTATCCATACGTTTGTTAGGTGATGTAAAGAAGTAACTATTCAAGGCAAAAATCTATTATTGATGGAAAAAGTACTGCTCTGCAGTTGTCCCCCATGTGATTCTGTGTATGTCTCCCTGAATATCTGCTTGTGACCCTTTTATAAAAGGCTGATGTTCTGCCACATTGGCTCAGTGCTCTACTGTCGGGGCCAAGCAGGCTTCTGTCCATGAGGAAGTTGTAGGAAATACATTTATTCATCCTGAATATTCCTTTCTGGTATTCTCTTGCTTTTGGATATTCCATTTATTATTCATCTTTCATGAATCAGTTTGTATCAAGATTCAGAAGAAAGTTTACTTTTATCAGTAGATTCTATGGAACTTCAGTAAATAGAGTTAAGTTGGCTACGTTATCTCTTCTCCACCATTCTTAGATGAAAGGGGATGGTAAGACATGCACATGGCTTATAAACCACACATGTTTAGATGCCTTGTTACTTTTAGACTTGATCCCTGGCACTCTTTTTGTAGATTTGTAATTATTTTATAATTCCTCAACATACTGTGTTCTTCCATACAGTACAATCCTAACCCACCTGTGGTGATCATCACTTCAAAGCCTACTTCCTGCAGTCATTTTGAGCGCTGTGCCTGGTCATGTCTGACGTCTGTGTCTAGGCTGTTGTGGTAATGCCTGTGTAGTGATTAAGACCTGGATCAAATCTGCAAGATAGGTAGCCCTTCCTGTCCTGCCTTTAAAATGGGTGAAACACCTCAGCGTTTCTGGATGAAAACCACTCACTGTGATATAGGGAAAATTGCATATTTAGTAGTGTTTCCTCATGCCTTGTAATTAAGTCTTTGTTTCTCTCCGACCTAAAAGACATGAATGCATTTGCTGACATTCTCAGTATTAAACTTTGTGCAGCTATTGAGCATTTTCAATATTAACTAGTCAACAAGAACAGATGTATTTTATGAATCCTGCGAAGTATATAATTTATGAAAGTTTGCAGGAAAAGATGCATATTTGCATGTGTTTGTGTGTGCCCATATGTGTTACGTGTATAATCTACACGCTTAAGAATGTATTTGCCCATCACTGCAGTCCAGCTGCCTCTGAAATAGTTATGGACGTTATCTTGGCAGCCCTGAAGTACCATGCTACAACATGGTGAAGAACAGTTTAGCCATTTGAAATCACAGAGAAAATTTAATTTTAAATGTAATTACCTAGACAGAGGTATGCAAATTTTGTGGCTAAACTTAAGTGAAAAGAAGCATTCAGTCTAATTTTTTGGCATTTGTCAAAAGCCCTCCAGAAACCATCTAGGCTGCAGGCTACGCTGCCTTTCATAAATCTAAGCCAAAGACTTGCTGCTGACTTTTTAAGACTAAATTATTTCTGTTGTTCTCAAGTAATTACATTTTTGTTGTTATCTGTGGAAAGAGCCCCACTGGGTTGAGCATGTAAGTATACGGGGATGGGGGAGGAGGATTTGTGTTAGTTAAGTGGAGATGATAAAGCTGAAAACATAGCAGCAGGACATAAATCAGATTTTTTTTTTTCTTTTTCTAGTTGGCTCGTCACAATAAAACATTGCAACAGATGCTGAAGCCAGGGTCAGATCCGGATGAAGGAGATGAAGCCTTGAGGTATTACGCCAATCATACAGCACAGATAGAGGTAAAGAATTGCTCAGTAGAAGATTGAATATGAGACAAGTTTGCATCTTGTGCATGGTATATCACCTCTTTTTAAGCTTCTGAACAGCAAAGCTTATTCAAATGGTGTCATTATTTATGAGAAGGTTGAATAATGTGCTTTTGGCTATGGAAGAAAAAGGAATGCACCTATATTAAAAGTGGCTCCAAATAATCATTTTACAGTAGCTTTCCTGTGTGTTACCAAACATGTTTTGTTAGGCAAATAACGACTGTGGATAGTAGCTGTGTCATGAAGTCAAGAATAATCTTGTATGGTACTTCACTCAAATAAAGAATCATGAGTTTCAAAGCCAGTGATGCTAACTGATCAAATTAAAAATTTGGCTGGAGTACAAAGAGGTTTTGAAGTGGTGTAGACATTCGGCATGGCTTTTGTTTAAGAGACCAAGGCTCGGCCCGGTTCATCAGTTCTGTTCTCTGTTTTAAACTTTACCCCTGCCACGGATTGGATTTAGATCAAGATACACAGAGGTATTTAGGTTCTTAATTCTTACATCAGATCCTGTGCTCTTACAGATTTCATGGGATTATAGGCATCAGGATAGGAGTTAGGGTCTGTAGTATCTCTAGTCCTTAGTGACTTTGTAAGGAGGAGAATTTCTATGGTGCAAAGGCAGCTGCTGTGAGCGACTGCAGGAAGAGGAGGCATCTGGATCTCTTTTGGAAATGCTGTATCAGATCCAAAATTGGCCGGGTATGAAAACTGCACAGAGGCCCAGCCTGGACCTGAGCTTGCATGTGTAGGGAGCAGTCTGATGCAAGCACCTCAGGTCGGTATTGTCCTGGCTGCCGTCAAGGCAGACCATGGCTGGGTCCTTCTCTTTTTCCCACCATCCTTTTTGCCTGTTATTGGTTACATTATCCCACCACAGGACAGGTGGAAGCTCCATGGCTGCAGCTTAGTGCTCCTGTTAACATTTTTAATGCTTTGCGTGCTCCTGAGGTATCTCATAGGAAGTAACAGCTGAGTTATCTGGGTAGCTTGTAAGTTTAGGCACTAAACAAGCATTATGGTCTGCTTTTATGTGGACGATAGCTTCTTCCTGGTGTAGTTTCTGAAATCTGCTAAAACCTCATGGCTGCAAAGCCTGTTCCTTGAGCAGATATGGAAGCCTCTACTCGCCAGGAGGCTTTTAAAATGTTATTCTGCAGAGCATCACATGCAGCCTACCTCTTCATTTGAGTCCCTGACTGAATTGAAGGTGTACCGTAAGCTTCCTTCACTCACCCCACTGGGTTAGCTGCTGGTCACATAGTCCCATTGCACAATTGCTGGCCTGAGACACAACTGTTTACTTAGGACACATCAAAATAGCCTGTTCATATTTCACATAGCGTACAGACTGGTGGGCAGACACGAGCGTAATTGTCCTTCATCTCTAACGCAAATGCTCTTGAATATGTTACTCTTAAAAATGACTTAAGACAGGTGGGTTTTGGTGTGTTCACATACCAGATATGCATTAATAGAGAGAAAGGAGGGTTCTTGAATGCAGGACTGTGACTGGAAAAGTGAAACTCAACCCAGCATTGCTGCTATATCGAGTGGACATTCACTGATCTTGCACTGGAAGCAGTCCTAGATGTGTTGGGCATTTCCAAGATAGCTCTCCTGTATCTGGTTATCTCATTCATTTGATTTGAAAGCCAAATACTGTGGCTTTTTTTTTTTCCACTGGTGGGTGTACAGAGACATGTGTCTAAGAGTCAAGATGCGTTTTCTACCCATTTCTGTATTATTAGTAATGCAGAGTCCATGATCAGAATGGGGAAGCAATTTTGATGACAGTGTGGCGAGAGGGAATAAAATCTAGCTCACTCATGGTAACTCCACAGGCCCCAAAATACAAACAGTGCAAACCTTGGTTTTTGCTAAGTAAGCAGGTAAAGACGGACAAGATACAGGTGCTGTCTGAGTAACAAGGGGCTATTTTTGCATGTTCACCTTCACAACTTACCTCATCATAGAAGCAGACTCCAAGTGAGAAAAGAATCTTGTAATCCGAGCAGAAAGCGCCTGAGCTTCTGTACTGGTTACTGGGAGAGATTGGTTTCAATTTACTGCAAAACTGAAACATTCTGAATTGGAACATTTTTTATATATGAGGGAAGTTTGGACCTAGGTTTTAATTGAGACATTTATTTGCCACCTTACTTTCACGCAGGCTTTTGAAAATAGAAAAGCAGTTTTACTTTGTTTTAGGATTGATTGGTTCAACTTCATTGTAATACTCAAATAATTTATGCATTAATTTATAAATACAAGGGGAGCTGTGAACAAGAAAAGAGATGACAAAATGGTCGGAAAGTCACTGATCCTGAAAAAAATGTGCATTTTATTTATAGATTGTTCGCCATGATAGAACAATGGAACAAATTGTCTTCCCTGTCCCGAATATTTGTGAATTCCTCACTCGGGAATCCAAAAGTCGGGTATTTAATACGACAGAGAGAGATGAACAAGGGAGCAAAGTCAATGACTTTTTTCAACAGACAGAGGATCTGTACAACGAGATGAAATGGCAAAAGAAGATTAGGAGTAAGTATTGCAATTTCAAAAAATAGCTTTATTATGCTAAGACCTGCTTTTAAGCCTTCTAATTTTTTCATTTTAATAATACACTTTTCTCTTTTCACTCTGGTATGGCAACAGGCAAAACTGTTCAGGGTTTGAGAGTGTAGGTCAGCCGAGACACTTGCATGCCTCCACAAAAGAGCATAATATGGAGCAATTAGTAATATAAGTCATGCGTTCAAGGTGATGTTTTGGACTCCAAAAGTTAAGTGGAGGGATGGATGAACTGGGTGTAGTTCCACTAATCTCAATAGAGTTGCACCTAATTAAGCTGAGGCCCCTAATATTTAACAAAAACACGTGTAGCTGCATATTTGAGGTTTGCAGATTCCTAAAAGACCATGAAAAAACTTGTAAATGTCAGTCACTCTCACCAGAACCTCAGCTGCTTTAGATATGCCTGACCCCCGTGGAGTCAGTTCCCCTTTGCCAGTTCACATCAGTCTTGCTTGACTGGGCTGCAGTATGTCCCAGTCTGTTAACCCGTACTGGTGTATGTCCTGTGGTAGCGGGAGAGGCGTGTGTACCACCTCAAGCTGCTCACAGATCTGAAAGGCACGGTCAAGATCATGGGGGAGAGATCAAAGCAGGGACCTGAAGAGGAGGTGCAGTGAAGCCAAGCCAGCTACCCAGAGTTTCTTGTTTAGTTCACTCGTGGGCATTACAGCCACTGGCCCTCACCAGGAATGGTGCTACTGCTGCTGCCGATGTCCTGGGACTGGGAAGCTCCTTCCAGCTCAGCCACTGTCAACTGTGCCCTTTGCTTTTGGAGCAGAGAATCAAGGGTGCAAACTAATTAAGCACGTACAGTATCCTTGAGGCATAAGGAAGAAATTGTATTTTATTTATATATATATGTGTGTGTGTGTGTGTGTATTTATATATATGAAAAAAATACAAGAGAGTGATCACTTCATTCACTGCTAAAATGCAGATGCCGTTGGGGTGGCACACATCAGCTGCTCACAGCAGCATTATGCAATTGATTAGGAAGGAAGTGAAGAATAGCATCTATGGTCAGAGCAGCAGGGAGTTAGGATAGTCAAAGCAATATGGTTTAATGTAGCATCCTTAACGTGATGGAAACGTGAATGTTGGTCGCAGGCTCTAATTTTCAACGGCAGTAGTAAGTTTTCAGTATGAATTCTATCATCAGCCCAGATCTGCTTCCCTTGGTGGCGCGGTAAGAACTTGTCTGTACCGACAAACTGACCAGACAGAAGTTGAAAAATAAATTATTCCAGAATAACTCCCTATCTGCACAGTCTGTTTTGGAATAAAAGTCACTATACTGTAGAAAAAATGACTCTAGTAACAAAATCATATCTGTGGTTTTTGCTTAAGAAACACAAATAATAGAGCCCAACCCTACACTTGCATAGACCAGACCTGCCTAATGCTATAAGCGAAGAAAATCGGTTTATTTTCATTCAGAACAGAAATTCCTCCGTTCCTTTCATCAGTGGAATGGCCCACAAGTCTCCATGTGTTTTTTTAATTTGAAAAGATAATACAGGTTGAGGCTCAGTTCATTCTTTAGCCAAGTGTCTGCATTTAGCATGCAGTCTGCATTGCTTAAATTGACACGTCGTTTGCAATGGCTCCAAAAGCTTAAATCTCAGCAGCCAACAGCATAAGGTTATCACAATGAAATCTGAATATTTACCTAATCACAATTAAGATCTATTTAGACTAAAGCCTGAGACAATCATATGCAGTTGAGGGCATCTACTGTTTTTATAAAAAGTTAGCTGAGTGCAGGCAAGTCAAGAATACGCTCTGTGTACTTGCAGGAGGCTCTTGGTACTTTAAAATCTAATTAATAGGAATACATTGTCTTCAAACAAACCTCTCTGGCTAGAAATTTTTTTCATACTGTTGCGCATGGAAGCTTGTTTTAAATGTTCATTTAAACGTATTGTAGTGCAGTCATACATATGAAATGCTTGAGTCTTAGAACCCTCTTATCTTGTTCCTACCCTTTTTGCTGAATCGTTTGTGACTCGACACAAAATCTTAACCCTGTTTTGCCCTATTTCCTTGTTTAGTCTTTTCTAACTAGTTCTAAATAGGTTCGTTGGGATATAGACTGTTTCTGTGTATGTGTGCAGCACTTCACATATGGAGATCCTGGCTTCATTTGGGTCCTTTTAAGCAGGAGTACAGAGCTGGTTGTCAGCAGGTAACCTTGGATGTCTGAGGATCGTGCAGGAAGCAGTCAGCTTTCATAGAACCAAATCCCAGTCAGACCAAGTTTTACCTGCTCCCTAAAGTAGATCAAAGTGTGTTTAGTTTGACAGAGGTGGGGAAAATACGGCCATTCTGCAACCTTGCCTATTCCGTTGTTCTTTGAATAATGTCGTCAGCGTACTTGGTCCAAGTGAGTCATTCGGATGACCCTTTCTGGATCTTCTGTTGACTGGCATGCAGAGTGCTGAAATCTATTTCCTTGCTTGACTTTGTGTCTCCATGCATAGAGGCTACAGTTTCAGAGGCAGCTGAAAAGACTCCTTCACAAAAGATCCAATCCTGAAAACTTAGCAGAGGTGAAACTCTCATGTATAATGAACTGTATTGGGATCTCTGGATTAAAGACTCTGCTTGAAATTATGCTTTATGGCAAATCTGTGTTTAATATTTATCTATTTCAGTTAATTTTGTAGATCTGGATATTTTCTTCATTCATCTGTATTTTTTTTAATTCTCTTGAGGCCATTACTGCTAGAGTTCCTGCCTGCTTTCATTTAATTAATTGCTGGTCTTGTCCCCTTTCTAGATAATCCACCCCTGTTTTGGTTCTCCAGACACATCTCTCTCTGGGGGAGCATTTCCTTCAACCTTGCTGTATTCATCAATTTAGCAGTTGCTCTCTTCTACCCCTTTGGAGATGATGGAGATGAAGGCAAGTGGAGTTTGTTTTAATTTTTCCCTTTAATTTTAGATCCTTTCACTTCTAAGGTAACGGTTATATAAAACTGCACCTTCAGGTATGCCTATATCTGCAGAAGCCATTTAGTGTCTTCAAAGTAGGTACCAGATGTTGTCTGAAATGTAGTAGTTCATCATCTGTGTGTCACATGTCCCACGCGATGCAAAGTAAAATGGACAGAACGTAACTGCTGAGCTGAAGATTATCTAGATGATGAGCTAATTCTTTTTCTTTTTCTTTTTTTTTAATATTGCCATATTGCAGTGTTCTACTGCACACACTCAGTTACAGCTTTTGAGCTAAAGAAGGATTCCTGGCAGTAGAGGGACTGAGATTCTGTAAAACTGACCGTTTTGAATTACTTGCAGTCTTAAAGACATACGGAATTGAATGATTTGAAAACTGGCTTGTTGGGTTTTGACTATTTTGTCCGTTGGGTTAAAAGGACATAACTGCTGCCGAGGATAAATGCATTATATAAAAATACGCTTAAAATCTATGATTCTGTGTCTGCTTCATCACGTCACAGGAAATGCAGCAGATAATAAATTTCGTTAAATAGATGCAGCAGACTAGTGGGATGCCTTGTTGAATCCGAAACAAGCTTAATTGGGATAAAAGAGACTAAATAGTTCAGAATACTGGTAATGGGAGTGGTGCCATTCACCTCTGGGTCTTTGATTCATGTCCAGTCCAGTCAGTAATGTGACTGAAAGTCACCTCTGCCTGATGGCATGTGAACTGGGCTGGTGGAAGCAGTCCAACTTCTAGTAGATGGATGTGGGTTTCACAAACACCAGAGTTGGCACCAGCAAACATTCCTGTTGGCTGGCTAAACAGAAAGGCAGCAGATTAAACTGTATTGGCATGGAGACCACGTTGCCCTTTCACCCTATGGGGTATTCTCTACAGGTCGTGGTGCAGGCATCTCCGCAGCCTTGTGTAGCGCAGTTTGCAGGACTGTGCCGTGTAAAAGGGAAGCATTTGTACTTAGTGCTTTCCTGTTCGTAAACTCAGGAGTCACTCAGAATGCACGCACATGACAGTCCGTGCAGGGTAAGAGAAGAAATAAAGAGTTAAAAATAAACCTTTAAACTACTAAATTTTAGCTAATCTGTACTCATGGAAATCCTCTGGTCTGCAATCTGTAGGTATTAATACTTATTTTGCAATGCAGATTTGTATAGTATTAGTTGAAGTGGCCCCAGTAATCCAGTGATTTCAGTGATAGCGCGTTTCAGGATTCCAGTTCCTAGTGCTTGTAAAAGCGATAGCTGAAGGATAAACGATAGGTGTGGGCAGATGGGATTGGCAGGGTCATGAGGCAGCCTCCTTACTTTCAGCCTCCCCCTCCACCAAAACCTAAGAGACGGAGTTTGTCTCCCATTTTTCCCCTTCACCTCGCGTAAATCCACCTGTACTGCATGTGATGTCTGAGGTGCCTGGGCTGATCTAATCATCCCAAGAATGCTACCTTTTAGCAGACTTCTGCAGTTCTTATGTCATGTGATGTAAGTGCAAGTGAAATGGTGGTGCTGATGAGGACACTCTGCCTGTGGTGTGCGTGTCTGCACTTGTTACCTGGGTGGGTCCCATGACGTGAAATTGTTTGACCTGCAGTAAGAAAGAAGGAACAATGATTTGTTAAACACTGAGTGCTTTGGCCCACCCTTAAGATCCACTTGGAAGTTTCCAGATCTTGTTGGCGAAGAAACTATCTGACAGAACCGACCTTGAACCTCCTGCCAAGGATATAAACACTCCTGAACTTCGGAAAAGTTCGGATGCCATCTGAGTGTTGAGGCTAGGGCCTCATCACGTTGTTTTTTAATCCCACTGATGCTGCTCAGCTGTGTATCTGTTGCCAAAGAGATAGCATGATTTCTGTTGTGAGTCTAGATAAATTTTCTGTTCTCTTCTCCCCCATCACTGACCTCTCAGTTCATCTGATAACAATAGAAGTCAGTGTACAAGTGTGACAGTGCCCTGAGATCTGAATGTGCTTTTTATATCACAGCAACATGGTGTGTTTCCAGGGATTTAAGCAGAGGAGAGAGGGAAAACAGGGGCATCACTCAAATGGGGGAGCCTGGAGCCAGCATCTTGCAGGGTAGCAGAGAGACTGACTCTGAAGGCAGTGGCTCACATGCCGCAGGAGCTCAGTAAGACCCGGTACCCACTGCCTCCCCAGGAGCAAGGCACAGCTATTCAGCTGCTCTCGGCAATGCAGATGCTGCCTGTTCCTGCCGAAGTCCCCGTTGCTGCATCCCTCTGCGGCAAGTGCCTTGCTCCGGTGCAGAGGTGGGCGCTTCTGCTGAACACCCGCAGCCGTTCAGAAGAAAGCTGCTTTTCTAAAACTGGGGCGCTTTGGTGCTGTTGGGGATCAAAACGTGACACTGCAGCGTCGTGCCACTTGCTGCGCCGCCGCGAGGACCGGCTATTTCTGTAGCTGAGCAATCACAGAATGAGACTGGAGGAGTTCTAATGATCCCTGCAGAAGGGAGCTGATTAGTAGCTTGCTCCAGAAGGGTAAACTGTTTCATCTCTGAGCACTCCTTGGATTTTAATGGAAATTTCATTAGCTGCTCTTATTATTACCTGTGCAAAAATCAACAACACTGTGATAATAATTGTTCTTGCTGCAATTAGGGCAAGTTGTGGTCAGCAGTTGTGATACATGAATCATGCTTTTTGTTAGCTATGTTGGCAAAGGAATTGATCTTTTGGATCTGTTTCTTGGTGAAAAGCGGTGTCTCCAAAGATGCCTTTCTCAAATCTCCATTTCTCCTCTATACAGGCACGCTCTCCCCGTTGTTTTCACTCCTCCTTTGGATAGCAGTGGCGTTTTGTACAGCAATGCTGTTTTTCATCTCCAAGCCTGTCGGTATTCGACCCTTTTTGGTGTCTGTTATTCTCAGGTCTATATATACTATAGGGCTCGGTCCTACCTTGATACTTCTTGGTGCTGCTAATGTAAGTACTTAAAAATCAAACAGAGTTTCCCTTCCAGCAGAAGCAGAGATATTAAGGGTCTCCTATTTAAAAAAGCCCTTGATTAGAGCTGTGCAAAGAACTTCTTTTTCTGGTTCACTGGTTAAGCCAAAAAAATAAATCATTTCCAGTCATCCTGAAACAGCAGTATCAGCAAAATGGGAAGCTAAGAAACAAGCTGGTTTGGTTTTGTGCATATGCAAATACTTCAAAAATAAAAACAATGTGAAATTTAAAGAAATATTGCCGAATAAGAGGAATCAAATTTACAGTTCTCATGTTAAAATAACAATTTTCTCTACCAATACACTCAGCAAAATTGACAAAAAAATTGAGATGTTTCTGCCAGCTTAAATCTATATTTTTGAGAAGAAAAAAGTTTTCAAAATTCAAAATTCTCCTAGCCCTTTTCCAGATTTCTTAACTTATTTATGTCTGTGTTTGCATGTTTACTGAGCTTGGTAAGATGTACAGCCATGCTCGTAAGTCACCTATGAAGATTTCTGCCCGACTGCCACAGCTCTAATCCACCTTAGCACCAGCCAGCAAAGTATTGGGCTATTTGCCACCAGTTCTGTGAGAACTTCACATGCTTGAAGCTACCCTGACATATAGTCAACGGTAAAGACAAGTAAGCTGCACTTGCCCACGTCAAATCTGTGAAAGAAAAAATCATGTTGAGTTCTCATTGCTTGTCCTGGACTACCAAAAAAGATGAGGTTAGCCCCTCTCATACGTACTTCTGCACCTCTGTTCGCATGCAGGCAAAGCTCAGGAGCAGTGGAGAATCTGTTGCTGTTGCTGAAATGCTATACTTCAGAAATGCTCTCAGTATTTTTTTTTTTTTTACAGATTTTGTATTAAAAAACATGGTCTGAAGGAAACGGTAGATCTCACACACACCCCCACACACTTTCTGTTGTGTTACTATTGTTCTCTTCGTAGCAGCATGCCTAGCTGCTCTTGCATAGTCTCAGGGTCTAAACTCAAAATTGTTAGGAATTCACTCCCTGGTTGTTTTTTTAATGCCTTACGACATTAATCCCATCCTGCCTACTCACTAATGTTATAGAAATAAATCAGAACATAAGGCACAGCACAGTGTTAGAGGGGTGATGTACTTCCACTTACTCTCATGGGCTTGTTCCCAGTGTACCTTGGGAGTTCAATTTCTCTCGTCTGACTCCAGCTATCTAAAAGCTGAGCATTTAGTCAAAGCAGCCTATCTAGACTTTTCACACGCTGCAGCAATGCAAGCGATAAATAACAGGATTTTTCTGATGGATATAAACCTAACCTTTGTTACCTCCCTCACAGCTTTGTAACAAAATAGTGTTTCTGGTGAGCTTTGTTGGGAACCGTGGAACTTTCACCCGTGGCTACAGAGCGGTCATCATGGACATGGCTTTTCTCTATCATGTAGCCTACGTCCTGGTCTGCATGCTGGGCCTCTGCGTGCACGAATTCTTCTATAGTTTCCTGGTAAGTATGTGCTTCTGTGGCGGCGAAAACTGCAAAAATAGAAAATACCGTTACCCGTGCAGCTGTCTTCAATTTCTTCCTGGCAATCAAGCCAAATCATGTGTATTTTTAGTATGCCGTTGCATTGCTGCCCCTTAGGAGCTGCTGTTTTCATTAGAACTTCTTTCTGTTACAACTCATTTTATCTTTTTTAGAGTTGAAAGTTTGGCTCTTTCTTTTCAGACAATCATCATACAGCCATACATCTCCCACCCTTCCCCAGCATACCTACGTTATGTGTATGTTGTTCCTGAGTATTGTGTCAGTCATAATCTCTTTGGGACAGTTGTTGTCCACTGGTGTGTGCATCATACCTATACAAATAGATCTCATTCCTCAGTTCATCTTGCAGCCCTAATGAAAAAAAAAAAAACTTAAAAAAAATCCTTGGGAAATAGGGACGGCATGCCTCTGCTGTAGCAGGAAGATTCATCACTTTAAATGTATTGCACTTTCATTTTCTTTTGTTGCCGTTACCCAGATGGAATGCCTTTTTATAATACCATACAGGTGCAGCGAAAGTGAATCATACAGAATTATGCTAAACTCAGCTAACTGCTCCCTTCATGCTGAATAGCAGTAAAAGGTGTTTCACTGCTTTTGTTTTCTAATCCTTTTGCTGTATACTGGAACGTGTGAAACTTGTCGGGAGACTGACTGAATCGTGGTCATTTACATGGGTTCACTTTCCTGTTGTCGCATTTTTCTCGGCTTCCTGAATAGTGGTGAGCTCCTAGCATTTCACAGAGGTGTGTTAAGCCCACTAAAATTTTCAGGGGTTCAGTCCTTACTCTGGGAGAGGTCCTGTTGGAAGTGAGATTTTTCCAGGTCTTGACATTAAATTAAGCTTCAAAGTCTGGGCAGATTTCAAAGGAGCCAAGATTGCGTGGCTGTAGCTGCAGGATGCTTTTCCAATAGATGTAACTCTTCTGCTAATTGATGCCTACCTTAAAAAATGCACAGCAAATTATCTGTTAGGCCTTCTCTGAGTAAGGTGATCTCTACCTTAAAATACTTCCCAAAGTGCCAAGTAGTTTAAGAAACATCTTACCCACGGACTTTTTTCAGCGACTGCTACTGACGAACGTCCATGCTTCACGGATGTTGTAATTGTCCACATTCCCAAGTTACTTCCCGGTGCTCACTTTGTAGTGGAAATATTCTAAACTCTACTATTTGTTCCTCGTTTTAAGCTTTGTCTTGTATAGAATGAATGATAACTGTCTTCCCCTTTTCTTCCTTTATTATTAATCCTTTCACAAGGCTGTGGATTTCAGATCCTGTGAATTGTGACTAATACCTTCTTCTGTGGACCATTTTGATAAATCATAGTGTGTCACTTTATATCTGTAATCTGTGTGTTTTGAAGTGGAGACACATACATTATAGATAAGGTCCAAAGCACTGTAGAACATCAGTAGTAGAATTGTAAGAGAAAAAAAGCTATGGTTTCCTGAAAAGCTCTTATCACGTTTAATTGCTGTTTTAGGCCTTTGGCATTTAAAGCAATATTATCTTAATGTATACTTTTCTTTAAAGTTAAATGCCAGGAAAGCATATAGTGCAGGATAAAGAAGAATACCGGTTTCTAGTTTTAGACAAACGGTGCAATGAATTTAACTTTGTCCTAAAAAGAGATGTCCCCGATCCTTGTACATGTCAGAGACTTTTAAATGATGCCGTGAGATCAAAGAAAAGGTTTACAGATGTGTAATTACTCGCACACGTGAAAGCATGTTTTAGTTGCAGTCCATGCATGTTTATCAGATGGGAGATAACATGAAAAATTAATTTGTAGATCCATAGTACGAAGATACTTTTTTAATTTTAATCTAGGCTGGTTTTGAACACGGAGAAACAATAGGTCTTGTTGGTGACTGTTACCCACGTCTACTAGATCAGGCTTGTATCTAATACATGCTTGGTGGCTTTGGATTTTGCTATAATCTACCTTGAAATTTTAAGTTCTGTGCCAGATTTTCTCCTCCTGTAAGCGTGACCAACCCCCACTGAAATCAATGTGAATTGTGTATTTATGAGGCTGACAATTTAGAACATGACTAGAGGTATGTTTCAGTAGTTCAGATTGTTTTCCTATGTAGCATCTACATATTGCCTCATTTGTATTCATTTTTACTCTGCTCTCTGCTTTCCCCAGCTGTTTGATCTGGTGTACAGAGAAGAGACTTTGCTAAACGTGATAAAAAGTGTTACCCGGAATGGTCGTTCCATTATCCTCACTGCAGTGCTGGCACTCATCCTAGTTTATCTCTTCTCCATCATTGGGTTCCTCTTCTTGAAAGATGACTTTATCATGGAGGTTGACAGGTTGAAAATCAGGACCCCTGTTGCAGGTATTGTTTCTTATTAAAATTTGCTTCCAACATACACCTTTTCTGTCTTTCCTCTAAGGAAGTTTAATTTTTTTGTTTATATCTGTGGGAGCAGAACTAACTCTGTTATACCTTAGGACTAAATTAAATCTCTAGGTAAAATTTAATGTGTGAGGTTGTTTTAGACTAGGTTTATCTGTTGAAATGCTAAAATCTAACACTCACACTTGATTTATTACATTTTGTTTTCTAACTCATGCTTTTATATATAGATAGATATATAGATATAGATATAAAAAAAAAATCTAAATTTCCAAATTCTTCCAAAGTATTTGGAAGAGCAACTCAAAGTGGATTCTGTTGGTTCTCATCCTACCTTAAAAGCAGCTCATAGTATTTTCTGTGTGCTGCATGAGGCATGTGATCTTAACACGTTCAGTAGATGTATCCATTTGATTACTTTTTAAGCTTCATCCGGCAGAGACCTGTTATAGAGTCCACACTTCTGCTGACAGGAGATTTCCTGGAGCATCTTTTAAATTCAGTCTGTATTTCACAAACATCACTGTTCGTGTATAATCCTGGTTTCAGTAAAATCACTGGGTGGTTTTTAATCAGTTTTTAAAAGGCCAAGATTTCAACTTTCTGGATTTAACAATGTGGATAGAGAGTTGCAGGCTTACTTTGCTAGAAAAAAAAGCCAGCTCTGATCTGTTGAGATCTTTGCATATGCTGCCAACCAGCCTGCTGGGAGCACGGGCAGAGAAGTAACTGTGTGCATAGAAATACCTAAGAAGAGCTTGTGATTAAATTCAGAGAGGCATGATTTTCCTAAATACTGAGCTCTTCAGACCTGTACACAAGCAGAGATCAACTAGTGAGATCCACCCCAGACTCTGTGCAGTCAGTGTTTGCCAGCCTTTTCCTAAATTTTTTATTTCAGGACCTAAAGAACACAAACAAGGCAAAGTTCATTCAAGACTTGTGCACGTGGTATACTCATATAGCTGATTTGATACCGTATGAATGAAAGGAACCTGACAGATTTGTTTTTGCCGCTAAGCCTCTTGAAAGGACTAAGTTGGCTTATATTTGAGTTACCATTCATTTTGGGACAGAACTTATGATCTGAAGTTTCATTTTGAAAGATAATTGTGGTCATCGTAGAAGAACGGGTGTGAGGCTACACGCAGCGCTGGCCTGGTCCAGTGCAGTAGTTCCTGTGTGCTTGTGTTTCTTCTGTTGGGCTCTTGGCAGATTGTTGTGGTGTGGGTATGTTCTTGCTGGCTTTATGCATTGCCATTCCTGATCAAAAACTCATTGAGAAAATACGCTGACAATATACTGATGGAACATTATGCATCCCAAGACAAGTACTTTAAATTTTTTCTTTATAAAGTAGCACAAAGAGAAAGTCAGAGCGGATGTTTTCTGTTACACAGATTGTCTTGGACTGTTACTTCGGTTGCGTGATTTTGCCTTCATTTTTTTTGCCTCCTTAAACCTTTTTGTATCTCTGATTTGAAATGCAGAAAATTGTTGAAGATGCAGAAGATGAAATTGGTTTGATGAAATCAAGCTGATGTACACATTTACCCACTTTGGGAATGTTAAATTAGTGTTTTACACAAACCCATACATATCTACAAATGAGTACCAAACTGTGTTATCATCCTTGAAAACTCTTAAATATTCTGCATTCAGGATAACTGAACATCAGCTTGGTGTCCTTCTTGTCAGCTTTTGTGAATAATTTATCTAATGGTTTTAAAACTGATGTTATTTTCATATCTGACAGTTGTTTCTTGCTTTGAATATATTTTGTTCTAGCCAGAAGTAGCAGCATTTGATGTAGATTCATTAATTTCAGGAGATGAAATGGGAATAGCTGTGATGTACCGTAAATATAAAACTGTGGTTTTGTTCCTTGTGATTGCTTTGAGCTGTTGAGGCAGACTGTTTGAGGAAGGAGGAACTGGTCGTATAATTTGTTCTGCTTTTTCTTCTCAACTTTTCAAATCAGTGATTCACTTCTAGAAAATAGTGATTTGAAACTCTGTATCAATGCACTATCTGACTTTTTGTCAATATCCTGCTTTTCCCACAGGTATTGGTGAAGTCCCCACTACAACCCTCACATCAATGATGGGAGCCTGTGCAAAAGAGAACTGTTCCACAAGCATCCCAATTGTTAACCCAGGTTAGTACAAAAAGTTCCCCCAAGCTGATGATCAATTAGAACTGAGGGATTTCTGTGTTACTAGCACAGAGACTTTTGCTAGAGTGAAAAGTGATGGATCGTTGTTGTAAGTCAGAAGTGCTCAACTTCCGCAAGGCTTAGAGGTTGGTTGGCAGCTTGCCTTTAATGCGAACACTTCCCACACCTGATTTCCAATTGCATTGACATTAATTTTGTCGCTAAAAGAGCTTGCTGAATCATTATGCTTTAACATACAGGTTGCTTCTTTCCAGCTGACTTTGCTGAGAGAAAAAGCTTGCTGCTTATCTGCAGCATCCTCACCTGCACACACCGAGCCACTGTTAGATCCATTTAGGGCCACATAAGTTGAATTTAATCATGTAGCATGTATCAGCAAGCTTTTGTGTATACTTTTTACGTGGTTGTAGGCCAAGGTTGCAGTGTAGCCAGAAGACCTAAGAATCCAGATCCAGGATCAAGTTACTGTGTCCTAATGAGTTACCCTGTCTCAGCTAAGCATAGGCAGCAGTCCATCTGTGCATTCTTAGCTTGTGGCAAGTGCAAGGAAATGCAGACTGTTGCAAGCCTTTCTTGCAGTAGCCAAGTTGTGTTGCTTCGTACTTGTGGCAAGTGGAGAGCTTAATTGCTCTGGTTCAGCAGATGAGTCCACCTGGTTTTACTTTGATACCTGCATTATACATTTGATCTGTATGTCAGAAGGACCATGACAACTTTAAATATGCTCAGTTAAAATAAAAGGTCTGCCCAGTGTGTCGTGCTGGTCATTTAGCAGATACTGGGTCAGGAAGGAGTTTTTCCTAGATCAAGCTGGCAGAGTGCTTTGCCCTCTTGTGTAGTTTGAGGCTACAGGGTCACTTGGGAGTTGTGTTGGTCAAATGCACTGCTAGACAGGGGCCTTTGATGGTGGTGCTACTCCGTCTGTCCTACTTTCTTCCTGAGGCACAGTCCGGTTGTGGTGGTTGGTCTTTCGCTACAGATGTTGAGTTAGTGTGTTGTGGCTTCTGCAGCGTGTGTATGTGCACAGTGGATGGTCTGCAGGCTTAAAAGATTTACTGCCACGGTTGCCTGTGGTTGCTGGGGGCTGAAACTGAGGACATAAGTGGTCCCTTCCTATCCCATGTTCCAGTATAATGCTGTTTCACATGCTTTATTCTTCCACTACTAACTTTTGAGTTTTTAGGATCAAGGGTGTCAGGGAGAGGGCTATAAAAGCAGTCTTTTTCTCCTCAGCTGGTGTGTAAACAGGCCTCATAAACAACATGGGAAGCTGTCTGACTAGACAGAGAAAACAGTCTAAGAGCTATTGGCAAAGATGCCGCATTCAAAGAGTAATCAGTCAGTCAGAAGAGATGCAGTGTGGCTTTTGCCAAGCTCTTTAAATGATAGAAATCTCACATTTCTTATTGTTTTGATACTGTTTCTTTAAAATTAAACAATAATGGAAGGGGGCTATACAAAACATCTAACTGCACTGCCACTTAATCTTGGAGGAGTTTTATTAATCCAGTAACATTAAAAAAACAACATTCAGCAAGAACAGTTTTGTTCATCTCAGCTGGTGAATTACCTGTCAAAAAGTAGTGCTCTGCCTTCAGTCTTCTCCTGGGGCAGATCTCTTCTGGCAAAAGCTTGAGTGCGGTGGAATGCAAAGGCACTTCAGCCTGAGATTTGGTGGGATTCACGCTGTAGCAACATGAAGAAGTCCACAGCTCTCTGTAGGAAATACAAGATGTTCTTAATGGCATCTCATGTCCATAGTGGAGACATAAATACATTGCTTTTTGGATCAAATCACTGCTAATCATTTGTTCTGATGAGACTGTGCTTCTGTGTTGGATTTCACTGGTTGAACTTGTGCTCATTCATTGCTTGTGTTGGTGAGGGTTTAATTTGGGAGCCGGTCTGCTCTGCTCAGAGAGTCCCCCCTGTTTACAGCCTGCTTCCTTGCTGCTGCGCAGAGCTGTCAGCATAAAAATATTTCGTATTGTCTCCCTCCGAGTCTCCCACTCTTCACTCCAAAGGCATTTCCATATTACTTCAGCCTTTGCCCATTGAAGCGCTTAATCACTTAAAGCAACTTCACATCCTACAGTACGTGGCTCTTTGTGCTCTGTAGCCCGTAAAGACCTGTGCTAGAAAGGTGTGCAGATATCTGTTTGCAAAAGGGGACATTTTCAAAGACTCATTTCACTCCCAGGTCTGGCACTGCTCTGTGCAAGTTCAGCTAGATCCATGTGGACACTCATGTGTCTCCCTTGCCTGTGCTTGTGTTGGAGGTCAGGCCCAGAAGCCAGGTAGCTGGGGCCCATCAGATAAGGTTTTTGAAGATGATGATCTTTGAAGTAAATCTTCCTATCAGTCATCCCACTTACTACCCTGTGATGAACATTGTGGGGTGGTCTTAGTGCTTAACCTGCATTACCTTTGAATTAAACCTAAGCAGAAGACAGCTTACCTAATGCTGTTTAGCCACTAATGGGCCGCTCACCGTGTTGGAGCTGGTTGCAAATAAAACCCCCTGAACCCCAATTAGTGTCAACATTGGGACCTTAGCAACATTTCACTCTACAGATCCACTCCTTTTGGCAGTACGGGCATAGTCTGTGTCGACAGGGGCCGAGTCTGGGCTATGAGCGCTGCTGAGCACCAGGGCAAACCAGCTGGGGCAAAACATGCGCCCATAGGGCTATCTATCCCCTAGATTGAATGTAACTCTTGTTCCATGTCTGGGGGTGGTAGTAGAGCAGACGTATGGATGGCTGTACACTCCCCACAGACTGCTTTACTGCACTGGAGATTTCTGCCAACTTCAGGCTGCCTGCTGATTCTCTGGCAAAGAGCAACCTGAGTTTGCTCTTCTGGGTGCAATGTGCAATGCTGGTTCTCTGTGTGGTAAGACATGCCAGTCAGCTGATGAGTGGTATCTTGCATCTGGCCTTGTCTGAATTTGCATCTTGGTGGGCATGGAGAGTTGTGGGTTAGGTTTTCTAGCAGGTAACTCTCTCTGTTGTTGCATCTTCCTTCACAGCCCTCGTTTATCCTCACCGTTCACCAGAATCTCACTGTCTGCTGTTTTCAGCACCTGACCTTGGTCTTGTGAACAGTGAAAATCTTGTTCCATTGTTACCTAAAATAGGTAGAACCTATGGCTTGTAGAAAGAGTTTTAATTTATCTTGTGGGTCATCATCTTCTCAAGCACAGATATGACCTCCAAAAAAATGATGGAGTAATGTTTAGATGAGGAAATAAAGGCAGGGTACAAAAGCAGAGGAGATTAATTGGTGTGACTAAGATCACAGTGCTAGTAAAAAATTTCCGGATGTGACAGAGAAAAAAAGGTCTTATTGTTTCAGTCCTTTCACTTTCAATGTTTAAGATTTGTTTAAAAAATCTGGAGTTACTAGTTGTAGTACTGTCTGTAATGACTGTATAGTTTAACAGGGAAGTCTATCCTGATGTCTGCTTTTGCTTTTCCTTTTACTCAGAGTTCCTTAAAAAGGAGTTCTTTCTCATTTAATTTGCTTGCGTAGCAAAACCAGTAGGGGCAAAGGCAGCAGATACCATCTCAGTTCTGCAGATACCCATCGTGATGCATACACCGCAATTTGGGAACCCATGTTTTAGATCCAAATTGCTTGTTTGTAATGTGAGTGCTTTCAGTCAATTCGTCAAAGTCTATCTCAGTGCCCTAGATGTGGTGGTTTGGGGCTGTTAAAATATGCTGTTCCAGTTAACTGTCCCAGCAGGGTGTTGTTATTTATTAAACTACATTACAATAAGTGCATGAAGCAAACGAAGCAAACATATCCCTAAAGAGACAGGAAGGCAGGAGAAACGGCAGTCATAGTCCTGACCCTTCAGTGCAAGCCAGCAGGACACGGGGAACAACTCAAGCAGGGCTCTTCAAAAGGAGGCTGTTGATGCAGCCGCAGCATGGGGGTGAGTGCGTGGTGGGAGGAATTCTGGCTGGGGCAGACGAAGACCCCCTGGGGACTGGTGTTCCAGCCCAGCTCCTCTGCACGTTCAAATATCTCCTGCACAATAGTACCCTCTGTGGCTCGGCCAAAACCACACAGCAGCTCTGCAGCAGAGATAAGAATAGAATCCAAGTTTTCAAGCTGAGGTCAGGGAGAGTGTTTCATTTAATGTATATCAGACCTGCGCTTGGGCGCGTGTGCTGGTGGAAAGATCATGGACAGATTTACTTGTATAAAAGCCAGCCCCTCCTTAGTGATTTGAAATGCTAACATGGCTTGGCTTGTACATAAGTAGGTAGAGGAATGACTTCACAGGAAGACAATCCTTTTACGAATGTGCTTCTAATTCTGTGTTTATATTGCTTCTCGTGTATGTGTCAGCTGTGCACTTGGGAGGCCCACTGAGAAAGCAGTCATACTGAAACCAGTGGGAGTACTTGCAAGGAGAAGGGGTACTCCTGTGAATAGAGATGGCAGCTCTAGGTCATTAACAGAGTTACTGGTGGGAGAACTGCTCGGCGTTTTCTCTGTCTCTCCTCAGGCTAAGTATGCCTGATGTGCCTAAGTATGTCACCAGCAGCAATGTGCAAATGGATAGGGATGATCAGCAAAATCCTAGGTGAAGAATATGAAAGGCAGATGTATATTGCAGTTGCTTTCTCTACCACGGAATTGTGGCTTTGTTTGATGAGTGATCATTTGATGCTGTGGTTTCTAAACCTGCTGCTCTCCTGATTGCAGGTGAGGAGGAGGAGGAGGATGGAATAGAAAGGACCTGTGACACCCTGCTCATGTGCATTGTGACCGTATTAAACCAGGGCCTGCGAAATGGTGGTGGTGTGGGAGACGTGCTCAGAAAGCCTTCCAAAGATGTAAGTGTTTTGGCTGAGGAAACGCATTACTCCCTGTGCATCTCGTGAATGCCAAAGTCAGTTTTGGGAGGTTATAGACGGTATTTATATGTAGTCTGCTCTAATGTCACACAGTTGATTTATCCATGTAATTTTTACATCCCAGATGGAATGTTTAATGGGAAGAGCTAAGCTTGGTGCGATGAAGGTACTTGAAGAAAGGAACGCTGGGTAGTAGTTTACCCCTTCTGGAAAACTGGAGCATATTGTAGCCTTCCAAGCACTGCGAAGAAGTGTTCCTGGATTGGATCACTCTTCTATTACACTGGGAATTATAAATGCAAACTTTTGAAAGGGATTGATCAATTAGTATATGTCAAGACTCTCCACCGCAGTATATAGGGTGTATTTTTAGCTGAAATTCAGCATGGCATCTGCCCTGGAATAGGTCTTATTGTTTACTTGTACTCAACTAGCATCAGAGTCAAAACAGAATTTCATGTATCGTGGTATATGTCCTCTTCCAGAAGTTTCCTCCAAAATTCAATTCATTTAAGGGCTACTCATAGTATTTGGGTGGGTTTATGCATTTTTATGTAAGTTCAAAAAGAACATCAAAAATAAAGGCAATCCAGCAGCACTTTGCTTGGTGACCCGCACCATAACACAAGGATTGCAAGAGTCCAGAGACAAATAACTCAGATCTGGATGGAAGATCAGCTCCTTGTGCTGGTAGTAGGAATCTAGATCCTATCTTGTAGACTGGGAGGTTCTAGAGCAACTGTAGTCCATCCCCGTGAAGTCTGTAAACATTTACAGACTTTGAAACTTACCCTTGCCACTTAGCAGTTACTTAATGCGAACTACATTAAAGCGCTTCACAAAGGGTAGAGCTATTATCCCAGTGAATGTGTGGAAAACTGAGAAAAGCAGTGACTTCCAATTCAATATCATGGTGAAGGAAAGGACTTGGGTTTTGTGTTCCTCCTCCTTACCCTGAGTGTTGTCTCCTGTTTGCCACAGAACAACTTTGCTATTTTTAGAGGTGCCAATGGGAGTCCAGTCCAGCCTTTGCAACAAGGAAAGTAGTTACCACGTAAAAACAAGAGTGTGACAAAATGGGGAATATGAGCACTTCGTGTGTGTGTGCATGCATGTGTGCATGTGCATGTTGTGTTCCTGAAAGACACGAGCTTGGTCTGCCTGCTCTGAGCCAGCTTACAGCCATATGACTGCATTAACTAAAACCATTAACATGCCCTGCATAGGTGCAGAGTATAGTAGCGTGGCCTTGGCATCACGCAGGCATGCTCCCCTGGTTTCCAGTTGTTCAGTGTGCAAACTTGACGTCGGTCTGGAGTATTCCAGAAGGACATACCATGAGCATATCACTGTATGCCACAAAGCACTATTAAGAAGAGCTATCATTGCTCTCAGTGGGTACTAGAAACTGCGTCTCCCTGTTTCTGTACTGGCACGGTAATTATCTTCAATTGAGCACTGCACTGATGCATCTACACTGCATCCGGTACACATGCTCGTCTCTTCGTGCTGTGTGAAACAACGTAAAGGACAACAGGAGACCCAAAGTGATAAGAGCATATGAAGCCAAATCTTTCTTGCTTAGTCACGTAGGTAGTTCCTCTCTATTTACGTGAATAAGGCTAGCAGAATTTGGCATGTGAAAAGAAATGTATAGCTTTGCTTGAGCTAATGTGAAAATGTTTAATATTTCAGAGGTGTGCTATTTTTACATCTTATTGCAACCTTCTTGTTGTTTCAGGAGCCCTTGTTTGCTGCACGAGTTGTTTACGATCTTCTGTTTTACTTTATTGTCATAATTATTGTTCTAAACCTGATATTTGGAGTCATCATTGATACATTTGCTGATCTCAGGAGTGAAAAGCAGAAAAAGGAGGAAATACTAAAGACAACCTGTTTCATCTGTGGTGGGTGTTACTGAGCTATTGAGACATTTGACTGGGTAAAGGAGTAAAATGAAGTATTCATCAATAAATAATGCACGAACCTAAGGGGTAGTTATCTTCTACAAGGAAAGTCTGTAAAAATGTCAGAGTTTGGTTCCAAATTTATTCCCTTTCAGCAGGAAAAAGGTTTGGTTTTGGAGTCAGAAGGTAGCTTTGCTCAGAGGTGGCTTCACAGTCTCCACCCAGGATCTGAGGGGGAAGAGCTGTGTCTCACACTCACATCATCACCACTAATGGAGATGGTGCAGCTGCTGACTTTGTTTCACAAAGCGTGATGCAGATGAAAGTACAGCTTGCTATTTCACAGCACAGTGCATTCCAGAAGGGTAACAACGGCAAAATCTGCCTATACCGGAAGGTGATACGAAGCAGGGAACAAAAGAATTAAATTAAAATCATCCCCACAAAACCCACAGCTAACTCACGCTTATTTTGAGGTGCACTCCCAAAGAGGGGCAGACCTTCATTTCCCTAGGGGATGTTAGAAATACCTTCCTTTTTGTAGGCTGGGTGTTGTTTCCATGGTTGTACTGACAGGGATGAATGTCATGCAGAGCACAACGGCTTTAGTGTCTGTGGAAGGCTCCGCAAGAGATCCAGGGAGGAAAGCTGTAACACTGAGGGAAACGTTTGTGAATCCTGTCCTTCCTCACTGTGGTATTCTTCTTCACAGATTTGACGCGTTACAGGAAAAAAAAAATTCTTATGACTACAGCTCTGTAAAGGCTGTGTGACTATAAAGCTGCAGAGACTCACCCTGGCTGTTAGGTTTAAGCGCACAAACAATCCCACCGCAGCTTAAGTGGGACTATTCACATGCTTGACGCTAAACGTGTGCATAAATCTTTGCGAGATCAGGACCTAGATTGCACGCTGTGTGCTTACCAGTATACATTTAGAAAGAATCAGAGCCAACACTTGTAAAGCACTTTATAGCCCTCAGCGTAGAAGGCACTGTAAAACTGTAACATATTTATTATATTGTTATTGTTATTAAGAGGAAATATCACGAAAGAGAATAAATGCTATGCTGAAAGAATTCTGTCAGGAATGCCTTCTGGCCTGTTATTTCTTGCCTGGCAGTTACTGTATGCGGTTACAGCTTTTAAATTAAGATCCTTCAAATTTATGAACCTTTAAATTAAGTTAGGTTTCTTTCTCTGACATACTTAACAGATTTGAGTATTTTTATGTTGAAGTTTATTTTTTTGCATTATGTTCATGTCTTTTTGCAGGATTGGAGAGAGACAAATTTGATAACAAGACCGTTTCGTTTGAGGAGCATATAAAGTCAGAACACAACATGTGGCATTATTTGTACTTCATAGTTCTTGTCAAAGTTAAAGATCCAACTGAATACACTGGCCCCGAGAGCTACGTGGCGCAAATGATTGTGGTAAGTCAATTTGGGCACGTGCTTTATGCAACTGAGAGATGCTCCTTGCAGCTAGAGCAGAGAATATCTTTCTTTCTTCCTGTCTCTGAACAATAGGAGGCATCGATCTGTATTTTTAAAGATCTTTTCACGTGTCTTAAAGACAGTCTGCAACAAAGCCCGGTCTTAAACATAATGAAAAAGATGAAGGCACAGGCCACAGTCTCTGGTTTGGCGTTCGTGCTCTCATGCTCTGTGGGTTCTGCTGCCTCATTAGCCAAACCAGGGGCAGAAGAGCACGCATCATAACATCTGCTGCTGCTCTGGCTTTGTCCAGTATCTCTGGGCTGCTGTCCAGAAAAATAACGTCTCCTGCTGAACAGTGAAACGCAGGGTCAGTGTTGAGGGCTAGCGCTTTTCTCCTATGACTGCTCTGAACAAGCTATTGAAAAGACCAAGAAGAGCTGCTGCAGGGATTTGAAGAGCTACAGAAACTGCCTCGTGAAGCAGTGAGAGCATGACTTGGATTCAGAGAGAGAAATTTGATGACACTGGGGCAGGGAGATGTTCGATTACATTTCATTTCCAGCCTGCTACCACAGAGGGGTTCATTCTAGTGAGAGAGAGGGATGGATTATCAAGGCTGCCTGGCTTGAGGTTTCATTTTTGAGGAATTCTTCCTACCTATTGGGATATTCTCGTGCGGCATTTTCTTCCCGTGGACCTCCGGGCAGGTATTGCACTGCTTAGGGCCCCTGCCAGGGTCTGTGGTTGCAGAGCTGTCATGTGTCTGAATCCCAGAGGAGGGTGTCACCAAATGCACATCAGGCTTTGCTGTTTATGCATTTCCGGAGCCACATTTCTCACTGAGAGTATCTGCTCTGTTATCCTTCGTCGAGCCTTTGATTATACATACTACCCAACCTCGCTAGTGAAGTGCTGGGTGTCCTCCGTTTAACCAAGGGGAAGATTCTTCTCCTTTAACTTCAGCTGTCTTCGACTCAGGCACCTGGTTTAAATCGATCCTGGCTCCCTGCCCTGTCACTGGAGAAAGCTGGGTTATTTATCCTGCCTTAAGACAGGTGTCTAGGATAGCTGAGGTGACTCACCCTGGCATTGCTTTTCTCACTCCATTGAGAGACTAAATGATTACTTTAGACAAGATGCCTAATTGGGAACTGGCTAAAGGTAGAGGAGACGACTCCCACCCACTGTGCAGGCTTACGCAGAGCTTACCTTGAACTCGCATTGGTGGAACGGCTCGTGTTTAGACAGCAGTGCACGCTTGAATGCTGTGATAAAATGGAGCTTTTGGAAGTGCTATTACCTCTGCATGGGAAGGTGGTGTGGCAGGTGATGGGAATTCAGAGCTTGGGTACAGAGGAACAGCCTATGTCCATGGAAATTTTGAACCGTCAATCTCGTTGCCCAGCTCGGGGCATTTGTACTGTTAGGCAGTAATGGATCTACGCTTCTGCGGTATGATGGACGAGATAGAAAAGCTAAAACAAATGCTTGTATCCTCTGTTCCATTACAAGAAATTATTCATAGTGGCAAGTTGTCCTCTTACACATGAAAATATTTTAGCTTATCTCAGAAATGCACTTTAATTCATGGAATCAATAACGTCTCCAGGCTCTAGGGCTTGTCTCATTTGTCTGTTCCTTCTCTACTCATCATCTTCTCCCTGCAATGTTTGTATGATTTTAGACTTTGCATGTATGTTAAGTACTAATGTTTCATTCCAAGGGATGCATTAATATTCACAGTAAGTGTATTCATCCTGTGGCAGTAGTGGTTTGACTAATTGACTAATACGTTCACTAATGTATTTCACGTTTGCATTAACGGTGCAAACTCCTGTTTGAATATCTAAAATATTAACAGAAAAGCAGCACCAAAACACGTGTGACCTCAGGCACCCAACTGATTTCTCAAAGCCCCTGTTCCTCTGTGGCAGAAAACCAATGGTTTAAGTGGTTAGTAGTAATCCAGGTTTTGGAATTATTAAGCCCTCTGAAGGAAGGCTTGTTTTTTCCATGGTTATAAAGTTAATGGTTGCGCTGGATGATGGGAGAGGTACATATGGACCTAGAAGTGTAAAGCTTACATGGAATGGAAGAGGGAATGGAGGAGTGGGAGGAAAAAAAAAGAGAAACAAATGTTTGAACAAACTACAAGTGGCTGTTGTGGGGTTAATAATTGTCTCTTTGTGTAGTTTAAATTCCCCAGTACAAAACGTAGGGAAGGTGTGCTGCAGAAATACTAGGGCTGCATAGCAGAAGCCTTTGGAACTGCTCAAATTAACAAAAAAGGACTCTCTCTCGGAGCCAGAGAGATTACTGTATACCACATGGTACAAGGAATATTAAGAAATTAAAGAAAATAATCTGACTGGAAGAGTGGAGTATTCTGGAAGTATGATATTCAAGTGGAAGAAGAGATTTGGAGATACAGCTTTGCTTATGACCGAAAGAAGAGTCAAAAGGAAAACACTCAGAAGGGGTTTTGCAGCTGTCAGCGGTATAAGCTGATNAAGGAATATTAAGAAATTAAAGAAAATAATCTGACTGGAAGAGTGGAGTATTCTGGAAGTATGATATTCAAGTGGAAGAAGAGATTTGGAGATACAGCTTTGCTTATGACCGAAAGAAGAGTCAAAAGGAAAACACTCAGAAGGGGTTTTGCAGCTGTCAGCAGTATAAGCTGATGCACCGTATGTGTTTGGTGTGTTTCAAACACAGCATTATAGCAGTGAATGTAGCATGTGAGACATACTACCTTCCATGCAGAAATTAAGCCTGAGGTATGTTTTTTGTCCTGAAGACAGAGAGAGAAGCTGCTTCAGACTTTGTGATGGACCGAGAGCTGAACGACTGTTCTTGAGGTGTTGGGAAAGGTGACCTAGGCCCTGGTAAGAGACCAAGCTCTGGTTAGGATCTAGCACAGGAGAGGCAGACTTGAAATTATCCTTTCACAGGGGAACTGGAGCTTGCCAGCGGAACCGACTCATTGCTGAATGAGGCTCACTGGGCGTTTATGGGATTGCGACACATGTTTATAAAAAAAGGGTGGCTGGAAGAACAGGACAGTCTCAGGACCTCTATGAAGGGGGCAAGGTGGAATGAGATTTTCTAATTTCAGGTCATACAGAACGTGGCTGAAAAAACTCCATGGATCGTATTTCTGGAAAAGCTTCCTTAGCTCTACTAGTTTTTCTTATGATTAGGTAAGCCTTTTATGGCTGCTTCTGTAGCTTTAATGGATCAAATCCAAATTCACTGTTTTCACAGACGGATTACTTAGAATTTCTACCCAAATCCAATATTCAAGGCTTGGATCCAGCCTTAAGTACACGTAGGTCAAAATTTTGGAGTATGCTGCAGTAACTTCTCAATAGAAAATAGAGTTTAGCTCCAAGTGTCATCCTCACTACCCCTACAACTGTAGCTAGGAACCAATTATTATTTGTACTTATCTGCTACTGTCTTGCAAAATATTGCAACAAGTAAACATTGGAATGCTTATCAGTATTAACTAAGCACCAGGGAAAATGTCTACAATTTCTGATAGTTTCTTTTCTCCGTTGCCCAGAACCATCAGGACCCAAAAATGTGACTGTTGTATTATGACTTTCAGTCTTTTATATCTATCGTTTGTCCAGCAAAGAGTGAAGCATCTGGTTTGAAGGCTTTTTGATAGCACAACGGGAAAAAAACAGGAATACTATGGTTTTCTTGTTGGGGAATATTATTTGAAAGGCTGGGTGCCAAAAGGGATGGGACTTATTTACGCATCTAACTTCACCTTCCCAGTTCAAGAGGGGGAAAGAAACTTGTAGGTGATGTTGTACACACCTCTCACTCAAAGGCAGTATTTTTGCAGGTTTCCAGGTTCACTTGCATTTCTGTTCCAGGGCTGGCTTGTTTCAAGGCATTCCTTTATCTTGCCTGTCTCTGGCCTCAAAAAACCTTGGGGCAGAGGACTTCTTTTACTTTCTTACTGCGATCATCAGCTGGAAACCCCTAATGTTCCCCGTGATTGTGATTTTCCCAGCAGATCTGCATTTTCTTCAGTATTTTCTGTATAAAGTATACAAAAAAAATATATATATTCTGTATGTATATAGAAAATACAGTATCTCTGTATTTTCAGCATACTGCTCTGAGCAGTGACAGAAGTAATCAGTGGCTATCTAACTTTCATAAAGCGAGGTATTATTTTTTCTTTTTTCTTTTTAGAAAAAAGAATCAAGCATAAAATGTAGTGTAAAACAGCGCGCAGTTTATACACCTCTAGCTTTTCAGACAGTTACTTTATGGAGATGTTAGTGGGAATAAAGCACTTCAGGTCTTCCAGTGATTCCCATTCTTCTTGCACACTATCTTATATCAGTTATCGGGTGAAATATTAATGAATATTAAATCAGGGTAGTAGGTTTTATTATTTGTTTGTTATCCAGGCCTCTTTTATGAAGCCAGACGGGTATTATACAGTATCCAAAAAGACAGAAACTTTGAGAAGCTGGCTACATGCCTTGCATATGCACTGAGAACCTGCGTGAATGATTTCCCTATTGAATTTTCATTCCTGCAGAGAAAAAACTCCTTATCTGACCCATTTGACCAGAAATACCATCCCTACCAAACACAGAGAGATGCACGTAACTTGTATTACATCGATACAGCAGTCTTTGACTGTTCCTTGTGTCCATTTGTCAGAGGAGACAGTTTAATGTGATAACTGCAACAGTGAAGGTTAACGTCGAAATTTTTAGACTTTTCTTTTTCAGCGTTGCGATTTGTACACACAGATTTCCCCTGAGCTTTGGTAACTGCAAATAGATAAACGGAGGCAAAAAATGGAGATGATTAGTTACTGATTTTTTTGCCGCAAATAAGAGAGAAATGAATTAGCCTATGATTTGTGCCTCCACTCATTTGCAAAAATAAAAGGCTATTGGCATAGTAATTAAATTAATTATTTTGCCCATTGGAAGAATGAAAGACTTCAGCAAACAAAGCGCTAAAAGTTTTGTTCTCGTGTGCCCTGTCCACAGTTCTTAGCAAGTTTCATAATGGATTTTATCAGCATTAGTGCTACCTGTCATAACTACATAATTACAGCACCTAATTATATTATTACTTATTTACTCTAATTATGTAATTGGATGTAATTGGTGCAATTACATAACTCCTCAATCAGCTGAAAACTGCTCTAAAACCAGCCTACGTTTGTAACAGTAAAGGATACTGCCATGCATTAGACCATTTCCCTAAAGCAAGGAAATCTTTGGTGGGAAGTTAAAGGTTCTGTTCTCCTACCATTGTGCCCATTGAGACCATGAGACTTATATACTGTGATAGTATCTTAAAGTATTCCTTTATATCTTGTTTCATCCGTAAGCTTATCCCTCCTGAAAGGCAAATTCCTAATCTTAAGTCTCTCTTCAGGCTACTCAGGATCCCAACACCTCCACTGAAATCAAAAGCAAAATTCCCATCAACTTTAATAAAGACGAACTAGAAGAGACAGGTTGAGCAACACCAGCCTGGAATTCTGAACTCTGATTTTCTTATTCAGTTCTTTTAAAAGCGTTTTTGTGTCACAGCAATGATCTGTCATTGGTTATGTGACAAAATACTGTAACTGCTCCATTTTAAATATTTCGAAGGTGTCAGCTTTTTTCATTATTTTTTGGTTTAAGTCGTTAAATAAAAGAAATATTTACCAAATATTATGGTCATTTCCATGTCACGAGGAAAAGTGCATTCCCCATTTTGAAAAATTCTAGGTTTGTTTTTTGGGTTTTTTTAAATACTGAAGTTTGAAAATTGATCTGAATTGAATGCTCTCTTGAGCTGCTGCTGTTGCCTCTCTTCTTACCTTCAGCCTCAGATTTTTGCCTTCTTTCTCTATTAGATACCCAGAAGTGGGTATTAAATTCAAAAGCAGCGCTGGGAATAATGCCAAATGAGCCATTGAGAAGCCTCACAATAGTTGTCATTCTGCCCATGCTGTGTACTGGGCAGCACAAGCCCTTTTCCCTCAGCATCCCGCTCTCTCCTTTCCTCGCTGCTCTGCATTTTGCCATGCTCCTGCCTCAGGAGCGAGGTGTGATGTGAGCTGTAGCAGCACGTAGCTACTCCCCAGGTTCAGGTCTCGGCAGTGATGCTGAGAGGTCCTGGCCAGTCACTCCAGGTGGCTGTGACCCCCACAGCGTAGCAGCAGGGACAGGGGACAAGCTCCCTCCTGGATCTGGAGTTGCTTGCGTATAGTCCCTGGCACACCTGTGTGTGGCCTGCAAAGGAATTTTTGTTTTCATTTTAGCCAACCTCAGCAGAAGTAGCTGACTGTCAAAACAGCAAAAGCGTGAGCCAAGCGGAGCCTGCAGAGCCTGACAGCTGTGGGTCAAGAGCCTGGCTGCCTGTCCTTTCACACCTTGGGGCAGTGAGAGGTTGTCCCAGGGTTAGTCAGTAAACGTAAAGTCATTTCACTGTTTGCAAATCCTGGTGTGCACCCCGAGCCTGATGTCCAATGTGTTCGGTGGCCATCCCCAGCAAACCACAGGGAACCCCGGCTCTAGAGGAGGCAGGTCCAAAGGAAATACAGACAGGCGAGGTGAAGGCAGCAAAAAAGTGCCGTGAGGAAGAGCATGCTGACAGCAGGAGGGCGAGGAGGAGCGGGGTTTATGGAACAAGCTGTTCTTTACTGCTGTCGATTTTTGTCGAAGAATGTAATAAAATAATATGTACTAAGAGGGCTGTCGACCTCGGGTCTTAAAATATAAATCATTCGAAGAAAAAAAAAAGTTCTGACATCCAGAATTTTTGTATTCTGGTATCCATCGTCTTTCTGAATTTTGGAGGCAAAAGTTTTCCCTGCTAATCTTTATCTCTAGTCTATAGATACTCTTATTGCATCCAAGGATTGCTAAACACAGCATGAATAGAGAGAATGACCTAAACCAGAGAAATGTCAATCCAAAGCAACATGAGTGCTGCAGAAGCGACATTTTGGTTGTCAGGAAAACACTCCGGCTGTTTTTCATGTGCACTCTGGTGATTCATCGTAGACAATTTAAGAAGTTTCCTCCCCCAGATGTCCACCATACCCTTCTTTTGCAATTAACCACAAGAATAGCAGAGGGGGGAGGACAAGCGATGTGTTTGTTCGCTCCTAAGCTTCTGCAGTTCGCAGCCTGGAGTACTAATGTGAAAATTGATGGCCACTGAAGTCACGCCAGTCTGAACTGCGCTGGTTGAGGAGAGGACACGCTACTGGTTCTGCTGCCTCTTTATAGGTAGGATAATATCAGCAGGGAGAAAGGGCACGCAGCTGATACGGATGACCCTTTCTACTGCTACAGCTAAATCTGCCAGGGACAGTGAGCTGCCGTTCTTAAACTGGCTCACTATAAATAAACTGTATTTTTAAGGTTCCTTCATTACCATAAATTCTAGTTCAACACGAACTTTCTGATCTGGCAACTCACAGGCTTGAAAATGGTTACAGGACTTGTGCACACAAATGCTCTGCTAGAGTGGGGCATGGAGTTTGTAACTTTCAGGAAGCTAATAACGCTCCCATTGTTAGGACTGATTTATTTTACTTTTTAAAACTGGCCTTCTTCCAAGAACTAGCAGATGTTATCAAAGCAAAACTTGCGAGGATGAGGTGTATGTACATGTCATTAAGCTATGCAACTTTTTCTTAATTACTTTTAAAAGACTGATACGATGCATGTCACATTATGAGTAATTACTTATCATGGCAGTAATACCAAGAGCAGAAAAGCTGGGTGCTAACTAAGATCTGAGGTCCCTCTGACAGGCTAATTTCCTAGGAAATACAACATTGGTTTTGTCTGCAGTTGGGTTTTCATAAAATAAGCAATTAAAGAAATATGACTAAATAGTTGATTTACTGCTCCCATTTTTTTGTTGTGCACAAAATGAAAGAGCCAGCCAGCATGCAGCTCTGTGTCCTTCCACATGGACATAGGCCCTGGGGGAAGTTCAGGGCTTCAGTTTACGTGCACCAGGTCCCAGAGCAAGGTCTGCCTCAAATTCACAGAGGATCTCAGAGCTATCAAGGGGGGATACAGAGTCGCTAACATAGAGCTGGAATCGTGCTTCACACAGGTTCAGTCACTCTCCCCTCATATACCCAAGTGTTAGCCAGTTTTACATTTACAGAATATGTTGAGGTGGGGGTGTTTTTCCTTCTGCTAGGTGTTGAATTGTTTTTCTATTGTTGCTTCTCCTGTTGCTCAAAAATAACATTCATTTCTGTAGGTAGTCCATGGCTATTTTTGCTTCTCTGTATGATTCTGCCTCTACATTATTATCTTATAGAAGTGCGTAACACCTCCCTCTCCACTTCATAAAACTCGCAATTACAGTAATGTGCCTGATTAGCTGATTTCCTGCTATTTTGTGTGTTTCTCAGAGCACGAAAAGTTAGCATCACATGAGGACTTTGCATCTTTGCACAAAGCTCCTATTCTACAAGAGAGCGGAGCGTCTTCTTTTCTACTTCAAGAGCTCTGCATCTTCCAGACATGGGCTCTTTGGTCCTCCGTAAATCATTTATTTGGCCTGCTTGGCTGGGTGGTGTGTGAGGTATGGATAAGTAAAGGGAAACGTGAGCTTCGTTTGGTACCTCCTTTTAAAATTTTGAGGTTTTACTGGCTTTAAGTTTATATACATTCTTTCCAGACAGGCAAAATTAATTATCCTGTTGCTGCTTGAGTGGGAAACTGTGGATCTGATCCTGCCTTGTTAGAAATGATGCCTTTAGCTGGAGCAGGAGAAAGATTGCTGTCAACGACAGGTGCTGCAGCACAGGCAGATTTGCTGTGTAGAGAGGGTATGGTGATAACCCTGCTGGCTGACTCGGTGAGGGAATGGCCATGCCACTCCTCGGGGCCCTTGTCCCTGCTGCCTCCATGCTCTGCCCCTCATGTTCTTGTTAACTCCTATAGGGACAGGTCCCAGCATCAATGCAACCCTGTCTTCTCTTTCTTTGAAACCACTTCTGAATAAAAAGCCGTAATGTAATTGCAAGTTACACAGTGGAGCCTAAAACTCCCTGAAAGTATATTCTTCGAGATTTGGGGGGGTTTCCCCCTGAGGTCTGGAATCTGTGGTTTGATACTACCCAGCACTAGTCTTCTTGGACCCTGTGGTATTGTGGCTCAGTTGTAAGCTTAGTTTGATTTCCGCTGCGTTTTAAAGATTTGGCCACCTGTCCGTTGACCGGTATTTAGGCTTCAAGGACTCGTTTTGCTATAAAGATGGGTTCTGCCTTGATAATACAGTGTAGTCACAGCCTCCTTGCCCTCCTTCCAACTTCAGTTTATTCAATTTGCAAATTAAAATAAATGAGCCAAGGCGGGTTCCTGTTTGTTTGTTTGCTGCTGGCCTTAAAAACTCGAGGAGGGGTCTGGACATGAGGCTGTGTTCCTTGAAACTTGCACATCCCCACGAACATGGAGTGGAGGTGTTCCAGCTGGAGCGCCCTCAAGCCGAGCAGCGCTGCTGGCAGGACATGGGCTGCGGTTCCCTGCTGGAATCCACTCCCGCCTTGACCTGCCAGGGACTAGAGCTGTTAACTTTCCAGGCAACTTGCAAAAGCCATCTTTTATCCCTTTGTTAAAGAAGCAATGTGGCCTGAGATGCATCTGTGTGTGGGCAGACCTTTATTCTGTGATTTCAAATGATGGCAAGGCTCTGCGAGGCACTGGATGGGCACCTACTGTTGCGCTTAAAATCCTGGCAGTAGCAGAGCCTCGATTCTCCTGGGAATGGCTGTGTCTGGCTTTACCTAATGAAAATTGGACCTTGACTGGGGTCACAGACAGTGATAAGTTCAACCCCAGAGGAACAACGTGATGAGCAGATCCCAAAGCGGGTAAACTGAATTCATTTGATTTTGCACTATGGGAGAAGCAACAAACACAAAACACTTCAATGCTGTTTGAGAATTTTATTGCAACATTTGAAAACAATTACTGTTCTTTGTATTACAGTGGTACTAAGCTTCTGGCTTCTTAAATGGGAAAGAGACTCCAAAACTGTCCACAGCCGAGGCAGGTAACTGCAAATGCTGAGAAAAGGAAGGTCTACAGGTTTGCCCAAAGACATAAGGGCAAATAGTAAAAGAACAGGGAGATGAGTCTGAGGTTGTTGCATTACCAGGAACACCATTTAAAAGTAAATAAGCATAACTTTGGTTGGACTCAAAACATAGCAGTGAGATTTTGTAAGAAGTAAAACAGGGAAAGGCTGTGAAAAATGTAGTTCTGCTTCTGAGTTCTCACAGTTCAGAGACAGCAAGATTCGGGGGAGTTGGGTGCAACATTAGTGTGAGCTTGTTTTACAAGATGTTATAGATACGATGAAGATAACTTCTTTTCTATATCTGTCATGGGGAGAAAAATCCACCGGCCCATATTACTCTGCATGGATAAGTTTCTGAATTTGTATAACTTCGGTCTCATCGTGCCATTTATCTTTTGGGATCAGCCTTATGAGATTTTTGTCGGGTTTTTCTATTTGTTTGCAAGCCTAGTTCAGAGAATCTTCTCTCTTTTTAGTGTGGTGGATGTGTGTATGATAAAAAGCTAAGATTGCATCATCTTTAATAAAAGAGAAGATATATAGCCTAAAGAAATCAGATTAGTTGTAGAGAAAGAAATCAATCAGGTTGGCAAATTGTATCTATGGGACAAAGTGCAAAATGTTTGTTTCATACAGTATTTATTGAACAAATTTGTTGAGAAGATGGTTAAAAATGCTCTACAGGAAAAAAAAACCGCGAACCATTTTGTTCAATTTAAATGACATTGATGTATTTTTTACATCGTGAAATCTTGCAATATTACCAACAACAATCCCTGATAAAGTGCTTTACACAATTGCCTCACAGGGCATTTTGAGATAAAAGTATATATCGGAGATTGTAAATTGGCTACATCCAATTTATATATAATGGAACCCACTACAGCCATCCTATGAAATTCAATAGATCAGGAATCACATTACACTTCTGTGAGTTTGGGGTAGTAGGAGCTTTAAAGAGTCTCCAAAACAAACAGGCAACTTTAAATCATATTTAATGAACCCTGTGTATTTTATACACATGTGATTAAAATGTTTTGTCTCTGTTTTTCATTTTGCTGGGTGCTGCTGAAGGAAAATTCTAACTCCGGGTTTGTGAAACCGATCATCTGCTTGTTCTCAAGAGAAAATGCATTTTAATTGAACAGAGCAAACCGTATTTAAATGCTGGGCTGAAAACACAAAGGAAAAGAAAAAGCTGATCCATACAGAGGGTCCATTTCAGTATTTTCCTAGCAATGCAAGCGAGAGCACGAAATGAAAATGTAGCATAGGCAGATAAAGGTCCACAAAGTACCGTGGCGGTTTTTTCTTTCATTGATCTATACTTGCAGCCTCTGTGACAGCTCACAGTAGATCCGGTCCTGAATGAATAGACATTTCACCTTGAGGGCTTGCTTTTGCTGGTTTCTTCCTATTTCCCAAAGGGGAGAAAAGTGCTCCATGCTTCCCCAGTGGGCAGGTGGCACCTTGTGGGATCTGCCTCTCATCCAGCCCCAGCCAGCCCTGCCAAGGAGGGACCTCTCCTCAGCCATCGTGTCTGAGCGGGCAAGGAGTTGTGCTGGCCGTGCGGAGGAATGTACAAAACCCACGGGCAAGCATTTGAAAAGAGCAAGCAATCTGAGAGCAGGCTGATAGCGTTCAGGCCCAGAAGGCTGAAAGGTGGCCATTGCTTGGTGTTTTGTCAAGAGGCACTTGAAAGAGAAACCTAGATCTTTTTCCTCCTCTCCGACCGATACTCGAGTATGTGCGTTTGTGCCTGTGTATGGTATATGCACGATCACATCGTTGCTTAAAAGAAACAGTTCTGTATGGCCCATTGGTGATAGGTAATAATTCTTACTAATTTTAAAAGAAAATGTTGTTCTTTAAATTGTGCTTTCATACCACACCATGTGCAAAATACATCAGAGTCAAAATGGGCCCAAAGCAGGAACATTCAGATCAGGATTCAAAATGCCTCTACTCTGCCAGTATCCGAAACCAGAACAATCATGCTGCAATCAGCGAAGCTCTGCCTGTGTAAAGCTGAGAACAAGGTCAAGTCCTGAGCCTCTGAAAAAGGAGTCTCCAGCTGAGTCTTTTTATTTCCCAAAGATTCTGTTACACCAAATTGAAACTAAAGCTAGGAAATGGACAGTACTTGCAAAATACAAGGTGACAGGGCCAGAGAATTAAAGCTAAATGTGAAAAACCACCATAAATTTCAACAAGTAGCGCCTGCATCCCGTGCTACGAAAGATATGAAGTGGAGGTCATGGTTTGGAGCTTAACCATGGTGTTAGACCCCAATCCACTGAATCAAATGAGCACTTGCATTGACAAAAATGGGTCAAAATTTGTGGTGTCCTTACCGGCTGAATGCTAAGTATGTTTCTAAGGAGCGGAAGACATCTCTGTCTCCAACAGCGGCACCATACTGTAGGGTATGTTTACATTGCAGTGGGATTAGTGCTGTTGGCTTTCGTCTGGAGTTCAGTATCTGGAGTGTGCCTGCTAGCGTGTTTTGCAAAAGAAAATCAATATTAAAAGAAGAACAGGAGAAGAGGGGCTTCAGCATGCTGGTGCAAGCAGTTTGATAGGAATGGCAAGGGGCTGGAGAAGCATCGTAATTCTGTTCGCTTTAAATGGGAAGCAGAAATACCATTACCATTCAGCTAGGTGTGAACCAGTCCGACAAACGAACGGTGAATTTGCTGAAACGATGTCAGAGGCAGCGGGGGAAGGAGACGGAGAAAGAGGTCAGAGCTTCGGGCGTTTTGGTGGAGGTGGTAGGGCTGCCTGAGCAGCTCAGCCCCTCTCTGACAGGGCTGCCCTACACGCTGCTGCACGAAGAGCAGCCGCTGTCCGCACTGGGGGAGCTGAGCCCGTGGGATTCGATAGCAGCACCACGATGAGCTGTGAAGGAGGAGACGGAGAACTGCCAGGTGCCTGCGCGCAGAGGCTGCCATTGTGTTATGCTGTGCTTCCCCCACCAACACAGCTGGAACTAAACCAGAGCCTCCCACACTGCCATTAAAAGGTTCTTTTTTTAAGGACATGTGCACTTAATGTCAGAATATTGAAACCATCCCCACGTGAATAAAGTTAGTAAGCCATTGATTCATTGCTCTTTCAAATCTCTATCTAGCCACAGTAAATTTCTGCTCAGTAGTGACAGTCTTGTGTCCACATGCAGGCTATGATTTACAGTTCTGCTTTTTGTATCAACAACATCTGTTTAACAAAAGAAAAAAAATAAGCCAAGAACATTTATTTTCTAATCTCTGTACCAGATGTTGTTTCGTTATGCACAAGATCCAGGGATTATATCAGAAATAATTCAATTATTTTACATGAATAATCTGAAGTGTTTTTCCTAAAGCATGTCCTGTAACCACTAACAACATAAAAACATAGGAATGTGGAAAAATAAACTCACATTTTGCACAAATCTGTAATTATATCTATTTTAAGGGCACAAATATTAAGCACCAAATCCTAGCTTCACATGGTAGCGTTGGGATTCTTGAAGATACGCAGGGGAGAATATCAATTCTCAGGATTATGACAGAGATAATGTGGCAGACAGCGATTGAAACAGCAGAAGAAATCAACAGTTGAGAAATGAACATATACTGCAGGGAAGGGAAGGCACGAGATGCAAACGTGGCTTCGAGGGTGGTGGTGCTGGTGTGGGATGCTAGCTTCGGCCCTCCAAGTGCACAAAGCTTGGACTGTGCCCTTGTGAATCCCCGGCCGGCTGCAGTCACCGTGTACCTGCAGGTCCCCAGGTTCCCACCTGGAGGGTAGTTGGAAGGTGCAGTCTCACTGCGCTGGTGACAAAGCTGCTTAGCATGGTTTCTGCTTTCCACCTTCTTGGGTAGAGTCACTCGGGACTGAAGCGGGATGGCTTCCCTCGATGTGCTGGCTGCACTCTTGCTCATGCAGCCCAGGTCGGAGCGGCCGTTTTCACCGTAAGCGCACACCGCTGACTCACGTACTGATGGTTTGCACATCATTTTGCCCACGACAATGGTGCGAGATCACATTCAAAGTTATGGTCTCGACTGGAAAAAATTATTTTTGTGATCCTTTCCATCTTTTGGAGGTAAACGCCCAGTGCCTTAGGTGTGTTTGATAAGCAGATATTTGGGGGTCTTTGTTCTTGGAAAAGCAGGATCCTTTGCTGAGTTTCAAAACTGCCAAATAGGGCATCAGAGGAAAATCTTCGCAGTTTGAGGTTTATTATCGTTCCTCACCATAATTTTTGCAGGGATATCACGAGCAGGAATGCTGATACTGAAACACTGAGACATTTATAACTGACTGGCTTGGATATCAGCCTTGAAGAACTCACAATTATTCAGAATTACGATGATAGATTCTGTTGCAGCCCTCAGAATCATTCAGCCAAGTTAAAATGAAAGTAAATGCATCAGTGATGCTGCTAAAGCAGACGGTGGGTCTGTGTTACGGTTCCAGCCTTCTTTCAGGGGGAAACAGGTTTCTATATTTTCCCACGAGCTGTGGAAGCTGTAGCATATATCAATCCAGTATAGACCCAGCCAGACCTATGACTTTTCTTGTTGCATAAAGATTTATCTGTAATTGCCAAAGTTTATTTTTATTTTCCTTGAATTACTGTTGTGGATGCATAACAGTTCCTAATTCCCCTCCCTATATTCTTGTGCAGCACAGATTGCTTATCAAATACAGTCTTAACATTAAAGTGTCAAACAGGATTTGCAGAAAGCTATTTGGGTTTGTAGTTTAGGATGAACGTTTATCAAATTGTGGATTAGCTGAATCATGCACTGAACCAAATTATTATTGTCTGTGATTAAATCACAAAGTGGTTATTGCCCTGTGTCATCTAAAGCACAAGATAGTTTAAATCTTTTAAAATCCCTTTTTAAGGTGGCTATAGGAGCTACATAACTGCAGACTTTTAGGACCAGACTCTGTCCGTAGGCAGAAAAATAATAGCTTTCAAAAGGTCGTTTGGACTGATCGCTCTCTGCTTATATGGGCAACAGATCTGGGAAGGGAATGGATGGACTTATTTACATTTCAGACATACAGAATAATTTCTCAGTAAATAGATCTCTATGTACCCGGCACTGAAGTATTTATTCAAGGTGCTGGCTCAGAAAAGGGGAGTGAACGGCCTGTTCGTTCTCGTGCCTGAAAGGACACAAGCTGCCTGCTGAAGAGCGGCAATGCCGACGGTTTGTTTGCCTTCATGCTGAGGCACGGGTCCTAGGGCGCAACAGAGTCATGGAGGGTGAGGCTGTGCCATGCTTCCCGGCAGTGCTATTCCTCAGGCCCGGAGGCCACAGGTTGACTGGTGGTCGCTCCCCTCAACGCCGGTGCGGCAGGGTTTTACCACCCGAATGGTAAAACCCTTGAGAGGCTGCAGTCTCTCTAAAGCTGTTGGAGGCTTTTCCCAGGCTGCCGCGGTGGTTGCTGTTCATTGCGCGCCAACGAACGTGTGTTGCAGGGCGGGATGCCACGACCCACCCAGCGCAGCACACCAAGGCACCAGTACCAAACATCATGGCGATGTCCGCACTCTGATTCTGCACCCTTCAGCGACCGTCCAGCTGAGGAGCTCAGAGGGCTTTAAGCACACTCGCTTGCTCAGCCTCGTTATTAGGTAACAAATAACCCTCCCGACGACTGTCTAGCTCGCCTCGCTGAGTCACCGAGGAGCGAATGATCCGTGCCAGACAGGGGAACGGTGGGCTGGGGGACGCGGAGGCTGGTCTCCTGCTCTGATGCGTGCAGCTGGGGAGGTCACAACCCAGGAGGAGTCACAAGCAGTCATCGCCGCTTTTCTTTTTGAATAGATGGGAGGGAAGTCCTGAAAGGGCTTGTTTTCATGTTGCAACAAGGGGTCGCGGGGTAGAGAGGGCTAAGAGTCACTGCGTTAGAGTCTGCTGGAGAAATGAAAGTCTGGTGCAGCCGACAGTGGCATGGCGCTCTGAGCCCATGCAGCGGTGGCACGGGCAGAAAGCATGCATTAGGCTGCCTTCACTCCTCTGCTTCATCCCCCTTGTCCTACTCTTTGACCTATTTTCTGTCATTGTTATCTAGTAATCTATTTTTTAAAGGCTCAACCCAGTCTTTCCTGCTGATTGCAGCTGATCTATCTCGCTGCTAGCCTGTGAAACCAGTACCTCCTAAAGAAACGTCCCTCTGCCAATTACTCCGGAGGCATGGATTCAGCTCAGCGTGAGAGCTTGATTGAAGCCAGTTGGTCGTGCCAACAGGACGGGGATGGCTCGAGAGAGACTTTGTACGAAGTATAGAAACCCTAAACAAATTTCTTCAGTCTTTTCTCCATCCATGCTCAACTGGAGCTAGCAAAGTCAGAAAAATGGCAATGTTTTACCGAAGGGAGGACTTAGCCCGTAGCTCTGCCCTCTGCCTGGAAAGCCCACAGAAGGGAAGGAGAAAGTTGTGTAGAAAACTCCAGGAGGCAAACGCAGACTTTTACTCTGAGCATGCCTCTGAGAGGAAGGGTTTGAGGTTTCTCAGAAAACACGAGTAGCGAATCTTCTAAGCCCTGTGGTTTCTCAGGCATGTGTCCTTGCCGTCGGCACCTCGCAGCTACGTGTACCCAGAGTACCTTGCAGAGAGAGGTCTTCGCCCCAGCTGAGCTGTGATTCCCGCTGGAGTCCCTCCAACCGAGGAGGGAGGATGGCGGGAGCGAACATGCTGGATCGCCACACGAAATGTCTGCTCTGCTCGTGTGCAGTCTCTTTGGCCGGCTGCCTTTTGGCTAGCCCCACCTGCCTTTTTTCTGGTTTTTTTTTTTTTTTCCTCCCCCAGCTGAACTGACAGAGAGGAGGCTGCGGCTCCTTTCTGTCCCTGCAGCCTTCCTGTCTGGCTGACTCTCTGTCCTGGACACAGATGTATGCTTAAACATGAATTCTGCAAGGCACACCTTATGCTTGCAGAGGGACTGTGGAGCGGGAGGATGCTGTGATCCGTAGGTGGGCTGCTGCGGTTGGGCTGCGAATAGCTGCTATCCTGTGCAAGAATGAAATAACAATATACTGTGTTCAGCCCTGGTTGTTTAGAAAGAAGATCTCGGTACGTTTTGACAATTAATTCTGTGCCCAGGCAGCTACTTCATTTTAAAGTGTCCTGTCCACGTACCTCACCCTCTGTGAGCTCATTTATGCTTGAGTTATGTCACCTTGCGCTAACCTGGTGGCTGTTGATTGAGTCCTGTGACAGCTGTTTGCAGGGGTTTGCCCTGCTCCCTGCCAGCAGCCTACCTCCCTCGTCCAAATTGCTGCTCGGTTCCAGACCAGGTTCAAAATGTCCGAGTGAATGTTATCCTGGGCAAAATGGTTGGATTTCTAAGAGTAATAGCTAAGGCATGACAGATAACACCCTGCAAAATCCCATCGGCTCACCAGTCAAATAAGGCGAAGCAAGAGCACACCTGCAGCACAGAGGAGGCATGTTACAGCTTTAACATGTGTTAGTCGGGCAAGGTGAACCCTGGACCAAGCCCATAAACATTTAAGTCCCAGAACAAATGTTTGGTGCTGTACAAACATGTTAACTACCTTGAGTTAATTAGCAAGCAATTACCTTGAAGTAAAAATAGCTTTCCCATAGCTGAGCAGTCACAGAGTGCCTGTCCTCCCATGAACACTTACAGATCATCAAAATTTTCGGCAGAGGAGCCTTGTCCAATTTGCTTTGTGGATCCTGGCACGTTTGTGATCAAAATTATTTTGTCCCCAGCAGCAATTGCTGTTTGTTTGTGGTACGGACTCAGCAAACAGGGCTGTGCGCCAGAGCTAATTTTCATGCTGCCCTTTAATAAAGTTCTGCAGTTCGTAATGCAATGAAAAAATAACATAATATTGACTGGCAAAAGCATGCAGTTCAGCAAGGGAATATACCTACTACATGCACTATAATGGAACTATCGGTGAAAGCTAGATTAAGTATTTTAAATTTAGAGACGGGTTGACAGGCTAGAATGTGTTTCCCACTGACCTACTGAGTTTTGAATCTTTCTGATACTTCCATGACAAAGATACACAGCTGGACTGGATTTCATTAGGTGTACATGCAGTTGAGAACAAAGAAGCTAAGTCCTCCCTGCACCCGACACATTTGGGACGACCAAGTGAGAGACCTGTGGTCAGCTGTTTGACCTGTTGCCTCTCTGCTACCAGGAAAAGCTATAGAAGTCAGTAGCATCTTGTCATGAGGTCTCCAGTCCATGCAAACCGATCAGCTTCTCTTAGAACTTGGACCAACTCCTCACTTGATGCTCCACAACATTTTGGCAAAAAATGCCCAGATCTTCTTGGTCTGTAACTAAACCACAACAGGATTTCTTTCTTGGGAGAGATTATCGCAGCATTGTTGGGAAGACAAAGTTGGGCACACGTGAATGAGCGGAGTCTGTCATTGAGCTTCTGTGACTCTGGGGCTTGTGGGGGCTGAGATGAGCTGGCAGGTGGTTCAGAGTGGTTCCAGCTGAAGATCTGCCATCAGCACCACAGCGTTGTGTGGCATCGGTTGAGGTGCTGTGTGCTCTGTCCCTGTCTTCACCTGCTCCTGGTCATCCCTCTTCCCAGGAAGTATAATGTTGTGCTGAGGAGGAGGGAAGCAGGTGACACTGGGAGCCTCAAGAGAAGCAAGCCCACTGAGCCGGGATGTCTGGCATCCGCACGGATTTGTGTGGTGTTCCTTTGGATGCTGCGATGCGGTGGAGGGTCAGTCCACAAAAATCTTTCCAAGGCAGTCAGCGGTCTCAGCCTCACATCCTGGAGGAGCAAGGGAGCGGCAGATGGAGATGGAAATGGAAAACAAAACTAGCAAAGTGCATTTCACAATCCTGGCAGCAGTACTCGGCAAACACAAGAACCACAATGATGGAGTCTCAGATTGCTCTTCCTCTGCACCCTGGCTTTAGAAACTTCAGTATTATGGTGATCCTTGCCGAAAAGGGCTCCGGGCCCCTCAGCCGGCTCCTATGGCCATGCAGCCTTGCATTTGATATCTTCAGGTGCATCAAGCGAGAGAAGCAGTGATAGGTGCAGATATATCAGAGCTTTCCAGGAAACATTCAGATACAAGTGCAGCTCTGTTCGCTGTACCTCCTTTGAATTAACTTTCTGTGCCGGTAATGGCAGACAAATTTGCTGGGAAACATTTTGCAAAAAAAAAAAAGGCATTGATCCAGACAGGCACTGTGCACAAACTAAGCTTAGTATAAATGAGTACACCTGTGCCTAACGCTAGGCACGTGATGAATGCTCTGCTAGATCCTAGCCAAAACAAATTTAAAATAAATACCGGAGTGTACTCCTGGAAAATGAATGCTGGTCTTGTAAGCAGAAATGCACGCAGCACACATAGGAGTCTGCCGCTCTGTGTGTCCGCTGGGGATATCCGGCAGGGAGGGTCACGTGCGCTCCTTTTGAGCTCACCAGTGGAGCTGGCGAAAACAGGTTTTGATTTGAATGAGTTATGACCCATTGAGAATGGCATCATGCGTAACCACAGTAAATTGTCATAATGAGATCACGAGGCTTAAAAAGTGGGCAGCGAGGAAAGAGGCCTCATTCCACCAGCGCACATGGCTGACTGAGCCCTGGACTGCAAAATGCAACGGAGGGGCATGGTCTTATTCCCTGAACATCCTGTCAGTTTAGCGACAGGACCAGAGGTTGCACAGCCAGACAAAAACTCATTAGAGGTTTTGAGTTAAAAAGGAGAAAACAAGCCAAAATTCGTACGGCTTTGCATTTAGTCTTATCCGGGGTAACAGGGGGGACTGGGCTAACGCAAATAGTGGAAAAACATAAATACTGTAAGTGCTTCCATGCTTACCAAGGGTTAGCTTGGTTGTTTGTAAACCATGCTGCTCTAGGAGGGGAGGGTTTGGTGATCAGGGCAGAGCACTACATAGTTGAAAGCAGCTCTCTCTAGAAGCACAATAAAGCTGTATTTGGTTGGCGCATACCCGGGCTCACAGCTCTGCCGGGCCAGCCCGTGTGGACCCTGCTCACGTACAGCTGCCCAGCTGTAAATACTGCAGAATAATCACTGGCTTTTCTGTTTTCATGGGGAGGCAAAGTCTGAGACTACAGTAAGTTCAATGCACTTGAAACCTTACCAAATGCCAAGCACGGGCAACATAAGTAGCACAGCTCTTGCCTGCCAGGAGTCTTGTAGGTGGGCTTTTGGAAATAACTGATTTTCTTTCCTCCTTTTCTTTCCTCCTTTTCTTTTCGATGTAGTGCCATTAGTGTGGGGCCGTTCACAGCGCAGGAGGCTGGAAGAAACAACACTCGAACTCATTCTGTTTCTCTTCTAAAGTTACCAAGTGCACGTGTCCGTAGAGGCCCGTTGCAAAACACCATGCATATGATCCTACCACATCCTCCCACTCCCCGCAAGGTGGAGGGCAGGGGTGCATTGGTGTAACACATCACCAGCTACAGGACTGGTTTCCTTTGTCTGGTGCCTTAAGGCAAACCAAGTTGCTTGCCACACGGTTGCCACTCCTCCTAGGCTTCCACCCTTCAGTCTCCTCTGTCTGTTACGCTTTGCACACAAATATCTGTGCCCCCGAGCCATGGAGACAATTCAGGCTCATGCTGATTCGCAGCACCTTCCTGACTCAAATACTTTATGTAAGTATTTTTAGGATGATTAAATTCATAGCTTGAGTCCGTGAAAAGAAACACCCTATTCAGTGCTATTCCATGTAGCACTTGGTCCTTAGCACTTTAGCCCTTGGCCACGGGGTTGTGCTTGCATTTGCCTAAGGTGTACAATCTGAATAGCACGCTGAAGCCTAAACAATTCCCCAGGGCCCAAAATCCTCTGTTGTGGGCAGCTGAACCCAAGGTCCATCTGCTCTTGCAGTAGGCACACTCTGGGCCAGTCTGGAGAGGATTCTGGCTTGTCTTGTTTTCGTGATGTTGGCTCGCTGACATTGCTGCAAGGACAGCCGAAATAGATGGAGGCCAGCCAAGCTGAAGAGACAGTGGGGAAATGTGTCCCTGCATACACTTCAGAGCAAAGCCTGGGGAGCACTCGGGCTTTCCTGGTGCGTGTGTACTAGAGAAGTCTCCCCAGAGCTGACCCAGCGGGCGTTTCTGCATGCCAGAGCCACAGATGAATGTGCCAACACTGCCCACGCTGCAATACAGGGAAGCAAGCTTTTGCATTTGGTGCCTTCTTTGTAGCCAGGGAGAACTGCGAATAAAAACACTCGTGTAAAATACCTTCCGAATTTACTGCTTCTTAAGCCAACTTGCTGTCTGTCATCCCCTGTGTAAAAGTCCTTCTGAGTTTTCATTCTCTAGTCTCAGCTGAATAGCACTGCATAAAGCCCTACTAACATTACTAATTTTTCTAATGCCCATGTAGGAGAAGAATTTGGACTGGTTCCCTCGGATGAGAGCCATGTCCCTGGTTAGCAATGAAGGCGACAGTGAGCAAAATGAAATCAGGAACCTGCAAGAGAGGCTGGAGTCAACCATGAGCCTTGTAAAACAGCTTTCCAGTCAGCTCGCTGAGCTCAAGGAACAGGTAAGTGCCCTGCACTGGGTAGCAACATGAACACGTGCGGGTGAATGTGCTAGCTTTCATCAGGTTACAGTCAGGACAGCGTTATAAAAAGAGACTTTTGTCTTAGAAAGGTTTTCTCTTTCCTTCCAATAAGCTTTTTGAGTAGATACACTGATAGGGGTTTGGAATGAAACTGTACTCTGTTAGTGACAGCAGGGAACAGGTAAGGAGAAGTGCCGAGGGGGAATTAGTTATGAAATCTTCCCAGTGAGCGTCTGAGGACAGAGGGAAAACTGCAGAAGCGATGATGGGCTTTGCATATGCAGGTACTGCATAACCAGGCAATAAGAAAGGCATAGCATCAGAAATAGCTGCGTACTGATGTGAATCAGTAGAAAAGCTTTCTGAATCCGACAGTTGGATTTTTTACCCCACGAAGAGTATCAACAGTGCTGTTGTGAAAACAATTTGCCGAGCCTGTTGCTTTGCTTGTGTCACCCTTGTGTTTGTGCCCCTCCCGCGGCTCTCGCTTCTCTCCTGTACGGAGCACGAGCTGCTGGCCTCCCTTAAAGCCCTGCTCCTGCCTGAACCACCTTGCGTGTTTTCTCTCACTTCAGGATCAAAAGGCCAGCTCTCCTATTTTGCTAAAGATGCTGGTCACCTCTGGTTTGCTCATTACGGTTTCAGAAAAGCATCTTTATGTTTTGTTTATGGGACGCACTTCAGTGGCATCAACAGAGTTATCTATTATCCCCCTTCAAAGCCCTCCTTAAAACTCTTTCCCTGTGAAAAACTCGACAAAGGTTTAAGCTGGATGTGCTGAGACCGCTGCTTATTGTGCTTACCCATACCGTCCTGGTGGGTTTTTTTCATCGTTCTCTGGCCGAATCTGTTCTCTCCTGGCTTAAATTTAAACTCTCTGTGGCTGTGACCATCTTTTAATTCTGTGATTGTATATCACCAAGTGCAAATGCTGACCCTCCGCAGGGCTACGCAACATGATAGCAGCGCAAATAATACACTGCAAGACCTGCCGCTGGATAAGAATAATGTACAAATGACACTAAAATGTCCATACTTTGCAGGAAACAGGTCTCCCACTTCAAAGGTATCTCTTACTTGTAATTTTCCATGCCAAAGAAAAGAATTCCACTCCCTGTTGTTTTGCTTATATGTATCTTGCTCTGTGACTGCTAAATAATAGTAAAAAGAAAAAAAAAGGAAAAAAAAATCTGAACTTGTCTCTCTCTGCCTTTCCACCTTAGATGACAGAACAAAGGAAGAATAAGCAGAGGCTGGGCTTTCTTGGATCAAACACACCCCATGTGAATCATCACATGCCACCACCCTGATACCACGGGGAGAAGCCGTGACTAGCCTTTCATCAGTATTCCTGCTTCATTATAGAATAAAAAACTGAGATTGAGAGGAGTGAACAGTGCCTATTGTTACAAAGTTAAAAACAACCAAGTGCCAAGATGTTAAGTGGTTTAGCTCTGGGAACAATTTGTAGCTGTTTTTCATGGTTGAAAGGGACCACAACCTAGAATGCGAGAGATACAAGGGAGCTCGTTTGTATTCGTTCACGGGGCCGACTCAGCTGTGTTTGCGCTCTGCAGCTCGATGGCTTTGGTGGTAGCTGCTGTGAGCAACGGTGGGTCGGGGGCAGCATTTGGGCACATGCTCAGAACTGCCTTCAGACTTCTCCCTAAAGCACTGGGATAACCAAGATGAGCAGAAGGAGGAGAAATGTTTATTAACGCAAATACTACAACCTGGTTCGGAATCGATGGAAGTCATTTCTGGCTTATTTGCCAAATAGCAACGTTAGTCATATTTGCTTGGCATTTACTATTTTTTAATTACCTTAAATATGTCAGTTGAGTAAGCAATAATGTTGCTTCAAGTAACTTCTACTAGGAGGGAACGGGGAGAAACCTCAAAAGACTGAAAAAAAAAAAAGAAGAAAAAAACAGAAAAAGAGTTGCAAAGAGAAACATTAACGCTTTTGAATTTTAGCTGTCACCATGCAATTTCTTATTTATAACATGGCGCACAATGGATCTACAGCTGTGGGAATGTTACGCACATAACACTGACAACATAACTGGAAGTGATTTCTTTCTCCTGGCTTCAGATGTTCTTGATTAATGTGGCCATGAGATTTCACATACTGAGGAGTTAAACTGTGTTTTAAGTTCAAGTTCCAATGGAGGATTCAGGAAAAAAAAAAACAATTTTACCTGTAGTTTGAAGAGCGTATGTGATTATTTTTTTTAAATGCTTAGAAATGTTTGTCTTTATGTAATGGTGTCGTTACCTTCCATAAACTCATCTTCAACAAGAATTGACTTGAGTAAATAAGCACCATATTTTGCCAGCTTTCTTCTGAGCTAAAGCTCATGGGCTCAGGCTGCCTTTGCCCACCCTCCCTCTTTCAGGGGCTTGCAGGAGCGGCCTCTGCCCCCAGGCCTGGCTGGTGGGGGACGGGGGGCAATGCCAGGGATGCTCCTTCCAGCTCTAGGCTCTACAAAAGACAGCAGCCGAGTCAACTGTGGAGGTTTCTGCTGTATTCTGTGTTTCTTGGGATGGCTTTAAAAGAAAAGTTACAGAGTTTCCACAGAGCACAAGAGGGCTCTTCGCTCTTTCAGGAGAAGATTTTGGGAGCACAAATGGGAGTTGTGGTCCTGGTTCACTTTTTCACGTTCAGTGGGTTTTGGGTACCTAATTGTCCTTGGTGCATTTGAAAATGCACCTCCATTACATGGAGTCACTTTTTAAACCAAATTATTTTTGCAATTATTTTCCCCCGATAACATATCCCTTTTGTTATAAAAACCATTTTGATTATTGGCTCCACTGTTTCTGGTTTCTCGCTGAAGAAATGCTCTTGTCTTATTTAAGGCACAATTAAAACCAACAGACCTGGAGTAAAGGGAAGGAAGGGGCATTTCTCTCTCTTCATCCCAAGTTCAAGCCTGTTCCTGGAAGCCATCTCTCTTCTTTTGTGCCGTTGAGGTGGCTGAGATAAAAATAATGTACTTTAGGGTCTGACTCTTCTACCATTAAAACAATTTCCATTGGCTTCAATTGTGTGCTTCAAAAATACTGCATGGAAAGCAGAGATTTGTGTGTTTTGCAAAAAGAAAATCTCTTTCTGTTGACTGTCCTTTAGTCCATAGAGCATCCTGATTGCGAGAGGTGATGGCTGTTTCCAGCTTTAGGGTCTATTTTTTCCTGTAAGAAATTCTGCCCTGTCCTGCCAGTGCTGAGGTGAAGAGCAAGTGGTGGTTGTTAGGAATGGCACAAAGCCAATGAAAGTGAGTGGTGGGAGACTAAATTGTGTATAACGACTCTGCTGGTGTCGGGCTCGCAGCCTTGCTGCAGCCAGATGTCAGCTGCTTCCCAGGCAGAGGGAGTGCACGGAGGCAACGGGAGCTGGGTTGAGCTGGTCGATGCTGCCTGTTTGCTTCCAAGGCTGGAGAGTAACCTTTTCCACTCCTGGTCTTTGGAGAGCAGAGCAGATGCAGGTGTGGTGTGGGAAGCTGATGGTAGGAAAGGTGCTAGGTTAAAACAAAATACAGAAAAGCAGTTGTCTTCGGTGAACGACTGAGATATTTTAGGAATAAAGCTTGAAGTGTGCCTTTCCTTCACGCTTGATGTGCATGAGGTCTCGATCCTACTGCTCCAGCATCGCTGGGGTGGTGAAAACCCCTTCCGTAAGCCTCGCCTGTCAGTGAGGACGGGACTTCATGTACCAGTTGGAGTTCGGCATTGAGAGACTTGCAGTGAATTCGTTCTCGGCGTTCGCATCAGCCACACGCCATGCAGTAACCAGTCACCAGTGTAACATAAAGCCAGATTTGCCTTTCTGACTACACGTGTTGTACATCACGAAGCCAAAGGAGTTGCACGCAGACTTAAAGTCAGCAATAGGTTGGTAGAGAATCAGACCCTGCAGCCATATTAATTCAAATTAGTTTATGCATTTCATCACATCTAGTCACAGCTTCTGTTTCAACAGCAATTTCCTCTTCCTCACATGTATGCTTATTAGAGGCATAAAGCACAGTTTAACGGAACGAAGATAAGTTAATCACTATTTATTGGGGGGTGGGCGGTTGGCTAGTACTGGAAGTGGCTGGCATTTTTCTTGTTTACGCTCAGAAAAAGCAAAAGAACCGCTGCACGTCAAGGGAAGTTTCTGCTGTTGGAGCTGGAAAAACTTGAGACTCGATGCGTTTGTGCCCTGAGCTCAGGCCTGCAGTTGTGTGCTGCTGGTGCTGGTCTCTGTCTCTCACCCTAAACAATGTTCCCCACGGCTCAAGAGCCCAAATACTGCTCTTCAGAAGGAAGAGCTACAACGTCAAAAACTAAGAGCTAACAGATGCCGATTAGCCTTTGCCACGGTGCCTTTCTGCTGTTAATAGCTTCCAAGAGACACCTCCATAATCAATAACAGTAGGTGATGCTGCTTGCGCAGATTGTAAATATATTTCACTGAGCATTTTGACACTTTTGCTGATTCTTACAAAGCTTAGGCTGTGCCCTGCAGCTCTCATCCATGTGAGCAATCTGCACACTTGCACATGGTAACTTAAACAGGAGACTTCTTACGTGAATAATAGTTTCAGGACCAGAGCCCAAGCTCAAGGTTGTGAAATATCCCCATGAATGAGTTCATAGCAACATAATCATTGTTTTATACATATATTTATATGTATATCTTTGTTTAATGCAGCTGGGGTATCCTCTTCTTAGGCAAGCATCATTTACCTTACCTATTTATATAAAATTATTGCAAAGAGTTAAAACATCTAAGAGCTTTTAATGCCTCAGAGGGATTTATAATTATAAGCTCCTTGACAGTTAAAATCCACTCAAGTAAATATGTCCATTGCTGCTGAATGTAACTTTTAATAAAGTGTGTCATTTTATATACGTGTGTCTCATTCTTGGTGCTAGAGGTGCGGGGAAATGTGTGTTGCTGAACTGAAGACGGCTGGGAAACCCAGGCTGGTTGTCTTGCATGGGAGACCAGGCTGTGGGTGCGCATCCATTTCTTCTAAGTGACAAAGCAGATGGCATCAGTACAGTCCTGAATGGATGGAGGCTGAATCCAGCAATGAAAGCGAGGGTTTATTTTATTGCGGGAACACATTGTTCTGTTGAGGAGAATGGGTCGGGTTGCCACCCTTCCTGAACGTTGGGTGGTAGTTAGGTGTATAATTTGCTCAAGTACTTTTTGTTCTGTCCATAACTGGCAGGCCAGGGGCAGCCCTGGTTGAAGGCGGGCAGACGCCGGGATGGTGATGGATGGGAGCATCACTGATGGAGAGGAACAGGCCCAAACCGAACAGCTTCAGGGTTTTCTGCTGGTGCCTGAGACATGTTGGCTCTCACCACCTCCTCCGGTCTGACGTGAGGCGTCGGCAAATTACTGCGAGGCTTTGAGCATCCTGAGCATCACATAGCAGTCAGCAGGAGCAAGGTGACGTCCCATCCTGGTGTCCCTTAGGGGAGCAGCAGGGCAGTCCTGCCAGGGCTGTCAGCCGGCTGTGCTTGCGAGCAGCACAGAGCATGCAGTACGCACACCCGTATGTATGCATGCTTATGTAGGGGAGCTGTGTCTTCGCCAGCCAACGGCCTTTCAAGACAGAATTGCTGGTGGCACTTAGCAGGCTCCCACTGTCCGTCACAAGTTCCCAGTGCAGGTCTAAGACCTTAATTTTGGGAATCTAGCCCTCAAATAATACAGATGTAGAGATTAAAGGCTTAAAGGCTTGGTGTAACTTCTCTTTCCAGGGTGGGGGCTTCTGTGCGTGTGAGGGTTTTTATGCTTTTTTTCTCTTCCCCTCCCCCCCCCTTTTTTTTTTTTC